>CM022946.1:106718150-107240900 GCA_012931725.1 Litsea cubeba
TCAACTTTTTAAAGCGCTACAACTCCCGGCCAATTTGCAATTCCAATCAACACTAGGCACCCAAAAACATGGACCATGTTAGATTTATTTACAACAAAGGATCGCAACAAAAGATCAAATTTTCATCATTTCTCAGGCTCAATTGAATCAAGTGGAATCTCATCAATATTTAATCGATATGCATTCAACTCCCAGCTGTGCTTGAAGATCTCAATGATGACTCGTTACCGATAATACATCATGTCAGCCTGTGTGAAGTTAATCGGACGACAAAATATACAGTGCTCAGCGAACGCAGCAGCGAAGACACCGCAGTCATAGCCGTTTTCCTGCAGTGGGATGTTCGTTTTTACGTTGATTGTCCATATGTATGGGTCTGCCCACCCATATTGGCTGAACTTCGTCGTCAGCCACTCAACCTGCAAGATCAGTAAAAGAAATCTGACTAATTCGGGTACGATAACACCTTAAGAAGCTCTTTTAAAATTTGGTACCATTTTGGTATACTCACAAATTGTTTACAGGTAGTTAAATCATGACGATCACTGCTTGAACTATTGTAGAATTCCCATTTCCTCTCGTCCGTATACCCAACAAGTAATGTGAAATGATTGACAGAGTGAAGAACGTAAACCAATGTTTTACATTCTCTAGCCTCACACACTTAAGAACCTCCGGGACCGAAGGCTGCTTCTTCAGCGGTTGGCAATCCAGACTGCCACCAGCTCTGCAAAAAATTAAAAGTGAGTTTTTAACCTCCAAATGGCGACGAAGTGATAATTGCAAATCAGAATCTATATACTTACAGAAATACTTGGGTCTGCCAAAAAGGCCGTTTGACACTTCTCCCTCAACACATCAAACCAATAATACAGAATATTGGTGTCGAACCAAATTCCCTCCTCTAGAGCACAATTCAGGACTTCACTGGATACCAATGTGCATACAATGTCTAGCTCAAAATACAATACACATAAGGCCATCTATGGAATGAAACCATTACGATGGTAATGTAATTACATTATACCTCTCATTGAAATATCGTTTGAACCCATTCAGTAGAAACCTGTCACTTTTGGAGAGTGAATACTCCGATCCACCCATTGAGTGTAAGTAGTCGTCAAACTTTTCTGGAATCTTCCTCGTTCGGGGCAATCGTTTTAACCTCCAAACTAGTGAATCAATGGACGCCCTGATCGGTGAAACTATTATTGTTTGCGAGGTTGATGCCCCCCGAGGAGTGGAAAAGATATCAACCACTGGTGGCTCATTGGAAAAGTCGACCGGTGTAGAAGTATGTCTTTCTACTGAATCTGGTTCCATTCTAAAATCCTCCTTGGCCACTTCAGGGGCATGTTCAGTAGGGGTGTGTGACATAGGTGATCCTGGAACATCAATATTGTACTTCACACTCTTTTGCTTCTTTCCATTCTTTTTCCCTGGGCTTCTTTTGGATGCATGCTTTTTAACCCTCATTCCGTCAGTGGATGCCTTTTTATCCTGTCATTGTTTAATTTCAATTACATCAACTTTTTTATAAAAGCTTTCACACATTGCTTAGAATGACATCCCTGAAGTAACAGTAAAAATAAATGGATGAAATTTTTGCTTACATCTTCTGATGCTGAGCTGTATAAGTGGTCATCCTTAAATTTGACAAATTTTTTATTCAACCCAGATCTAAATCTGAATATCTTCCTGATCCAAGAATCCCGGAAATGCTCAATTGATGTTTTCTTCCGAACAGCACGGTCAACTAACCTTTCCATGTGAAGCAAGAGTTGATGAACCTGTGGACATAACAAAAAAATCAGCCACATGGCATGTGGAAATGAAAAATTAAATCGTAAGAAAGAGCCACCGGTATCTTACGTGCTTCTGCTCACAACAACCCTCATGTTCATCACGTTTGTTTTTTGTTTTATCAATCTCCTCATGCTCCTGCCCTCGACTGATATACATGATCGTGTTGGCCCGATACCAATGCATATACTCGTCAGTATGTGTCTTTGAAGATGCTTTTTTTCCCTTCAGAGCGCACTGGGATCTACTGTCCCACAACACATAATTAGGTACCCTGCCACGTGCACTGTAGTCATACACTATCTATTCTAGTCGCTCCACTCTTGGATAGGGCATGCTGAACGGTGGGGGAACTTCCTGAATAAGTCCAAACTGTTTCATAACACGACCTGTATTATGTCGCTCCACTACCCAATAAAAAGCCAAGACCGTTGAAGATGAAAATAGGTCACGGTCGGCTTTAGAAACAGTATGACGGAATTTCTTTCCGAACTTGCTATACAGTTGCCATTTGAACTACAAAAAAAGAAATAAAACAAGATTAGTTTCAATGTAATGATAAAAGCATCAACTCCCAACTATATACCATCCGATTATATTGAACTTACACCGTCCTATGGCAATTTGTTCAACTGTTGTCGGGTCTTATTCAGTGTGGTTACAGCTTTGAATGAATTCAACCTAACTATCCATGTTTTCATCAATGGAAACTGAATATCACTTTTCCATGTATCCGTTGGTGGTGGACAATGTCCAATTTGCATTCTCGTGTACGCCCATCGCTGCGAAAAATAGTCATTAATAATTAAATACAAATGTAACAGTTGTAGAAAAACTGTAAATATGTTCAAATAAAAATGTTTTCAACTGGAGAAGTTGAAGAGGTCCAGTCAAGGTTCTGAACTTCGTAGAATCATCATTTTTGTTCGAAGATTTGCATTCATCTCCCTCCTGATGTCTATCTTCAGCCTTGTCCTTAACAAATTTAACTGCCTTTGCTAATATCCAGTAAAGATTGGTAAGACAGGCAGGGGCCCATGCATATGGCTTAAATTCCCTGAACAACTCGAGAAGATATGCCGGACCCCTTCCACCAGATGTGTTAGACATAATTTGAATGGAAACTAAGAAGAAAAGGTATGCCCTAGTGTTATAGATCTCATCGGCCTTAGAAAGTTTCTTTTTCTTCTTCGTACTCTTCTTCTTTGATGGCACCGCTGCGAAATTGTCCTCCAACCATGTGAATTTAATATTTATCCCGTTTACTTCGGTACCCTGAATAGGGGCCTTGCCAAGTAATTCAAGACATACTTCACTAACCATTGAACTCGGGAAAGTTCTCCCGGTAATAATTGGGCCATCGATAGGTAGCCCGTATATGTAGGCCACGTCTTCAAGAGTAACAGTGGCCTCACCGGATGGGAAGTGGAAGGTATTTGTTTCAGGACGCCATCTCTCTACCAAGGCTGTAATGAGAGCATGATCTATCCTAATATGTTCCATTTTTGCAAAATGATGCAACCCCGCTTGCCTTACGTACTCCTTTTGGATATCATTTAACACCCAAACAGCTTTGTCCGGGTTCATTGGCATGCATCTAAATGTACCGAATTCCTGCGAGACATTTTCAAGTGATTACAGTTAAGAAAAAGGTAAACTATATATATATAGATGAAAGGGTGGCTAAGAATATACATGTCCATGGTTTATGGCTTCTGAAATATGATTGGCCTGATCATATAGAAGCCTATTTCCTATTCCCTCAGTTCCAGCCATCTGCAAAAAATAACTAGATCGAGAGAGGGAGATGTAAACATAACTAGAGCGAGAAGTAAATCTAACTAATAAGGAAATTAAAACTAGTTAACTGCATAGGGTAAGATCACATAGACCTTTAGTCCTCAAGTTCTTCTTTCCCTTATAACAGTCTTTGAAATCTAAGTCATGTTTGGTTGCAAAAATCTGGGGCCAATTTGTCTTGATGATTTGGAGAATTCCGAATGTGAGACTACTTATTTTGATGGGTATAAACTCCTTATATTCACTTGGAAAATAAATCATAGCAACGTTTATGTAGGCCTGTATGTATGAATTAGAATCATAGCAATATTTATTTAAATTTAATGGTTGGAAAAACAGAATGCAACATTTCCCACTGCTTCCTCAATACATTTGTTTGTGGCTTTAATTCATTGCAAATGAATAGGTATTGAAGTTAGTTCAAATACTCTTATCTGAATAAATTTATTTACAACACTTGTATTACTAAAATGATTAATGATGAAGCCATTACAATGGAAACATGATGAATAAGAAGAACAATAACAATTATAATGGTATAATGGGTCCATTTTTATGCAAGGGCCACATGTGTAGCTTAATTCCATCCTAGTGTCATTAGGCAGTCTATATTGTCAATGGGCCAAATCCAACTTGTTATTGCAAATGGTCCAAAGTCTATGGTTTTTTTCCACCACTACAAGTCTCTATATGTGTGTGTATCAGAATTGTGATGATCCAACAAAAAAAAAAAGAAGTGATGAATTGTCAATGAGAATAGGGCTCTAGATGGATCCGAATTCCGCCACTACTGTATAATTTTAATTAACTTATAAATTTAGAAAAGTCTCTACTTATATGATTTTGGTAACTGTTAATTTATTTTCCTCTTTGCACACCCAAATTTTTTTTTTTAGTAAAACCCAATTGTTATCTTGTATAATATCATCACACTATAATCAAATTCAAAATGATGGGCATTATGGTTGATGTCTCCCTATTTCAGTAGCAATGAAGTAGTCCAAACATGAAGTCTCTGCATGTCCACTAGGATTGACTACCCAGTCGAGAATGGGGAAAATGGAAGGACTGAGTCGTGGGTCGATTCAATGCAAAAATCATGTACAGTGTATGAATATTAACCATTTTAGGATGTGAAGTAAATGGAAAGAAGATGAAGAAACCCCAGTAAATCATCATTGTGTAATACATAAAAAGAAAAGAGACAAGAAAAATACCATAGCCTGAAAAAGATACTGGAAGCTTGATGCTACAATTCAATAGGACGGAAAACGACCTTTGGGACCACTTGCTCTACCTTTTGAGGAAGGAGGAAAGAAAACCCCCAGGGGAAAGTGCGAAAGTGATGGGAGGATGAAGGGGAAAATGGGGAAGTGGGGTTTCGGTGGGTTTTCCTAATAAAGATGCTGGAATCTTGATGCTACAATCCAAACATGGAAAACGACCTTTGGGACCACCTGCTTTATCTTTTGCAGAAGGAGGAACTGAAATCGCCAGGGGAAATGGAGACATGGATGGGAGGAAGAAGGGGAATGTGGGGAAGTGGGGTTTCGCGCGCTGTATATTGGGGTTCAATGTAGCGACGACGTCGTCACTTATTTCCACCATTAATAAAAAAAAAATGGAAGTGGTCCCCTGGGACCACTTCCGTGCGAGATTTACTATTGGCCCATTTTATGCTCAGTGGCCCTCTAAGGTCCCTTTTAAGGTAAAATTCTCAATAAACAATCTGAGCATTAGGGTTCGACTGCTCCTACTCTGATCCATCTAATTTGCATGTTTTCTTAGCAATTTGGCACACTTTCCTACCATAGTAACTAAAGTCTAATGGCCAGAGCTTTTCTGAGTGCTGAAATTATGGGAGAATGCATTTGATCTTGCACCTTAAATGACATAATCTTCAAGATCCAAACCGTTCATTTTGAAGATTAGTGATCACTTTGCAATTATACTATATTAAAGCTAAGCCTTTTCAATCTAATTTAGACCTTCGTCTGAGATTTTGCCTGGAAGGTATTCTCTCCTCTGTTATCTCTTGCAACTGCCCACTTCATATCCCATGCAGCACGTATCTCATCTCATGTAACTACCCATCTCTTGTAAATTTCTTATTTTATCTTTTATGTTTATGCAAAAGTGCCTTTCTACTCATGTCTCCTATTCCCATTTCTACATATTTTTCCATTTTTTTACCCTTCTTTTCCTATTTGCTTTCTAATCTACCTGCTGTACGGTCATATATTATCTTTTTTTCATTTTCGCTCAAAAAATTTACTGTAGTGCAATGTTTTTGGGCCGTCACTCAAGTCAATAATTATTTTCCAACTACATGAATATTTGGTTTGCATTGTATTGACAGACTCGTGCACAGCACAGTTTCTTGTGCCAGTGAGATTTTATTTTGTTTGATCTCACCTAAAACAGACCTCCTGATTGTTAAGTTTATGGGTTTTGGGTTTTGGCTCGTTTTGTAGGCCCAATGCATTGGTATTAGGGTTGAGGGGTAATTTAGTATTTATCTAAAAACTATTTATTATCTCTTTTGGTTGTAACCCTAGTGTGGGGAAAATCTATGAAGAAGAAGAGCTTTGTCCGTGGACGTAGGTGTGAAATCACCGAATCACGTAAATCTGTATTCTCTTCTGTGTGGTTTGTTTTGATTGCTTGTTGATCACACGCTTCCGCACACACGATCACTACAAATTGGTATCAGAGCTATGTTGTGGTACGCGATCAACAACGGAGATCAGATCGATTTAGCAGAAGGCTCGATCTCACACACTGAAGTCGATCTCTATTTTGGAACAGGGATCTTGCAGAGAAGATATTGGTATCAGCTCTCTTCTTTGGTTTTGCAGAACCCCTCGCAGAAGTGGAGAAAGGATCCAGATTTTCTGATAATCTGGACTTTTGTAGCCTAGACATAATCAGATCAGGCCAGCCGCCGGTGAGATCAAGGTGGGCCACACAGATTGCTGTGGTTTTGGTTTTGACTGTTGCTGCGCAGAGGAGAAACAAAGAGGAGGATCATCATCGTTGACAAGAGATCCTGACTGGGTCTAAACCTTGTGATCTACGATCAGACTTGGATCAGACTTGTGATCATCGTCTGGATCTCTACGTCTGGATCGGGATCGTTGAGAAAAGAGCAGAGTTGGAGCAGCCTGGGGAGAAACAGATCGGTTTGAGTCTGTTGCAGCGAAATAGAGGAGCGGATTGGGTCTGACGCCGTCGCGCGTCACTGGTCCGCTGCCGGGATCGGACCAGAGGAACTGGTCTGGCCGTTTTTTTTTTCGCTGGAGAAGATCCCCAGCCACTGCCGTGCTGCCACTGCCGTTCCGTGGCCGGTTTTTCTTCACCGCCGCCGTTGTCTCGCCACTCCGGCCGCCCTCTATCATCGCCACCGGACAAGAAGAAGAAAGGGCAGCAACCTGCCCTCACAGTTTGCTGGTTCTGTCGCAGAACTGAAGAAGAGGAGGAAGAAGACCCAGTTGGGTGATCCCAGGTCTTGGGTCAATTCGGGTCAGGTCCAACCTGCTCGCTCCAGAGGCCCAGCCCGCAGTGCAAGTTTCAGGTTCCAGGTCAGGTTCGGGTCAGGTTCAACCCGACCCACTTCGTAGAAGCCCAGTTCAGCAGAACTCAGAAGCCGCTGACGTCACCTGTACGGTCAAGACAGTTTTGACCAATTGGACGGCCAGAGTTGATTTGTGATTTCCGGAGGCATCCGGACTCAGAATTGAGCTCTGTTTTTTTTGTTGGATTCGTATCGACTAGATCTACGATCTGAATGAAGTGGATTGTTAGTTTGACAGACAGAAACAAAATGGTAAGCTCATCATCAGCAAAGACCACCATCTCGAATGCAAAATTTGAAGTCGAGATATTTGATGGTACCAATAACTTTGGTATGTGGCAATGTGAGGTTAGAGACGTTCTAAGCCAACAAGAGTTGGAAATTGCTCTAGAGGTTAAACCCAAAGAGATGGAAGATAAGGAATGGCAGAAAATCAATCGTCAGGCATGTAGCACCATCAGATTATGTCTCGCGAAGGATCAGAAATACTCAGTGATGAGAGAAACTTCTGCAAAAGAGTTGTGGCAGAAATTGGAGGAAAAGTATATGACCAAGAGCTTGGAGAATCGGATCTATTTGAAGAAGAAACTTTTCCGCTTCGAGTATCGTCAAGGTATTTCTATGACTGAACATCTCGATGATTTTAATAAGATTATTGCTGATTTGATGAACATTGATGTAAAAGTTGATGATGAGGATAAGGCATAACTTCTTCTGAATTCGCTTCCCGATAGTTATGATCATTTTACTCACACTTTGATCAACGGGAAGACTGAGGTTAAATATGATGTTGTGTCTACTGCTTTGATGAATAATGAATATCGGAAGAAGGATAAACAGGCCCACAGGGATTCATCATCTGATGCATTGACAATAAGAGGCAGATCAGATGATAGGACATCTGGTAGTAAATCCCATTCTAAATCGAGAGGAAAATCAAAACCACCTGCAAAAGATGAATGTGCGTTTTGTTGCAAATAGGGGCATTGGAAGAAGGATTGTCCAAAGTTGAAAAAAAAGGACAAAGATAAATCTGATGCAAACATTGGACACGATGGAGATGATGATTCTGAATTTAATTTGACTATTTCTTCATTGGTATGCCATTCTGACGAATGGGTTTTAGAATCGGGTTGTACCTATCATATGTGTCCCAACAGGGAATGGTTTTCCAGCTTTCAAGAGTTGGATGGTGGAACAGTTTTGATGGGCAATGATAGTGCTTGCAAAACAAAAGGGATAGGAAAAATCCGTGAAGATGCATGATGGAGCAGTTAGAGTTTTGACAGATGTTCGGTATGTACCGGATTTGAAGAAGAATCTTATCTCATTGGGTGCTTTAGACTCCAAAGACTTCAAGATTGCCATGGAAGGTGGAGTTCTAAAAGTTGTTTATGGTGCACTTGTGTTGATGGAGGGTGTCCGAAGAGGTAATTAGTATTTCTTGCAAGGGAGTACAGTTGTAGGTGGAGCAGCAACAGTATCTGATAGCTCAAATGAGACTGTTACAGACACTACCAGATTGTGGCACATGCGTCTAGGGCATGCTGGGAAGAGAGCATTGTAGGGTTTGGTTAAGCAAGGCTTATTGCAAGGTGTAAAGACCTGCAAGTTGGGATTTTGTGAACATTGTGTTTTTGGCAAGCAGACAAAAGTGAAGTTTGGCACCGCGATCCATCGCACTCAAGGAACACTAGACTATGTTCATTCGGATGTATGGGGTCCTACCAAAGTGGCATCTTTGGGAGGTATGCACTACTTTGTTACATTCGTTGATGACTTCTCCAGAAGAGTATGGGCGTACATCATGAAGCACAAGGATGAAGTCTTGAATGTGTTCTTGAAGTGGAAGAAAATGATTGAAACACAGACTGGCAGAAAGATCAAAAGGCTTAGGTCAGATAACAGTGGAGAGTACAAGTCTAATCCGTTCTTAAAAATATGTCAGGATGAGGGGATCGTGAGGCATTTCACAGTTAGTGGGACTCTGCAACAGAATGGGGTGGCAGAACGCATGAACCGCACTATATTGGAGAAAGTTCGGTGTATGTTGTCTAATTCTGGATTAGGCAAAGCTTTTTGGGTGAGGCAGTTGCTTATGCTTGTCATCTCATCAATAGGTTGCCTTCTGCTACGATCGAGGGTAAAACACCCATTGATGTATGGTCTGGAAAACCTGCTACTGATTATGATAAATTGCATATATTTGGTTGTCCTGCTTATTACCATGTCACAGAGAGTAAGTTGGATCCAAGGGGCCAAGAAAGCTATATTCTTGGGTTTCAGCAGTGGTGTGAAAGGATACCGGCTATGGTGTCCAAATTCAAAGAAACTTGTTCTTAGCAGGGATGTGACTTTTGATGAAGCTGCTATGTGTAAACAGAACAAGCAAAATGGCTCTCAGGAGGAGAGCAAGACCAACGGTACATCGAAGCAAGTGGAGTTTGATGTTGGTGATGATACATATGAGGAGGAGACTCCAGCTCAAGAGCCACTACAAGAGCAAGAAGAAGAAGATTCTATTGCAGCTAGTATACCAAAAAGGAATATTCGAAAACCTCAATGGTTCACTGACACGGTGGCATATGCACTTCCAATGGTTGAAGAATCTGTTCGTACCACTTACAAAGAAGCAAAGAGGCATTTGGAAAACGCAGGTATGCTGACTAAGGTGGTGACTAGGGTCAAGTTTAAGGACTTGATCAACATTCTGCGATTTTGAGCACCTTCGGGTGTATGGCGCCTTCGGGCGCATTTGGAGGCGTATGATTGCATGCCAAGGTGGAAAATGTAGTGGCCTGCAAATCTCGCCAAGGTGGAGATTTGTTAGGTTTATGGGTTTTGGGTTTGGGTTTTGGCTCGTTTTGTAGGCCCAATGCATTGGTATTAGGGTTGAGGGGTAATTTAGTATTTGTCTAAAACCTATTTATTATCTCTTTTGATTGTAACCCTAGTGTGGGGAAAATCTAAGAAGAAGACGAGCTTTGTCCGTGGACGTAGGTGTGAAATCATCGAACCACGTAAATCTGTGTTCTCTTCTGTGTGGTTTGTTTTGATTGCTTGTTGATTGCACACTTCCGCACACACGATCACTACACTGATTTGGGCCGGCCATTGATGAATGAACTGCTTTTCACAATGTTTCTCCTTTTAAAACAAGTTCATGGGTTCTCCGGAACCCCCAGCTCAATGTAGGAATCACATTTAATCTTTTCTGTTCCCAGGATCACATTTGATTTTTTTTTTATTTGATTTTATTTGTTGTTGAGGTTTTTGGGCTTACTATGAAAATTGGAATGTTGGATCTTTGACAACAATCATCCCCCAACATCAAACGACTTAAATCAGATGTTTCATCCTGATCAGATGATTCTCCATGAACGAACCAATCCAATGCCAAAAATGCTCTACTGGGTCAAGACAATGGCTTGCAATTTATTATTCAATTAGCAATCATACATCATCCAATAGGGCCAATCAGTCCATAGAAAACAAGAAGGTAAGGTCACCCTGCATTTGGGCCATGTTCCAAATCCGATCAAGATATGTGCAGCAACCTCCCTATTTCACCTACCAACTAATCGATCAAGATATGTGCAGCAACCTCCCTATTTCACCTACCAACTAATCACTCAAAATAAACACACTGTTTGCAGTGCAATATGGCCAATTAATTACTTACAAATTTTCCATTTGAATTCATCATCATCAAAGCCGTGTCCCAACTATGTTGGGGTCAGCTACATGAATTATGTTTTCCCATTCCGATCTATCTTGAGCCACTCAGAATTCACGTTTGGTTGGTGACAGTTTTCTGAATTATTAATGTCTAATATATGTGAGTCTCAAAATCCCACGCGGTGGATTGATCAATTTACACAGTTTATGGACTACTATAACCTATTCAGTCTAGCCATTAATAGTCTAAAATCTAAATCCACAAATGATGTGTTATTAGCCCAATATGAACTATATATACAAAATTTTCCAATTATAGGGGGGATGTTTTAATTATTGTGAATGTTAGTTTATTTTCCTACTAATGGGCCAAATCAGTTGCATAGTCCTATTACAAAATAGGATCTAAAACTATTTATATATATAGATCTATATAATCAATTTAAGACCATGTGCCAAATGAATGAATTTTAAATGATAAATGAGCATTAATTATTGCAAAATAGTTACTGTAAAACATGGGCACAATAACTCTACAAAGCCCTTAATCATAAATCTCCTTTTGACCCAAAAGATAACATAAGGGCCCACCTAAGATAACAGCAGATGGACCTCAATACATTTGACTGTTGACTGTAAACACTGACTTGACTAGCAGTAGAAAAATGATTATTTGGTCCAAAAGAAAACATTTCTTTGACCTTGAAAAAACCTACAAAAGGAATCCAGAAAGGATCGCACTGATTCCCATTGAAGACTTCTGACAAAAAGGTTGCAATTGGGAAAACAGGACCAAAAACACTGAAAATGCTGAAATTTGAATGAAAGAAATCTAAAACATGTCTCTGTCCAATAAAAGAAATGCAGAACCAAAATTGAAATAAAAATCAGCTGGGCCCATCAATTCCCAACCCAATTTCTGCTGCACAGTTTATTACAGTATTACTGAGATGGATCCAATTAAAACCTAACTGGAAGCATGTGAGCATATTGGCACCAAATTAAAAAAAAAAAAAAGAAAAGAATGAACCATACAATTCGCGAATACATGCGAGTCATGGAAAATAGGAAAATGGACTTGTGAAATTTAACAAATCAAGACTGATTGTTGAATTAAGTAGGTCAAATGCAGCTAAGTTTTATAGAATGCATATTCAAGAAATAATGAGTACAGATGACCGACAATAGCCGCATGATACTATAGTGACATGATGTAAAGACATATGGATTGGAATATGGCCATGATCATCATGCTCAATCTGAGCACCGACGCCAATGTAAACTATGATTATAACAAACATGAATCTAGAGCTTGTGATCATGAAATTAAAATGAAAAGCATTAAATGTGTACCTTAAGAAGCTACCTGATTAATATGAGAAAGATCAGTTTACAAAGCTTCGGCCATGGCTATGCCAAATTGATCGCCTAGTTCTCTACATAAAACTGGCGCCAAATTGATGGAATGGCTGGGAGTGTAGATTGAGTTGAGAGAGGGACTAAAAGAGGGTTATTTACAGCTAGAGGGTGTTTCCTCTGTTCTCTGCAATTCACTAATTGCCAATCAAATCTAAACCTATGAGATTTTGGATAAACTATGATCCAATCTGAATTTAAATTCGAAACAAATCAACACATGATACATATGCCTAGGGGGCTGCCAATAATCAGACTGGGCCAGATATCAAACTGGGACCAATAATCAGACATGGGACCAATAGATGGGCTATTATTGGCTAACAGGCACCATCAGCCATACAGATAGATCATACACAGAGAGGAGAAATCAAGAACAAGTGATGGCTCATTTCCTCAAAATCACTGCCAAGTTTCACCTTCAAGTACCTCCCTAGCAATAAAACATCACTCTCTTCACATTTTCCTTGAGAGCTGGCAGTGGCCTTACACCTGACGCCCTACATGTTCCCCGGACTAATGCCTGGCTCATGTTATCAACCGACAAGCTGTTCTCCTGCATGTCAGGTTCCATGTAGAATCTAGCTCGAAACGCCGCTAAGTGCGCATAATATGCAGGAGGAACTGCAGGAAAAAACCAAAATGGACCTTCAGTAATGAGCCTGAATGCACATCATCTAAAACATAGTAAGAATTCTGAAGAAAAAGGTCTAAATTAGAATCATCGAGCCACTAATTCTAAAACATATGAGAAGCGCATTCATGTTAACAAAGCCTGGTTCTTTATCCACAATTGGCGATCCTCATAAAGTTAATGATGACATATTTAAAATAGCTTCCTGTATGTACATTTTTTTTATCAATAAACAATTCTGGAAAGTTTGATATACCATGAAAAGTGTTCAAAAAATCTGCACTTGATCATAGGACAGATCCAACATTTTCTTGTGTTATCTTTAAGTTCAGGGTTGATGGAGCCACAAGAGGAAAGCCAGGCTAAAAGCATGTATAGGCATGTTGTCCAGGCATGGAGGGAAGTTTTATTCACATTGTCCAGGCATGTTGGGTGAGAAATTCTAACGATAAAGGTATTAGCCATTTTGGAAGCTCTTTGTATCCAACAGAAAAAATAAAGCTCTTCACATGTTCATGTTTTCTCTATCTTCCAGGCTTCACAAACGACGGAGTGAACTTCACAACCACAATTATAAAAGGAATGGTTTTGTTTTTCTGTTTCAGAAACTTGTATGCTAGTTTCAGGGATTTAAAATAGACTCCTTGTTCAAAAATGCCAATAGAAGTGTATTCTAGGAAAAAAATCGGATAGTTGGTGGAACTTCTTTTTTTCTTGATTTTCTCAGTGTCATCCAACCAAATGGTTAGCATTTGACAGTCACTCTAATTTTAAGATAGGGATCACCGAAGTAGAATCTCCAGGAACTTTTATTTTAGGTCACATACATATGAGTTATGCATGGAAATAAAATCACCGGTGCTAGTTAGGAGGGAAATTTTTCACTAAGACTAGTATTCCATTGTAGTATCATTATGATTACAACAAAGAGGCTTCAAAAATTAGCCCACATAAGCAGAATTAGGCATATAGATGATTAAACATCTACAAAAGGAACATAGACTTACCAACAGAAACAGAGCGTGTGCATCTGGCATACCTACAAATAAGGAAGACAGCAATGTCAAAATTTAAATATGATAGATATGTTTAAAGGGAATCAAAAGTTACTAAATGTAACCTATAGTGTATAATAAAAGCTTTCCAGGCTACTAACTCCCCACATACGTGTAACAGAGGTTGTTTGTCAAAGACTGAATCCCGTCTGCCGTAAAATTGTTCTCATCCCATAAAACATGGTAATGGGCTGGTCGACTTGTCCCCTGCACAATAAAGCCAAAAGAATATATTGTAAGGTAGGAAAGTGACAAGTTATGTCATTACCTGGTAAAGAAAAATATAATTCAAGTTTTGATCTGAAATATGTTTCTCCATAGTTAATTTAGGCAATTAGAAGGAGCTCATTGTTACAACCACAATACTCTGGATGGGCATTGGCTCAACTCGGCATACTATTCAAAAAATAGTTCAAAATATGAAATTACTGCAAAAATAGAAATTTCATTCTCCTATTCTGAATAGAAAGAAAATTATGATTCAGACAATTTAATTCTTGTTATTGGAGAAATTTGTGGTTTTTCACCATTGCATAGACGAGAACCACAGGAGCATCTGGCTTTACCACTGCAACAGCAATCATTCCGAGGAGAAGACCTAACCTTTTCACTGCTGAATCTGCTTCTTTTGTCCACAAACAGGAGAACTCTGCGTATAGCAGTCTTGAACTTGACTGCCTGGCATTCTCTATTGTTTTAACTGATCTTATGGTTTAGCCTTGATCGATGCTCTCTATCCATCTACATCCGTTTCCCAATCTAAACCAATCCTCGATAAAGAACATTACATATTGCGAAGGTTGAATATGTTATGATAATAACAAATTGTTTGTTGGTCTTTTTAGTGTTTCAAAAATTCCGAAGGTTTTGTCCTTTCTGAAAAAGACGTTTTGTCCATTTCTCTACTTGTTTCATAAGTGGGTTGTGAAGGTTTTATGCAAGCACGTCAGTTAAGTCTAACACTTTAGAAGGCTTTATATGTATTTTCATGATCTTTACACTTTAAGAACTTTTGAACCTTTTACTGCCAATCAGACCCATCATGCGCAGGCCCAGATTACAATTAGAAACTTGTATTGTAATTAGAAACTCTATTCTAGTTAAGCTACAATTAGTCTAGCACCCTTTCTATATTAGGGTAGCTATAATTTAGGGGTTTAAGTTGTATTAGGAAACTGTAATAGGGATTTAAAACTCTTATATAATGAGGATGAGTGAACCATAAAGGGGACACACGATTACAGCAATATCTCTCTCTTTCTTGCTCTTTCTCTCTCTATGCGTGTGATATGTTACATAATAACATGGTATTAGAGCATGGTCAATCATCTGTGATCATCTCCTATTCATCTTTATTTCTTCCAAGCTTTTGAAAGCCATTGATCATCTTTGATCGTCCCTGATCATCTCAGATCAGGCGTGGCCCACCTGTGCTCATCATCACCACATCAGCCGCTTCTACTCCTCTAGGTCGCCTGGAATTATCCTTGATTATGAAGATTTTTTCCATATTTATTGCTCATCACGGGTAGGTCGTCTACCAAGTTCTGTGGAAATTCCATCTTTTCCACTTGTTTTCATCTCGGCCCTCCAAAATCCTGGATCTGGATTTGTTTTGACTGAGACCACTTCCAGTAGTTGCATAAAACTACTCTCCCTTCATCCCCACTATCTGATCTGTCTACAGATCAACAGGTGGGGCCCACAGGCTGATCCTTCTGCTGACGACAGGGACGTTTTGTGCACTGTTCTGTTCTGTGCACTGGTTTGAGTTGCTGTGTTGCTGCTGTGCTGCTGCTGTGTTGCTGTTTTCTTTCTCACAGTCTATTTCTGCTGTTCTTTATCAATCTTTCTTGCTACTGATTGCTTCGGGGTACTATAAGTTGCTGCTGTGATTTTTTTTTTTTGGTCTGCTGCTACTTAGCTTCTACTGTTGCACTTCCTTCCTTGCTATTCTTCCTATTGTTTTCAAATCTTACTACTCTATTAGAAATGGAAAAATCTGAGATCGCCCTGGTTCGTTTTGATGGAAAGAATTACACATCGTGGGCCTTCCAATTTCAAATCTACTTAGAAGGAAAAGAACTTTGGTGCTACGTGGATGATTCTGAACCAAAACCTAAGGAAGATGACAAGAAGATTTTAGCCTGAAAAACTAAGGATGCTAAAATTAAAACTTGGTTACTAGGATCTGTCGAACCCCATTTTATTCTCAATCTAAAACCTTGCAAATCCGCCCGTGAGATGTGGGATTATCTCAAAAAAATCTATCAAGAAGGTAATGATGCTTGCCAATTTCACTTGGAGCTTGACATCTCCCAATTTTCTCAAGGCACCCTGTCTATACAAGATTATTACAATGGGTTTCACCGACTGTGGTCTGAATATGATGAGATCAAATTTGCGACTCTCTAAAGCACTTCTACCAAAATTACTTCCCTTACAACAAAATAGCCATCGGGACTAGTTTCTCATGAAACTTCGTTCCGAGTTTGAAACAGTTCAGTCAAACTTAATGAGCCGGGTTACTCTTCCAAGCTTAGATGACTGTCTTCAGGAACTTCTGCGGGAGGAACGTCTCATTACCAAGGCGACTCTAGAACAACAAAGATCCACGGAGGCTCCACTTGCCTACACAGCTACCTCCAGACAATCTTCTTGGGACATCAGTAAAGTTTAGTGCTATAACTGTAAGAAATATGGTCATTACGCCAATCAATGCAAGGCTAAAATCTGTAAATACTGTAAGGCCACTGGTTGTTAATGATTCTGGATCCATTGGGCCAAATCGAACATAAAGCCCGACTCATTTGCTTAGTCAAACTGTAATAATATTGTACAGATGCTATAGGATATAGCTGATTAGACAATAACTAAATTGTAGCCTTAATCAAGGATTGTACACTAATATATATGGATATCAATCGATCCTTGGGAGATCATCCCATTGCAATCCAATTTGTCTACAGTGCTTGTTCTCTGACATGGTATCAGAGCACTATTAAAAAGATAGAAGTTGTAGCTCTTCTGTTTGGTTTTTGGTGTTTCAAAACATTCTTAAGGTGTTCTTTGTAAAAAGTGTTTTGTCCTTTGGTGCTTTTTGCTTTATGGGTAGTGTAGGCTATTGGAAACAACCCATCCCACATTGCTAAAGTTCAACTTTTGAAGATGGTTTATATGTGCTTTCATTCCTTTACTCTTTAAGAACTTTTGAAGGCTTTTGCCACGGGCCCTATGCGCGCAGGCGAGCCAGGCTTGACCCGAGGTCCTGGGTCCAAAAAACGTTTAACCGGGCGTGCGTCCGCGACGCGTATCCTGCGTGTATATCGCGCGCAGGGGGGTGCAAATCCAGGCCAGTTGGCCTAGAGGGACCCGCATAGATATGGCAACCTACTGCCATTATTTTTATTTATCTTTTAAATCATTTCGGCACTAACGAGTTCGGCAGCTCGGTCTCGGCACAATATCGAGTTTGGCAGCTCGGTCTCGGCATCATGAGATCAGCAGCTCGGTCTCGGCATCATGAAATCAGCAGGTCGGCAATCACTGGTTTAATGTGGTTCAACATTAATCATTTTTAATCGCTGATTTAATGTTTTTAAACATTGAACATTAAACCTATTTTAATCGCTATTTTAATGTGTTTTAATGTTGTGACTTAATGAGGATTAATGGCCCAACGGTCTCTAATCACTATATAAATTAGGGTCATCTGAGTTATCGAAATATACAGAAAAATATGTTTTCTTCTTTTCTCTTCTGCTTTCCCTCTAAGTACTGAGCATTCAAACTGGAGTATACTCTTTCGGGCTGCGTTGCGACCAGACCTGAATAAAGGAATGCCATTGTATCCTAGGGGCGGTTTTGCTGAGAATCTTCGCACCTAGATTTTATCCTAAGGGGCGGAACTCGTCCTAAAGAGAGCGTCATCAGACGTGCCTCGGCCACAGATCGTCTTCCGCTGCTGCTCTTCGTTTTCCGCCAACAAATCACAGTTGCAGCCTTCATAAATCGGTACTACTGTTACTTATTAATATTGTTTGACAGCAGTTCCTATTGTAGCTATTCCAACATCTTCCACTTAAAGGAGTTCCCTTAGATCAGTGCTTGAAGAAGAGCCTTCGATCAATGCTTGAAAAAGAGACTGTTTTCTCATCACAGATCTGTGCCTGATCAAGAGTGGCACAACACCGATGATCCTGAATTCTTCTGCAACTTTGCAGTTTTGATAGACAGGATTTCTAGATGTTTTTGGTGATTTTCTGGGGATTTTTCATCATCATCTGAGGTAGGTTTTTCCTCCTTCATCTGTCGACTTTGGGCATTTTTTCTCAAAACAGTTTAATCAAGACCGTCCAGATATGTGAATTTATATCCAATACACTTCAGGTTTGGACTGCTACTAGTATCTTGGATCACTCACAAACTGACATGTTCTGATATGTGATCAGATCGATTAGTGGGGCCCACAGATAGATCCCGCCAGAAATTCAGGGTGGTCTGCTGTGTTTTTTGCACAGTTTCTGTCAATACATCACATCTGTGTGCATTCTATTTCATCTGGGGCATTTTCTGTCCATTCTTAGGTCAATTTGGTCAACAGAATGGTGTTGCAGAACAGAAAAATCGTCATCGTCTAGACATGGTCAGGTGTTTATTATAAGAATACTCAATTCCACCTAGATTTTGGCCAGAAGCATTAACCACTGCTACTCAGATCACCAACCGTCTTCTGATGCAGGCCAGATCCTCGGTCTGGTTGCCCATTGGGCCCAAGCCCATAAAAAGATCTTTAAATCATGCAATAGTTTTATTTTTAGTATTAGCTGAATTTTAGGAATACTTATGAGATTAATTAGAAAGTTTCTCTTATTTGATTTAGTGCTTATTTTAATTAGAGTTGTTTCCAAGAATAGGTTAGAGTATAAATCTATATAAAGGATTGTAATCCCTCTTTAAGGACAATGGATTGATTTAATAAAAGTTTTCTATTGAGTTTTCTCTTGATTGTGTGTCTGTGGTGTGAGACCAAGACAATTTTGATCCTAAGGATCCCTATCCCTAAGCCTTTTGGCTTGGAGTTTAGCCTGTTGGCTACCCTCCCTTCCCCGCGCTGCTTCAATTGGTATCAGAGCGAAGATCCATTCTCAGATCGCCGTTTCGATTGCCGATCGAGGTAACCCGTCCACTCATCTCCTATTATCATCTTCACCATCCATTATCATCATCATCATCATCCCCACATCATTCTCGTCATAGCACCATACCATCCATTCCCAAAACCACCCGTACATCTTCCTCGACTCATCCACCAACCTACACCGCAAACCCTTTTCCAGCAGCCCCAAACCAGCCCTATCAGACCTTCCCTCACCCATCCTCTCTACCCAAACTCTTCACCGATACCCATCTCTCCAAACCAAACCCCCGACGCACCAAACAGTCCACCCCCATCTTCGACCTCCCAGAACCCCTCTCCACACCTGCCTCACACAACCCACCACCGAAAACCCTCATCTGAACCTAATCCAGTAAAAAACCAAAACCCATCCCACATCCATGCAACCACCCCATCCTTCGTTGGAACCCCAAACCCCAGCAGAATAGAAAAAAAAAAAAAAAAACTCCCTGCCGACCAAACCTCTTCCCCATCTCAACAACTCTGAATCCAACCACTAAAAACCATCCATTCCAAATAAATAAAATAAAACCAAATCACCCAAACTCCTTGATTAAAAAATCCCCAAAATCTAAAACCCTACGTTCCCAGATTTGCCAAAGCTCATCCTCTCACTTTCCCCAAATTCCCCTAATCCCAAAACCCAATCGAACCCCACCAACAATCCCCAAATCCCTTTGTCCTCACCCCACTGCAAATCCCTAAATCCAAACCCCATTCCCCAAACCCAAAACTGCTGGAACCCAACCCCTCCTCAAAACCATTCCCAAATAAAATAAAAACAGAGAGAGAGAGAGAGAGAAAGAAAGAGGAGAGATTAGAGAATAAGAAATAAAAAGAAAAAGGATAGAAGGAAGACAACAGAGAACACAGAGAAGCATACCTGTCACCTGAGACTTCACCATCACCCACCAGCAGCCAAACCTCTCATCTTCATCGTCGTCCGTCGCCGTCGGCATCATCGTGTCCACTCCCGCCATCCCCAACACCTCTCTTCTCCATATCCTTCTTCGCTGAAGTCCAACAAAAACGAAAAAAGGAACAGGGAACACTTCAGACATAAGTGTTTGGGCCCATCTTCTGGGCTTGAGTTCAGGTTAATTCTGACCCATTAGTAATCAGCTACAGAAAAATAAAATAAAGGTGGGCCCATCCAACTGTCAGGTCAAGCCCGACCCAAAAAAAATAAAAAATCAAGAGTTAGGCCCAAGCAACAGGACGTCAACCCCATCCATGTTAATGTGTTAATGATGCTGCTGCTCCAAGCCCAGATTCGCAGGCCCATTTAGGCCCAGGCCCATACTTTGTTCTTATCATTAGTCACAGTCATAGCCACATGTACATACTAATTTAGTTAGCTAATTATTAGGATCTAGATTTGCTTAATGGATTGTAATCAGGGCTTCCAGCCCCTATATATATGAGATACAAACGACCCTCAAAGGGATCGAATCCTATTCATTCTCTCACATTCACATGGTATCAGAGCCCCTGTACAGTGAATGTTTTAATCATCTTCCATGTCTTGGAAGCCAATCTGTGATCATATGGGATCATCTTCTTCAGTCAAAGCCAATCTGTGATCATCTGTGATCATCATCTTCAATCAGATCTGCTCCGATCATCCCTGATCATCTCAGATCAGGCGTGGCCCACCTGTGATCAGGCGTGGCCCATTTCAACAGACTTCTCCAAAGTGGTCGACCAGATATTCTCTTATTTGTGAAGATTTTTACAAGATTTATTGCTCATCCGAAGTGGGCCATCTACCTGTTTTTGTATCAACTAAAATTGTTGGGTTGGTTTTCATCTCGGCCGTTCAAAATCCTGGATCTGGATTTGTTTTGGTCGAAACCACTTCCATTAGCTGCGTCATTATCCTGCTCAATCATCCCTTCTCCCTGATCTATCCAAAGATCATCAGGTGGGGCCCAGACTTCTTGTTTGCTCCCAGACGGCCTGGACGAGTTTACTGTTTGGGGTTTTTTTTTTCCGAAATCTGTCATTTCGGCTCACAGACAAGGTCATCTCTCTCTTTGCTTCTTGTTCAGGCTTATTCTCTGTGGATCTTCTCTGTTGTTGAGGTAATTTGCCAGTTTTATTCTGTGGATCTCAATTGTAGTTTGGGTTGTCTGTATTTCTGCTGGCTCACCTCTATCATTATAAATGGAAAAATCTGAAATCACATTAATCAAGTTTAATGGCAAGAATTATCCCTCATGGGCTTTTCAATTTGAACTTTATCTAGAGGGTAAAGAATTATGGGGCCATATCTCTGGCACTGATCCAAAGCCCACAGAGGATGAAAAAAAAATTCTGTCATGGACCACAAAAGATGCTAAGGTCAAGACCTGGATTCTCGGTTCCATGGAACCACAATTCTTCATGAATTTGAAACCTTACAAATCTGCCAAAGATATGTGGGAATATCTGAAAACAGTATATCATCAGGGGAATTCTGCTCGACAGTATCAGTTAGAATTCGAAATTGCGAATTATATGCAAGGACTTCTTCCATTCAGGAGTATTATTCGGGTTTTCAGAATTTGTGGACAGAGCTAAATGAAATTAAATATGCCAATATTTCTGCTCAGGCCCTTCCCGAATTACAAGTCATACTAGAAACTAGTCATCGGGATCAATTTCTTATGAAATTAAGGCCTCAGTATGAATCAGTCAGATCAAATCTCATGAGTAGGGTCCCTTCTCCTTCTTTGGATGCCTGTCTTAATGAATTATTGCGAGAGGAACAGAGACAATTGACGCAATCTGAGGTGCTTCAACAAAACAGTACGGGTACTATGGAGGTTGCCTATAGTGTACCCACCTGTCAAACACCAACCTCCTCTGTCAGTGTTGGTTATTCTTCCAAGGGGAAACAGCCGAACAGAGATCTGAGTAAAGTACAGTGCTTCAAGTGTCAAACTTTCGGCCATTTTGCAAATCAGTGCAAGCAGCGGATCTGCAATTATTGCAAGGCATCTGGACATTCGATCAATGAATGCCGTAAACGTCCTCAAAACAGAAATCCGAAAGCTTACCAGGCGATAACTGCTACTGGCACTATTGATTCATCTTCTGCACCTTCTTCGGCACCTCCTGCTGCTGCTCCAATCTCTCCTGAAATGATCCAACAGATGATTCTCCAGGCCTTGTCCACTCTTGGTATATCTGGTAAAAATCAATCTCCCTCTCACTGGTATTTTGATTCTGGTGCCTCCAATCATATGACATCATCTTCCAAAAATTTCTCCAAAATTAAACCATATGATGGCAAGATTCAAGTCCATGCTGCAAATGGAACCACTATACCTATTACATCTGTTGGTGATATCTCTCATTCTCTACCTTTACATGATGTCTTTTGTTCCAAACATCTTTCTACCAACTTAATTTCAGTTGGTCAATTGGTTGATAATAACTGCAATGTTTGTTTTTCCTCCTCTGGTTGTGTGGTGCAGGATCAGGAGACGGGGAAGGTAATAGTGAAGGGGCCTAAGTGGGGGCGTTTGTTTCCTCTTCACATAGTAACACCGACTCCAGATATGTCCATGTTTGCTTTATCAGTTGTTTCTAAGAATAATGTGCAGTTGTGGCACAATAGATTAGGACATCCGAATTCCACCATTTTGTTATCTTTGTTAAATTCTGGTCATATTAATAAAATGAAGTTTTTATCATCAGATGTTGCTATTGATTGCACCACTTGTAAGCTGGGTAAAAGTAAGACTTTGCCTTTTCCTTTACATGTCTCTTCTGCTACCCAAAGTTTTGATTTAATACATAGTGATGTTTGGGGTGTTGCACCAATTATTTCTCATTCACAGTATAAGTATTTCGTAACTTTTATTGATGATTATAGCCGGTTTACATGGATTTATTTTCTACATGCCAAATCTGAAGTTTTTGATGTATTTAAAAAATTCTTGAATTATGTTCAAAATCAATTTTCAACTTGTATTAAGGTTCTTCGAACCGACTCAGGGGGGGAATATGTGTCCAAACATTTTCAGGAATTTTTACAAGATAGAGGGATTATCTCCGAACGGACTTGTCCCTATACTCCTCAACAGAATGGTGTGGCAGAACGGAAAAATCGTCATCTTCTAGACATGGTCAGATGCTTATTGTTAGAATCCTCCGTTCCACCCAGATTTTGGTCAGAAGCTTTAACCACTGCTACTCATATCATCAACCGACTTCCTTCTCCAAAACTTCAAAACACCTCTCCATATTTTCGTCTTTTCAAAACTGAACCAAAATACACTTCTCTCCACACTTTTGGTTGTGTTTGTTTTGTTCATCTTCCCACACACGAACGATCCAAGTTATCGGCTCAATCGGTAAAATGTGCATTCCTTGGTTATGCTTCCCACCAAAAAGGTTTTGTTTGTTATGATCCCAACTCCAAGCGTATTCGTATTTCTAGGAATGTTGTTTTTTTTTAACATCAGTATTTTTTTCAGGCTTATCCTGATTCATCTCCAAAAATTTCCTTTTCTAAAGTACCATCCTTTGATGATGATTTTCTTCCTTCACCTTTGCGATTTCATCCGGACAAGGTGTATACTCGTCAACAAAGAACAAATGCCACTACTTTGCCTCCTTTGCAAGAACCAGTCCCGATTCCTGATCCGCCATCATCCTCGCATCAACTTGTTATTCGTCGTTCTGCTCGTATCTCTCGTCCACCAGATCGATATGGCTTCTCTCATTCTTCATATTTTGCTACATTATCTTCTGTATCCATTCCTAATTCGTATTCACAAGCAGCAAACCATGAGTGCTGGAGACAGGCTATGGAAGAAGAACTTAGTGCTCTACAGCAGAACCAAACCTGGGTGACTGTTCCCTGTCCAGCTTCGGTTAAACCTATTGGGAGTAAATGGGTTTACTCTATTAAATTAAAGGCAGATGGAACTTTGGACAGATATAAAGCTAGGCTTGTGGCCCTTGGCAACCGACAGGAATATGGCATTGACTACGAAGAGACTTTTGCTCCTGTTGCAAAAATGACTACTGTTCGCACAATCCTTGCTATAGCTGCATCTCAATCCTGGCCTCTTTTTCAATTTGATGTGAAAAATGCATTCCTTCATGGTGATCTTAAGGAAGAAGTTTACATGCGTTTGCCTCAAGGTTTCACAAAAACATCTGAAAATCATGTTGCTCTTCTGAAACGATCCTTGTATGGGCTAAAACAAGCACCACGAGCATGGTTTGACAAATTCAAAGATGCTTTACTCAAGCTACAGTTTCAGCAGAGTCTTTATGATCCATCGTTGTTTTTACATCACGCATCCACCGGAATCACCATCCTTCTGGTCTATGTAGACGATATCATCATCACTGGGACAGATACAGCCACAATTCAAGATCTCCAATTCTCTCTGCATCAATCTTTTCATATGAAGGATCTAGGCCCTCTGCAATATTTTTTGGGATTGGAAGTTCATCACTCCGAGAAAGGGTTGATTTTACATCAACATAAGTATACCATGGATTTGATTGAATCCGCAGGCCTGTCAAACTCCACCCCTGTGGATACTCCTCTGGAACTGAATCTCAAACTCCATAGTGACAGTGGTGATCCACTGTCTGATCCGACATATTTTCGTCAGCTTGTCGGTAGTCTTATATATTTGACTACTACTCGTCCTGACATCAGTTATGCAGTCAACTTAATGAGTCAGTATATGACGAAGCCTCATCATCTACATTTAGCGGCCGTTCGGCGGATTATTCGCTATCTTCTTGGCACTTCTCATAGAGGCTTGTTCTTTCCGGTTGGCTCGAAGATGACATTGACTGCCTATTCTGATGCTGATTGGGCAGGTTGTCCTGATACTCGTCGGTCCACCACGGGCTGGTGCATGTTCTTAGGTGATGCTCTTATTTCCTGGAAAGTGAAGAAACAGGACAGAGTTTCAAAATCATCAACTGAGGCAGAATATCGTGCCATGTCTGCCGCATGCTCAGAGATTATATGGCTTCGAGGTCTCCTTGAGGAACTTGGCTTCTCACAGAAATCTCCCACACAGTTACATGCAGATAACACCAGTGCAATCCGGATTACTAAGAATCCAGTTTTTCATGAACGCACTAAACACATTGAGGTTGCCTGCCACTTTATCAGAGATGAATATCTTCGCAATGTTATTTCCCTTCCGTTCATCTCCTCCAGCCTCCGGACTGCTGTTATATTTACAAAAGCACTTCCTCGACCACGTCATCAATTCTTAACAGACAAATTAATGCTGGTTGACTCATCGGCATCAATTTGAGGGGGGGTGTTAATGTGTTAATGATGCTGCTGCTCCAAGCCCAGATTCGCAGGCCCATTTAGGCCCAGGCCCATACTTTGTTCTTATCATTAGTCACAGTCATAGCCACATGTACATACTAATTTAGTTAGCTAATTATTAGGATCTAGATTTGCTTAATGGATTGTAATCAGGGCTTCCAGCCCCTATATATATGAGATACAAACGACCCTCAAAGGGATCGAATCCTATTCATTCTCTCACATTCACAATCCAGAGGACAATCCAGTCTTTCAGCTTGATCAATCTCAACTGTTGATTCTCAAAAGCCAATATGCAAATCTTTGGGTGCTCCAATGAAGTTCAAAGAATGTTGTATGAGCGTAACTATGGAGATTGGTATTATGCAAATGAGGTATACTTTGAGCAGTTCCTTAATTTGCAACAAAGAGATTGGACAGTTAACGAATATTCTGATCGGTTTTCAAGGCTACAACAAGTATGTGAATTGGAACATAGTGAGCTTCATGATTTGAATCGCTTTATCAGAGGCTTGAGACCAAACATATTACAAAATATGAATTATTGTGAAACCATTCATGATGCCTATTGGGAAGCAATTCGTGTTGAGCGCATACTTAAACGGTCTCGCGTCCGAAAAGCTAAGATGCAAGAAGAAAAATATCCGCACACCACTGAAGTCCATATGGTGGAACCAATCTTGGAGATTATCAAAACTGAAGTTGAGGAACAAAATCAAGACACTAATGATTTCCGAACAAATTCAGATGAAGAAGTGCAAGCGCCGAAGGAAGAATATGTGGACTTTGAAGAATTGAATGTAATCAGCCAAGAGCCTGATCAACTGGTAGATTTCCTCGTATGTTCAATTCCTAAAGAGCCAATTAAAGCATCAAAAGAACAGGATATTGTTTCAAAGGTTGAAAAAGAAGAGCAAATCATTGAGGTTCCCCACATTGATTTCATCTTCGGGAATCGATTGTTGATATCAGAAGTTTGTGAGCAGATGGTACAAATTCAGAAATTGAAGCATCAATTTGTTCGAGCACGAGTCCATGCAAGCTCCAACCATCAAAATAGGCAATATCTACGTGGAGTACATGCTTCCATGAAGCTTACACACGATATGAAGATCCACAAGAGAATCGGAAGTTTGTGCGTTTGATCTTCGACCCAGGCGGTCACCTACTGAACTCGAGGACGAGTTCCCTCCAAGAGGGGGGGAGTTGATGCAGGCCAGATCCTCGGTCTGGTTGCCCATTGGGCCCAAGCCCATAAAAAGATCTTTAAATCATGCAATAGTTTTATTTTTAGTATTAGCTGAATTTTAGGAATACTTATGAGATTAATTAGAATGTTTCTCTTATTTGATTTAGTGCTTATTTTAATTAGAGTTGTTTCCAAGAATAGGTTAGAGTATAAATCTATATAAAGGATTGTAATCCCTCTTTAAGGACAATGGATTGATTTAATAAAAGTTTTCTATTGAGTTTTCTCTTGATTGTGTCTGTGGTGTGAGACCAAGACAATTTTGATCCTAAGGATCCCTATCCCTAAGCCTTTTGGCTTGGAGTTTAGCCTGTTGGCTACCCTCCCTTCCCCGCGCTGCTTCATCTTCCTTCTCCAAAACTTTAAAACACATCTCCACATTTCCGTCTTTTCCAAACTGAACCACAATACACATTTACACACTTTTGGTTGTGTTTGTTTTGTTCATCTTCCAACCCATGAACGTTCAAAGTTATGTGCACAATCTGCAAAATGTGCATTTCTTGGTTATGCTTCCCAACAAAAAGGTTTTATTTGTTATGACACCACATCCAAGCGTATTCGGATTTCTAGAAATGTTGTTTTTTACGAACACCAATATTTTTTTCAGTCTTACCTGATTCATTTCCAAAAATCACATTTTCTAAAGTACCATCCTTTGATGATGAATGCTTTCCTTCACCTCTACGATTTCATCCGGACAAGGTGTATGTTCGTCGACAAGGAACAAATGCCACTCCTTTGCCTCTTCTACAAGAACCAGCCCCAGATCCTCCTCCAGCACCAAATCCACCTCAACTTGCTATTCGTCATTCTTCTCGTATCTCCCGGCCTTCGGATCGATACGGTTTTTCTCATTCTTCATATTTAGCTACCTTATCTGTTTCAATTCCTAATTCTTATTCACAAGAAGCAAAGCAGGAATGCTGGAGAAAGGCTATGGAAGAAGAACTTCATGCTCTAGAGCAGAACCAAACATGGGTCGTTGTTCCATGCCCAACCTCGGTTAAACCTATCGGGAGTAAATGGGTTTACTCTATCAAAATGAAGGCAGATGGTACCTTGGATAGATACAAGGCAAGGCTTGTAGCCCTTGGCAATAGATAGGAATATGGCATCGACTACGAAGAAACTTATGCGCCTGTAGCAAAGATGACCACAGTTCGCACCATCCTTGCCATAGCTACATCCCAATCCTGGCCCCTTTTTCAATTTGATGTAAAAAAATGCCTTTCTTCATGGTGATCTTAAAGAGGAAGTTTACATGCGACTGCCTCAAGGTTTCCCCAAACCATCAGAAGGACAAGTTGCTCATTTGAAACGGTCTTTGTATGGGCTAAAACAAGCACCAAGAGCATAGTTTGACAAATTCAAGGATGCGTTACTCAAGCTGCGGTTTCAACAGAGTCCTTATGATCCGTCATTATTTTTGCATCAGAAATCAACAGGAATCACCATTCTTCTAGTTTACGAGGATGATATCATAATCACCAGCACAGATACAGCCATGATTCAAGATCTCCAATTTTCTCTTCATCAATCTTTTCAAATGAAAGATCTGGGACCTCTGACATATTTTTTGGGATTGGAAGTTCATCAATCTAAGAAAGGGATGATTCTGCATCAACAGAAGTATACTATGGATTTAATTGGATCAGCAGGCCTGTCAAATTCCACACATGTGGATACTCCTCTTGAACTGAATCTTAAACTCCATACTGACAGTGGTGATCCCCTTCCTGATCCGACATATTATCGACAGCTTGTCGGTAGACTTATATATTTGACTACTACTCGGCCTGACATCAGTTATGCAGTAAACTTGATAAGTCAGTATATGACCAAGCCTCATCATCTCCACTTAGCAGCTGTTCGACGAATTATCCGTTATCTTCTTGGCACTTCTCACAGAGGCTTGTTTTTTCCTGTTGGCTCTCCAATGACATTGACCGCCTATTCTGATGCGCTGATTGGGCAGGTTGCCCTGATACTCGTCGGTCCACAATGGGGTGGTGCATGTACTTAGGTGATTCCCTTATTTCTTGGAAAGTGAAAAAGCAAAACAAATTTTCCAAATCATCAACTGAGGCAGAATACCAGGCCATGTCTACCGCATGCTCAGAAATTGTATGGCTTCGTGGTCTCCTCGAGAAACTTGGCTTCTCGCAAAAATCTCCCACCCCTACATGCGGATAACACCAGTGCCATTCGGATTACAGAAAACCCAGTGTTTCATGAAAGAACTAAACACATCGAGGTTGCATGCCACTTTATCAGGGATGAACATCTACACGATGTTATTTCTCTTCCGTTCATCTCCTCCGGCCTCCAAATTGCTGATATTTTCACCAAAGCACTTCGTCACCACGTCATCAGTTCTTGACCGACAAATTGATGCTTGTTGACTCATCAGCATCAATTTGAGGGGGGTGTTAATGATTCTGGATCCATTGGGCCAAATCCAACATAAAGCCCGACTCATTTGCTTAGTCAAACTGTAATAATATTGTACAGATACTACATTCTATCTTAGGATATAGCTGACTAGACAATAACTAAATTGTAGCCTTAATCAAGGATTGTACAATAATATATATGGATATCAATCGATCCTTGGGAAATCATCCCATTGCAATCCAATTTGTCTACAGTGCTTGTTCTCCGACACTGGTCACGTTATTGAAGAATGTAGGAAGAAGGCTCGAAATTCTAATTCCCGCAACTATGCGCCATCAACCCCTAGTACTTACAATATACAGTCAGCTCCGAGTGCTTACACGGTGACTTCTTAGCAATCTGCAATCTGCACCATCTGACTTCGGTGGTTCCCTACAGTTTGATTCTTCTTCACAGCCTGGTTCCTTATCACACTCTGCGTCTCCAGCTATTCTCACTCCCGATATAGTAAATCAAATGATTGTCAATGCCTTGGCATCCATGAACATCTCAGGTACTGATTCCTCTCTTTGTTATACGTGGTACTTAGATTCTGGCGCAAGGAACCATATGACTTCTTCACCCACAAAATTACAGCATGCCGATCCTTACACTGGTAATCTCACTGTTCAAACTGCCAATGGAGACCATCTTCCCATCACCTCTAGTGGTGATACTCCTGGCCCATTACCATTAACCAATATTTTAGTGTCTCCTCGTCTCTCTACCAATTTAGTTTCTGTTGGTCAACTTGTTGAGGATAATTACAATGTCTCATTTTCTTCGTCTGGTTGTGTTATGTAGGACCGGTAGTCGGGGGATGTGATCGCGAGGGGGCCTAAGCGTAGCAGACTGTTTTCCCTACCAGTGTCTACATTTATTCGGCATAAATCTTTACAACAGCTGTTTTGTTTTTTTTCTTGAAAACAATTCTCGGTTGTGGCATAATAGACTTGGTCATCCGAATGCTTTTGCGATATCTACTTTATTTAAATCTGGATTATTAAACAAAAATATTGATTCTATTTCGTTTGAATGTGATGCTTGTAAATTAAGGAAAAGTAAATCTTAACCTTTTCCTCACTCCACCTCATGGAGCTCTGAGTGTTTTGACTTAATTCACAGTGATGTTTGGGGCATTGCTCCTCACCTTTCCCATGGTCATTTCAAGTACTTTGTTACATTCATTGATGACTACAGCAGGTTTACTTGGGTTTATTTATTGCATTCTAAGTCTGATGTTCTTACTGCTTTTAAATTTTTTTCTTAGCTATGTTGAAAACCAGTTTTCAAAATGCATTGAGACTTTGCGCTCAGATTCGGGTGGGGGGGGGGGGGGGGGGGTGTGGGTATGTTTCCAATGAATTTCTATCTTTCCTCAAAACTAAAGTAATCATTTCTCAACATACCTGTCCGTATATTCCTCAACAAAATGGAGTCGCGGAACGAAAAAACCGGCATCTCCTGGATGTTACTCGAATCCTACTGATTGAATCATCAGTCCCTCCGCGTTTTTGGATAGAAGCTCTCACCACTACAGTCCATTTAATAAACCATCTTCCATCCCCTACCATTGCTCAATTAACACCGCATTTTAAATTGTTTGGTCATCATCCCGTGTTTGATCATCTACATACTTTTGTATGTGTTTGCTTGTTCATTTACCTCCCACAACGAACAAAATTAACCACTCAATCTCGCAAGTGTGCTTTTTTGGGTTATGCCACCAATAAAAAAGGTTTTGTGTGCTACGACCCCATTGGTTGTCGCATCAAGGTTTCTCGTAATGTTATATTCTTTGAAAACCAGTATTTTTTCCAAACAGACTTGGATTGTCCTCATCCATCTTCTCCTACTATCTTACCGAGTTTTTCAGATACAAAAACTGTTACTACGTTTCATCTTGACTTTGTTTATCATCGTCGAGAAAAACCCGCCACTGCAGATGCCCGTCCTCCTGATCCTCCGCCGGCAACTAGTTCCACAACTCCTCCTATCCTGCGTCGCTCCTCCAGAACTTCTAAACCACCTGAGCGGTATGGATTCACACATTTCCTTGATGACAACCCTTTGTTCTGTCCCTATCCCGAGTTCTTATTTGTAGGCAGTACAACATTATAGTTGGAACCAAACTATGAAGGCGAAATTGGATGCATTGGATCAAAATCACACATGGGACATAGTGGATTGTGCTTCAGCAGTTAAAATCATCGGTTGCAATTGGATTTACTCCATCAAACTTAAATTTGATGGCTCCTTGGATGGACACAAAGCTCGACTCGTGGCACTCGACAACAGGCAAGAATATGGGATTGACTACGAGAAGACGTTTGCACCTGTGGCAAAAATAACTACAGTTCGGTTACTTCTCGCCATTGCTGCCTCTAAATCCTACCAAATGGATGTCAAAAATGCCTTTTTTCCATGGGGATCTAAAAGAAGAGGTCTATATGCGGATACCACAGGGAGTCACATCTCCATCTAAAATCTTTGTCTGTCATCTACGGAAGTCGCCTTATGGTCAGAAACAAGCTCCTCGGGCCCAAAACCTCTAGGGGTCGCCTATGCACGAGTGGCTTTACTCAAAGCCCTTACGATCATTCTCTTTTTCTGCAAACAACTACTAGTATTGCAGTTTTACTTGTGTATGTTGACATTATTATCACTAGCACTGATGATGGTATGATCAAGTCTGTCCAAGCTTCTCTTTGGGATTCTTTCCATATGAAGGATTAGGGCCCCTTGCATTATTTTTTGGGGTTCGAAGTACATCAATCTCCCAAAGGCCTGTTTCTGAATCAACACAAATACACATCTGACCTTATTGAGCTTGCTGATCTTCAGGAATCCTCGCTCGTTGATACACCTGTGGAGGTCAATCTAAAATTAAGTAAACTTGATGGTGAGCTTTTTCCTAATCCTCATACCTACAGACGCTTGGTGGGTAGTATTGTCTATATCTCACCATCACTCTACCGGATATTTCCTATGCTGTCAATCTTGTGGGCCAATTCATGACATCTCCTTGACACCTTCATTTAACTGCGGTCAAGCGCATTATCCGGTATTTGTTGAGCACTGTTACTCGTGGCTTATATTATCCCACGGGTAATCCTCTAAAGTTGACCACTTATGCAGACGCTGACTGGGCAAACTGTCAAGATACTCGTCGGTCTACTACTGGTTGGTGCATGTATCTCGGAAATTCTCTCATTTCTTGGAAATGCAAGAAACAAGAGCGTGTTTCTCGATCTTCCACAGAGGCTAAATATAGGGCAATGTCTTCTGCTTGTTCTGAAATCTTATGGCTCTGGGTCTCGGATATCGGCTTTGCTCAATCCTCTCCTACTTCGTTGCATGCTAATAACACTGGGGCTATCAGGATTACTGAAAATCCTTCTTCCATGAACGCACCAAACATATTGAAGTGAACTGTCACCTTATTCAGGATGAATTTAAACGTGATGTCATTTCGTTACCTCACGTCCCTACTGAGCTTCAGTTTGCTAATATCTTCACAAAAGGACTTCCTCGGCCTCGCCATCAATTTCTGGTTATCAAATTGCTGCTATATGACTCCATAGCATCAATTTGAGGGGGGGTGTCAATCAGACCCATCATACGCAGGCCCAGATTACAATTAGAAACTTGTATTGTAATTAGAAACTCTATTCTAGTTAAGCTATAATTAGTCTAGTACTCTTTCTATATTAGGGTAGTTATAATTTAAGGGTTTAAGTTGTATTAGGAAACTGTAATAGGGATTTAAAACTCTTACATAATGAGGATGAGCCCTAAAGAGGACACACGATTACAGTAATATCTCTCTATGCATGTGATATATTACATAATAACATTTACCACTAGTCCTATGTGCGCACATGAGTCAGGCTTGACCCGGGGTGCTGGGTCTGAAATACGTTTAAACGGGCGCGTGTCCGCGACGTGCATCTTGTGTGATTATCGAGCGCAAGGGGGGTTAAATCCAGCTTGACCTGACATGGTGGGGGACCCATATTCTGATTTAATGTGGATTAAACATTGTGATTTAATTTTTTATCGTTGTGAGATTAATGGGGTTAATGCATTTTAACGTGGTGGATTAATGGCCCAACGGACTCGAATCCCCTTATATTAGGATCGATCGGCCACATAGTGAAAATATACAACTCTTTCAAGCTTGTTCTCTGTTCTTTGTTCTTCTGATTTCATTTGAGCACTCTATATTGGAGTCTGGAGCTTGGATTAGGTGTGTGACCAAGCCTGAACACTGGGTGTGTGACCAAGCCTAAACAACGAGAAGGCCGTTGTATCCTGGGGGCGGCTATGCTGAGAACCATCGCATTTGGGTTTCATCCCAAGGGGCAGAATTCGTCATAAAGAGAGCGTCATCAGACGTGCCTCAGCCACATAGTTGCTGCTCATCGATTTCCGCCAGCAAGTTTCAGAATTTACATTTAGGGTTTTATTGTCACATTCATTTATTTATTTTTACAGTAGCCCCTTTTCTATAGCATTTTTCCAACAATTTTGGAACAATCATGGCTACTTCAGCTGTCAAATTCATGCACCAGGACCTAGTTCGGTTGGACAGTTTTGAGGGTTCTAATTTCCGACACTGGTAGCAGAAAGTGTTATTTCTATTGACATCTTTGAAAATTGCATGTCCCTGACCGAACGATGCCCTGACCGTGAAGGAAAAAATGGAAAGATAATGATTATTTGTGCAAAAGCCATATTCTGAACCTGGTAGCAGACAATATTTACAACATATACTCTGATGCCCGAACTCCTAAAGGCCTCTAGAAAGCCCTTGATAAAAAAAATATAAGACAGAGGAGTCTGGGGTTAAAAAGTACGCACTTGTTCGCTACTTAAAATTCAAGATGGTAGATGACAAACAAATTGTTCCTCAAGTACATGATTTACATACCATAATGAATGAAAGTGTTAAGGAGGGGATCCGAGTTGATGAACAGTTTCAAGTGGCAACTATTATTGAAAAATTACCAACCCCACTTGGAAGGATATACAGAAGGCCCTTCGACATAAGAGGAAGGATTATTCCTTAGAGCGCCTTCAGCGCTATTTGAGGATTAAGGAAGAAGCCCGGATCAATGATAAAAAAGATTTGGCTGAGAATGGTGAAAAAACAAATATAGCTAAATCTAAACCCCAAGTTGATGGTGAAAAGAAAGGTAAGTTTGATCAACATCTAGGCATAAACAAGAACAACAATCCATCCTTTAAACGAGAGAATCAAAAGCAGAACTAGAACAAAATGTCTAATAAAAATCAAGGGACTGCCAAGCCACAGGCTAAGGACAGTTGCTTTGTTTGTGGCAAGCCGGGACATTATACAAGAGAATGTCACCACCAGAAGAAATTTTCGAAACAATCTTAGACAAACAAGCCTCCAGCTAATGTTACTAAAGAGGAACATCTAGTTGTTGATCTCTCTGAAGTGAATGTCGTCAGCACGGGAAAGAGTGAAGGATGGTGGATTGACACCGGTGTAACCAACCATGTCAACTTTGATAGAGGTGTGTTCAAGACCTATGAGAAGGTCACGAATGAATGTAAGCTCGCTTGGGAACTACCGTTACTACTCAAGTAATTGGTAAAGGGAAGGTTGAACTTCAGTTCACTTCCGGGAAGACCGTAACCTTGTTGAACGTGTTCCATGCTCCAGAAATGAGAAAAAAACATAGTGTATGGTTATCTTCTAAATAAGGTTGGATTTAAACAATTAATAGAATCCGACCAGTTCGTAATCACCAAGAAAGGTGCATTCGTCGGTAAGGGATATGCAGGTGAGGTTATATTTAAATTAAATGTTATCGATAATAATATTGCATCTTCTTCTCCTTATATTATTACTTCTGATGATGAATGGCATGGTAGATTAGGTCATATTAATTCCAGAACCATGAAAAATATGAGTAATGATGGATTGATTGATAAATATGTAGATTTATACAAGAAATGTGAAATATGTTCTCGATCAAACATTACACGTAAGTCATTTCAGCATGTAGAAAGAGAGTCTGCATTACTTCAGTTAGTACATTCTAACATATGTGATTTAAGTAATACTATGACTAAGGGTGGAAAATATTATTTTATTACTTTTATTGATGATTATTCTAGATATACATATGTGTACTTAATAAGAACTAAAGATGAAGCACTATCTAAATCTAAAATCTAAAATTTATGTAACTGAAGTTGAGAATAAATTAAATAGAAAAGTAGTAAAATTTACAAGTGAAAGCGTTGGTGAATACACCTCAAAAGAACTTTTAGACTATTGTGAATCTGAAGGAATTAAGAGAACCAATATTGCCCCTACTACACCCCCAACAAAATGGTATAACTGAAAGAAAACATAGGACTTTGATTGAAATGGTTAACTCTATGTTAATAGCATCTAATAGTCCTAAAAACTTGTGGGGTGAAGGCTTTGTTGACTGTACGTTAAATTTTAAATAGAGGCTTACATTCTAAGACAAATAGAATGTCTTACCCTTTGAGATTTGGGAAGGGAGAAAGCTTAACCTTAGATATTTTAGAGTTTCGGGGTGTCTAGCCCATGTCAGGATTGTAGATTCGAAAATATCAAAATTAGGACCCCACTCATGAGAATGTGTTTTCATAGGCTATGCACAAGATAGTGCTGCCTATAGATTCCTTAAGTTAGAAGATCTAAATCTAGTTGAGTCTAGAGATGAAGATTTCTTTGAAGATGTTTTTCCTTTTAAGACTAGATTTACATCAGAATCTTCTTCATCCAAAAGAGTTCTAGAAATTCGTGAGGAAGAGGAATCTCAACCTAGGAGTAAGAGACTTAACGACTGCTACTAGTTTCAGTCCTGACTATGAAACCAATCTAGTTAAAAAAGACCCATCTACTTTTCAGGAGGCTATGGTTGCCAAGGATAAAAATATCGGCCGATACGAAGCGTATCGGCCGATATATCGGCCGTATCGGCCGGGGCCGATACGATTTTTTGAAAAAATCGGGTATCGCTCCGTATCGGCCGATACTAAAACGTATCGGCCGATACGGACCGATACGCTTCGTATCGGCCGATACGTAGCGGGGTAGGGGGTGTCGACCCATTTGCATTTTTTTTTTTACTTTTCACCCACCTCTCTCTTTCACAGCTTGACCACCGCCGGGGGACACCCCCGGGCCCCCTTCACGAAGCGCATGTATTAAAGAAGTGGCAATCAAGAAGACGAAAGGATCCTACTTGACCATGATAGCTAGGACTCTTTTGCTGGTGGTCTTTCCTTTTTTGTGCTTGGATGTCTATAATTATCAATTTATCATAACTTGCTAGATATGATATTACACTTATTTAATTATATTTGGAATGAAATAGTAGTTCAGATATAGTTACCTATTACTACTAGATTTCAAACTGGTCTTAATTAAATTATTTTATAAAGAACCCTCATTGTGGTGGTGACTAAGGTATTCCTATTTCCTTCACTAACTCTCTACTCTGTCATTTCTAAATTGGTGTTGATTGTTGATCACTTCATAGTTCATTTACTTGATTGAATTTAAACCTTGAATGTTGAAGTATTGATATTTGATTGTTCAATGTTCAATTGCTCAATAATGAGTAATGACTAATGACTAATGAGTAATGACCTAAAGTCTTATGCCTTTATTTCATGTTCTATTTTTTTTATGAGTTTTCTATTACTTTCTAAATTACTATGACTAAGAAACATGAATACATGTGAAAAAACTAATCATTACTATTATTTTCTATTTATACAGCGATACGGGACTTCATATATTGAGGGCACCGATACGCCCCCTTTTCTTACTTACTTTTGCAAAAGAACAACATATTCTTTCATTTTACAATTTTCTGGATTTTTTGGAATTTTTTCAGATTTTTTGGGCGATTTTTTCAAATCGCACCGCTACGCCGATACGTATCCCCGATACGCTACGTATCGCCCGCTTCGTATCGGTTTGGCGGCGGGCCGATACGCCCGCCGCTACCGATATTTTTATCCTTGATGGTTGCCCATGATGCTGCCTTTTGGAAGGAAGCATTAGATGATTAAATTGAATCCACTTTAGCTAATAATACCTGGGAATTAGCTGACTTACCTTTAGGTACCAAACCTTTAGGATGCAAGTGGGTTCTTAAGTAAAAACTTAGGCCTGATGGGTAATAGCATAGTTATCAGAATCTTACGATTCGTATCCCGAATCCCAGTTCGTATCCCAAATCTTAAGAAAAACGATTCGAATCTATGTAATGAATCTTAGGATTCAGGTGTGAATCCTACGATTCGGTACTTATATCATCGAATCTAACGAATCAAGCGATTCGGCTAAGCAAAAATGGTTACAACCAATAAGTTAATATTAATAATCTTTTACCTTTTTTCTTTCTTTATTCTCACTTTCTTTTATCACATGTATTTTTAAAAGGTATTTAGTAGCGGAAGAATTTTTTCCGGCTTTGATAAGGTCTTAAAGATGAATAAAAAACATGTACGTATGGTACGTGTCTATATCTTCTTCTTTCAAACTATTTTGGTTTTTTTTTTCTTCATGAACACTTTCTTAACTTTAAGAGATATCCTACTGTGTGAAATTGATGGTTTGGATTTTATTTTATTTTTATATTTTGATTTGAAGATAATAAAAATCTATATTTAAACTTTAAACTTATTTAACTATTTACACATCATTTATTTTATATATATATTAATCTATGTCATGATGTTCTTGATATGATTGTATGGTAGACTTACTTGTTATTATATTTATACTACTATAAATGGTTATGAATAATTACTTTTTTATTTTTCTTTTAATTTTTAATTATTTTTTATTTTTATTAGAAAAATAAAAAAATCCTATGATTCGCGATTCAATTTGATTGATGGGTATGAATAATTACTTGGATGATTCTAAGTCTACTAGTGGTTATGTTTTCACTTTGGGAGGTGTTGCAGTATCCTAAAAATGAAAGAAACAAACTGCAATTTCTCATTCCACTAAAGATTCAAAATTTATAGTTCTAGGAGTTACTGCGATGGAACCCGAATGGATTAGAAATTTATTATTTGTATGTTCTTTTATGGGCTTAACCAATTCCTCCTATTATTATTCCTTGTGATAACACTTCAACAATTATTACTGCACAGAATGCCACATACAATGAGAAGTCTAGACAAGTGTGATTGCAACATAGCTATGTGAGACAATTGCTCGGTGGAGGAGTAATTTCAAATGATTATATGAGATCAAGGGATAATTTAGCAGATCCTTTGAAAAAAGGCCTTGCAAGAGAGAAAATTAAAGAAACAACTAAAAGGATGAGTCTTAAGCCCATAAATCATCAATAGCAGGAACCCAACCTAATGACAGGAGATCCCGAGAACTCAGTTCAATGGGAAAAACAAGCTATCCCGATGATGTGAAGTACTGATAAATGGGGTATGTTTTTCGCTAAACTCATCCATGTCGTGTGAGATTACTTGTTAGTACATAACCTGTAGCTAATGAGGTTGGATTTAATCCTTAATGAGATCTATAGCCTACATATATGGTAGGGTGCACAGTTGCAGGAGCACTCTTGATAGAATCACCTATATGAGTGCGGAAGTGGGGCTGCCTCCTATGAGAATTTGGGCAGATTCTCTACAAAGTACTCATGAAATCCGGGATAAAGCACATGGCCGTAAAGTGTTGACCTAATGACTCCAAGAATAAATCTTGACATAATTCTAAACTGATATAAAGAGTAGAAGTTAAAGACTTTGCTCACTCCAACTAGTAAAGGTTTGAAATTATGTCATGACGGTGAGGTTCAAGCTCTGTTTGAGATGCTCATTGAATATTTTGAAACAGAGGGGGGATTGTTGGTTTTTTTAGTGTTTCAAAAATTCAAAAGATTTTGCCCATTTTGAAAAAGATTTTTGTCCTTTTATCTACTTGTTTCATAAGTGGGTTGTGAAGGCTTTATGCAAGCGCATGGGATCCTACATCGGTTAAGTCTTAACACTTTAGAAGGCTTTATATGCATTTTCATGATCTTTACACTTTAAGAACTTTTGAGCTTTTCCACTAGCCCTATGCGTGCACGCGAGTCAAGCTTGACCTGGGGTGCTGGGTCTGGAAAACGTTTAACCGTATGCGTGACCATGACGCACATCCTAAGTGATTATCGTGCTTAGGCGGGTGCAAATCCAGCTTGACCTGACCTGGTGGGGGACCCATATTTTGATATAGATTTGCTAACCTTTTGCCATTATTTTTTATCTATGATACCCAGATACGGCAGTTTGCCTGTGGTACCCATACCGATACGGTACGATACGGATACGGGTACGGGATACGGCAAGATACTGCTGTAAACGTATCTCAGCCGCATCCCAAATTTAGGGGATCCCTCTCTCTATTTGAACAAAAGGAAAACAAAAAAGAAGGGAGAAAAGGAGGAGGGAAGGAAGAAGACCCCTAACCTGCTTCGATTGGGGCTGCTGTTGATGCTTTGACTAGGCTACTGTTGGGGCTGCAGCTTTGACATGTTGGATTGGACCGCTAGTGCCGCCGCCACCTCCAACTCCAGGTAGTACTCCTCTTCCTCCTCTTCTTCTTCTCCTTAGTTCGTTCATTTTTTTCATCTGGAGCTTGGAGACGCCCAGCGAAAAGGGCTTCGTTCTTCTTTTTGCTTTCATCCGGAGAGTGGAGAGACCCAGCAAAAAGGGGAAAGTATCCCACCTTTTATAAAGGAGCATGGTACGGGCCACCTAACTTTTGTTTTTCTTTCTTTTATTAACATGGGCTATTGGGCCACTCACTCAGCCCATTTTTCATTTCTTTTTTCTATGTTGAGCTATTGTCCAGTGAGGCCCACCTCATAAAAAAATTAATCCACACAGTGGGCCTTGCAATGTTTGAGCCCTAAATTGAAATAAAATAATATTTTACATTAAATAAATTCCTAATCAAATATTTATATATATATATATATTTAAAAATGCCTTACCCGTATCCGTGTCCTAAATTTTTTAAGTTGACTGTATCAGACGCTCATTCCCGTGTCCCATGTCCGTACCCATGTCCCTATCCGAGCATCATAGTTTTTTTTATTTTTTAAAAAATAAAAATCTGTTTAAAATGTTGTGATTTAATGTGGTTAGATGTTGTGATTTAATTTTTTATAGTTGTAGAACATTGTGGGACTAATGTGGTTAATGCATTTTAACGTTTTTGATTAATGACCCAACAGACTCTAATCCCCTTATTTTAGGATCGGCCACATAGTGAAAATATACTGCTTTTTCAAGCGTCTTCTCTGATCTCTATTCTCTGTTCTTCTAATTTCGTTTGAGCATTCTATATTGGAGTCTAGAGTTCGGACTGGGTGTGCGACCAAGCCTGAGCAAAGAGAAGGTCGTTGTATCTTAGGGCAATTCTGCTAAGAAATCTGGGTTTCATCCCAAGGGGCGGAACTCGTCCTAAAGAGAGCATCAACAGACGTGCCTCAATCTCATAGCTACTGCCGCTACTGCTCGTCAATTTCCGCCAACAAGTTTCAGAATTCACAGATCGGGTATTATTGTTACATTTATTTTTTTGACAGTAGCCCCTTTTTCTGTAGTGGTCATCATTGTACCTAATTTTATCTATATTATTCTCAATAGAAAATAACACAACCAAGTTTATGAAAATGTAGTCTAAAGTTTACACGGGCCTGGCCAATCCTAGAACTTCCAACCATCTCTGGTTTGAGCCAAATATCCTATCTCATCTGCTTTCTGTCTGAAAGACAACTTACCAGGGCAGAAGGCAACCAAACCTCTACAACACCATATCTCTACTGTTTAATCCAGTAAACACATCATTCTCACCAATCACGACTCTGTTGTACCTATGATCATCAAAACTCACCAACTAATTGTCATTAATCTATTAGAACCACTAGAACATTATCCATAACCATAAGTGATTTCTAAACTTTGTTTCTTACTAATGATGCGAGTCCATCACAAATTGAAGAATTGTTTTTCATGAGGCTACCATCCAACCCCTTGGATTCATAATGAAGGCCATTCTGATCCAGCACCACAATTCTGTCTGAGGAAATGCCTCATCAAAAATTTTACACCCCTGATTGTGCATTGGCATTTTGCACCATCTAGCCATCACGCTAATTGGATGTCTGATTATCATGTGGGCTTTGTCACCGTGCAACAATGCCAGTCTATGTTAAAACTTCTTCACTGAATGAAACCAGACTTCCTCGTATTCATCTTGACCATTGATGACACTGTTTAGCTGGACCTGATGTGTGCTCATTGACTTTTGTCACATTTAAGAAACTGACCTTCTAGAATGCACTGTTGCTACGCCGATTCATTCTCATATTTCTAGATATAATCCTCTCCGCATTCATCTATGTCGAATTCGCATCGTGGATACATCTGATCAGTTGAACGTGCCATTGATCATCAGCATTTACATTGTTTAAACTCAAGTTGCTCCTCAGACCACCTTGAGGTTGATGGGGTGTTGAAATAAGGATTTGATTTATCTTGTTAGGTTAGATTAGGTTCACCACTCTAGATTTGATCCAATTAGATTGTTCCCAAATATATCTTGTTTGTTTGGATTATGTTCAACTCCCTAGATTTGATCTAATTAGATTGTGCTCATATTAGATTACCTATTATTTACTATATAAAGATATGTTTATTTCTCCGAAAGAAACACAGGTTGTATGAAATTTTAAATTCCATCTGTTTGCAAAGTCAAAGTTATCTTTCCTATGATTCAATTATGGATTAACAACAGTCCCTATCAAAGTGCCTTTAGCTTGGAAGATAGTGCCCACTTGATAATTATTAATACTCTCCCCTCAAAAAAAAAAGTATAAGAATCAAACTGGCTCATTATCCTAGTCATACAAAGCCTACAGTTCTTATGATCCAAAAGTTTTGTTCAAGAGACCACTCCCCTCACAGGCCAACACAACAGTTCTAATGATTTGACTTTGGTTAACAGGCATAACAGGCAGTCCACTTGGTCACTATTGCAGAAGATAGTTCTGTACCATCAGAAGTTACCTTTCAGCAAAGAAAGTTTAGAACCAAAGTTTGTAGCAAAAGCCGTGTTCCGTCAGTTAATCTATGATGCCCAGATGCAGATATGCATATGGATATAAACACAGATGTGGGGATCCAGGTTATGACCCTATGCTTAAGAAAATTCAGGACAACCATGCACATACAGGCACACAGCTATCCTATCCATAACAAGAAATTCATGTTTCTATAAAGATTTTATACAAAGTATCAATTTTATTCTTTAAAACATTTCTAAATTAATGCCATTGTTTGCATTCATTACATGAATTATTTTATTTTGAAAAAAAAACTGAAAAGAACTAATAATTTGATATGAAACACTGGACTCAGTATATAGTAGAAAATGAAAATTTTGTGCCTTAATAGTACCAGTGCAGTATCGAGCACCAGTACTACTATCATATGAGTCCGACAAGCTGCACTAGGCATATAAAAGCATCTGGGAATCACAGCCGTTGATTAGTTGGACCTCAAAGTCAGGATCAAGTCTAACCAAGTACCGATATACAGGGCTGACCTCAGGATTGAGTCTGATCACAAAAGAAATCATTGCCAACCCACACCAAGGTAGTTTGATCGTGGAACTTGAAATTTAGGCCCAGACTTGACCCAATAATGAAACAAGCCTAACATTCTGACGCAAACCTCATTGAGGGCAGGCTAGACCAGGAAACCTGACAGTCCATCCCATTCTGCTATGCAAACTATAAATGGAAGACTACAGAAGATCACAGAATTATTATTATTTTAAGAAATATAAATCACCTGAATTCCAGCATGGCTGCAGAGATAAAAATCGAACTCTGTTGGATGACAGATCTTAGAATCAACAACCGTACCTGGGAAACAAGAGCCCTACTTTAAGCAAATGTCATTTCTACAAGAGGTGTCATAATATATAGTGAATATACAAGAGCTAATCATTACCAGGTAAAATGTTTCCACTCTTGTCAGTGCTGCCTCGGTCCTTGTGATTGCTTGCAAACAGTCTCGTATGATGCCGCTTTTGGACCACAATGAATGTCACGGGTGGTTGGTAATTTGGTTCAAGAGAGGCACAGGCCTGTATATATTTTAAGAAACAAAATCATCCTAAATTTCTCCCCATGTAAACTTCTATTTTTCATTAAAGAGAGTCGCGTACTAAAAAGTACGTGTTACAAACCATAACCCACCTTCCGGATTGCATCTAATTCATACAGAAGCACTTGATAGAACTGCCCTTCACTCACACCATCCCTGCTCACAAGATTCACCACTAATGAAATTAAAACAGTAGACATGTATGTACATGAGGATGCAGTATTATACTGCATTCACATATTTATTTTTCATTTTTTATAAGGCTTCTCTCTCTCTCTCTATATATATATATATATATACATACATGTTAATGATTCTGGATCCATTGGGCCATAAAGCCCAACTCATTGGCTTAGTCAAACAGTAATATATTGTATAGATATTTCATTCTATCTTAGGACATAGATGACTAGACAATAACAAAATTGTAGCACTAAATTGTAGCCTTAAACAAGGTTTGTACATTATATATATGAAGATCAGTCGATCCTTGGGACATTATCCCATTACAGACTACATTGTCTACAATACTTGTTCTTGTCAGTGCTTGTTCGTGACATGGTATCAGAGACCCTGCTCTAGTGTTCTTCAAGATCCAAGTTTTTGTGGATCCTCCTGGTCATCTTCCAAGATCTGGAAGCCATTCAGAGATTTTTATCCAGCCTGATTATCTTTGATCATCACAGATCATCTCAGATCAGGCGTGGCCCACCTATGATCATCATCACCATCTTGGCGGAGTCTACCCTTCATGGTCGCCAGAATATCTTCTTGTTTATGAAGATTTTTTCCATAATTTTTTATCACCAAAGGTAGGTCATCTGCTCATTTCTAGTGTTTGTCAATTTTATCCAAAAGTTTCAATCTCAGCCGTCTAGATTCTCGGATCTTGATCTTTTTTGAGGGGTTCTTCTTCCATCAGTTGTGGATTTTAGATCTCCTATCATCCATCTCCTCTGATCTGTCCAAAGATCATCTGGTGGGGCCCATGTACTGCTCCTCTACCCTGACGGCCTGGACGATTTTCATCTTTTGGTGCACTTCTTCTCCCCTGACGACATTAGCTTCTGATTGTGTGTTTTTTATGGTTTGATGCTGATTGTTCTGCTGCTATTTACTGCTCTACTGGTGTTTACTGCTGTGTATTGCTATTTGTTTTGGGCATCTTCTCTGCTACTCAATCAGTGCTTGTAAACATATAATTTCTGTGCTTTCCATATTGATCAGAAGCTTGTGATTGGTTTTCTTCATCAGTTTGCTGCTTCATCTGACTGTTTGTTTCAAATGGAGAAATCTGAAATCCATCTAATCAAGTTTAATGGTACCAATTATCCATCTTGGGCTTTTCAATTTGAACTTTACCTAGAAGGTAAAGAATTATGGGCCATATCTCTGGGACTGATCCCAAACCAACAGAGGATGAGAAGAAAATTGTGTCCTAGAACACAAAAGATGCTAAAATCAAAACTTGGATTCTTGGGTCCATGGAACCTCAGTTTTTCATGAATTTGAAACCATACAAAACTGCCAAGGATATGTGGAACTATCTGAAGAAAATATATCATCAGGGGAATACTGCACGCCAGTACCATTTGGAATTTGAAATTGCAAACTATATGCAAGGCACTTCCTCAATTCAAGACTATTATTCTGGTTTCCAGAATTTATGGGCTGAATTAGATGAAATCAAATATGCAAATGTCTCTGCACAAGCTCTTCCAGAATTGCTAAATATACTCGCAACTAGTCATCGGGATCAATTTCTCATGAAATTAAGGTCTCAATATGAATCGGTCATATCTAATCTCATGAGTAGGGTACCTTCTCCATCCCTAGATGAATGTCTAAATGAATTGCTGCGAGAGGAACAAAGACAATTGACCCAATCTGGTGTGCTACAACAGACCACTCATGGTGCCATTGATGTTGCCTATAATGTACCCACTCAATCATCGAACTCACCAGTTCATGCTACTTATGCTCCCAAGGGAAAGCAACCAAGCAAGGATGTCAGTAAAGTGCAGTGCTACAAGTGTCATAATTTCGGCCATGATGCAAATCAGTGCAAGCAGCGGATCTGCAATTATTGCAAAGCATCTGGACATTCGATCAATGAATGCCACAAGCGTCCTCAGAATAGAAATCCAAAAGTTTACCAGGCTGTCACTGCTACTTCTGGTGCTATTGATTCTTCTACCATTTCTTCTTCTGCCCCTGCTTCGGCTGCTCCAGTCACTCCTGATATGATCCAACAAATGATCCTTCAGGCTTTTTCCACTCTTGGTATATCCGGTAAAAATCACTCTCTCTCACATTAGTATTTTGACTCTGGTGCCTCCAATCATATGACGTCATCATCCCAGCACTTTTCCAAAATTAAACCATATGATGGAAAAATTCAGGTCCATGGTGCTAATGGTACAAACATACCAATTACTTCTGTTGGTGATATTTCTCATTCTTTACCCTTACATGATGTTTTTTGTTCGCCAAATCTTTATACCAATTTAATCTCTGTAGGTCAATTGGTTGATGGTAACTGCAATATTTCTTTTTCCTCCTCTGGTTGTGTGGTGCAGGATCAGGAGACGGGGAAGGTAATAGCGAAGGGGCCTAAGTGTGGGTGTTTGTTTCCTCTTCACATACCAACACCGAATCCAAATATGTCTTTGTTTGCTTCAACAGTTGTTTCTAAGAATAATGTGCAGTTATGGCACAATAGATTAGGACATCCAAATTCCAAAGTATTGTTATCTTTGTTAAATTCTAGTCATATAAATAAAATGAAGTTTTTATCTTCAGATGTTGCTCTTGATTGCACCACTTGTAAGCTAGGGAAAAGTAAAATTTTGCCCTTTCCATTACATGTTTCTTCTGCTACTAAATGTTTTGATTTAGTATATAGTGATGTTTGGGGTGTTGCACCAATTATTTCTCATTCACAGTATAAGTATTTTGTGACTTTCATTGATGATTATAGTCGTTTTACATGGGTTTATTTTCTACATGCCAAATCTGAAGTCTTTGATGTGTTTAAAAAATTCTTGAATTCTGTTCAAAATCAATTTTCAACATGTATTAAGATTTTTCGTATAGACTCAGGGGGGGGGGGGGAATATATGTCCGCAAAATTTCAAGAATTTTTACAAGACAAAGGGATTGTATCCCAACGGACTTGTCCCTACACCCCCCAACAAAATGGTGTTGCAGAACGGAAAAATCGTCATCTTCTAGATATGGTCAGGTGCCTGTTATTAGAATCCTCAGTTCCACCTAGATTTTGGCCAGAAGCATTAACCACTGCGACTCATATCATCAACCGTCTTCCTTCTCCAAAACTTCAAAACACCTCTCCTCATTTCCGTCTTCTCCAAACTGAACCACAGTACACATATTTACACACTTTTGGTTGTGTTTGTTTTGTTCGTCTTCCAACCCATGAACGTTCCAAGTTATCTGCACAATCTGCAAAATGTGCTTTTCTTGGTTATGCTTCTCATCAAAAAGGTTTTATTTGTTATGACACCACCTCCAAGCGTATTCGGATTTCTAGGAATGTTGTTTTCTTTGAACATCAATATTTTTTTCAGTCTTAGCCTGATTCATCTCCAGGAATCACATTTTCTAAAGTACCATCCTTTGATGATGAATGTCTTCCTTCACCTCTGTGATTTCATATGGACAAAGTGTATGTTCGTCAACGAGGAACAAATGCCACTCCTTTGCCTCTTCTACAAGAACCAGCCCTGGATCCTTCTCCAGCACCAGATCCACCTCCACTAGCTCTTCGTCATTCTTCTCGTATCTCTCAGCCTCCGGCTCGATACAGGTTTTCTCATTCTTCATATTTAGCTACCTTATCCTCTGTTTCAATTCCTAATTCTTATTCCCAAGCAGCAAAACAGGAATGTTGGAGAAAGGCTATGGAAGAAGAACTTCATGCTCTCGAGCAAAACCAAACATGGGTGGTTGTTCCATGTCCAGTCTCGGTTAAACCTATCGGGCGTAAATGGGTTTACTCTATCAAATTGAAGGCAGATTGTACTTTGGATAGATACAAGGCAAGGCTTGTGACGCTAGGCAACAGACAGGAATATGGCATCGACTACGAAGAAACATTTGCGCCTGTAGCAAAGATGACCACAGTTCGCACCATTCTTGCCATAGCTGCATCCAAATCCTGGCCTCTTTTTCAATTTGATGTGAAAAACGCCTTTCTTCACGGTGATCTTAAAAAGGACGTTTACATGCGACTGCCTCAAGGTTTTCCCAAACCATTAGAAGGACAAGTTGCTCATTTGAAACAGTCTTTATATGGGCTAAAACAAGCACCAAGAGCATGGTTTGACAAATTCAAGGATGCGTTACTGAAGCTGCAATTTCAACAGAGTCCTTATGATCCATCATTATTTTTGCATCAGACATCAACAGGAATTACCATTCTTCTCGTTTATGTTGATGATATCATAATCACCGGCACAGATATAGCCATGATTCATGATCTCCAAGTTTCTCTTCATCAATCTTTTCAAATGAAGGATCTCGGACCTGTGACATATTTTTTGGGTTTGGAAGTACATCAATCTGAGAAAGGGATGATTCTGCATCAACATAAGTATACTATGGATTTAATTGAATCTGCAGGCCTGTCAAAATCCACACCTGTGGATACTCCTCTGGAACTGAATCTTAAACTCCATAGTGATAGTGGTGATCCCCTTCCTGATCCGACATATTTTCGACAACTTGTCGGCAGTCTTATATATTTGACTACTACTCGGCCTGACATTAGTTATGCAGTAAACTTGATGAGTCAGTATATGACCAAGCCTCATCATCTCCATTTAGCAGCTGTTCGACGCATTATCCGTTATCTCCTTGGCACTTCCCACATAGGCTTATTTTTTCCTGTTGGCTCTCCAGTAACATTGACTGCCTACTCTGATGCTGATTGGGCAGGTTGCCCTGATACTCGTCGGTCCACAACGGGGTGGTGCATGTACTTAGGTGATGCCCTTATTTCATGGAAAGTGAAAAAGCAAGACAAAGTTTCTAAATCTTCAACTGAGGTAGAATACCGGGCTATGTCTGCCGCATGCTCAGAAATTCTATGACTTCGTCGCCTTCTTGAGGAACTTGGATTCTTGCAAAAATCTCCCACCCCCCTCCATGCGCATAACACCAGTGCCATTCGGATTACAGAAAATCCAGTGTTTCATGAAAGAACTAAACATATTGAGGTTGCTTGCCATTTTATCCGGGATGAATATTTACGCAATATTATTTCTCTTCCGTTCATCTCCTCCAGCCTCCAAATTGCTGATATTTTTACAAAAGCACTTCCTCGACCACGACATCAGTTCTTGACCGACAAATTGATGCTTGTTGACTCATTGGCATCAATTTGAGGGGGGGTGTTAATGATTCTGGATCCATTGGCCATAAAGCCCAACTCATTGGCTTGACTCATTGGCTTAGTCAAACTGTAATATATTGTACAGATATTTCATTCTATCTTAGGACATAGATGACTGGACAATAACAAAATTGTAGCACTAAATTGTAGCCTTAAACAAGGTTTGTACATTATATATATGAAGATCAGTCGATCCTTGGGACATTATCCCATTACAGACTACATTGTCTGCAATACTTGTTCTTGTCCGTGCTTGTTCGTGACAATACATACATATACACACACACATGCAAGTACCATGCATTTTATGTAGGCATTGCTGTATTTACATATGAATTCTAAATTACATGCATATAAAATGCAAGGCAGCATCTTTAACAGTATATTAACATGACTAACCTGTAAAAAATAATTCTCAGTGGCTTTTGGCCTGTTGCCTTTCGATATGATACCAATAAATCTCTGCATAAAAAAAGAGGTGAATAAGATTGGATTAAAAATACAAAATACATTACGAACTGCAGATTAAAAGAGAACCACAGAGAAATCATTTACCGGATCATGCCACCACTAACTGTGCCTCGAACAGGGTCCTGCCATGTCTTGTACAAGTCCTGTATAAGTTCCTGTCTGTGAGCCTGTGCACAAACCAACCCTGCATATTTTGTAACTTCAGGCCAGTCCTGAGAGGCTACTACCTACAGCAGAAACATCTGTCATCATTTATTAAATCATCAGGAAATAGAATGGAAACTAAAGACATAAGGAGGAAATGGTTTGCTTACAGCAGCAATTGAAGGGCTCCAATCTTCTCCATTCTCTGGGTGGGTGACATCCGCCCCAAAGATAATAGTAGGTATGTCACTCACCAAGGGTATCCTCCATCTTATAGCATCCAAAAGAACAGTATTTCTTCCACCCATCTGAAAAAGATCATTGTGCTGTTATTCAATGACCATGTATGATAAGGTTCACAGAGAGTATGTTGATGATTGATGAAATGGATGACACATGTTTAACAAAAAGTTTGCTTTATGAGAGATTACAGTGTCTTGCATGATAAATCTGTAGTGTAGAACTCATGGTTCAGTGGTACAAGCCATAGATGTGAAATTGTGATGGACCCTCATAGCCAGATTCCTTAAAAATGCATCAGACTGGAAAAACATAACCTATGTTGGTTGCCTACAAACATATTGTTGATAGAATAATGCAACAATCAGCTAGAGGAAAAAAAGGTCCAAAAATAGGTGGCTACGTCTCCTCAGATCTACCAGTAGTTTTGGAGCATTTACTGTCCATGATGGAGCTCTCATTATCAATAGTCAGGACCACAAAGTCATGGGTCTCACATGTCACCCTACATGCTCAGTAAACACAGATGCCATAGTTATAGACCACCTACTAGCATATTTGAAGCAGCACAAGAGATGAAATGTAATTAGGGGCGTCCATGGGCCAGCTTAGGCTCGGCTGAAGCTAGTCTAAGCCTTTCCTATTATAAGATTCAAGCTCAGATCAAGCCGATGGGACAGAAGCCAGACTCAAGCCAAGATCATTTGCAAAATCCATAAATGCACTAAATATGTCAAGCCAAGCAGGACCTGTAAGCATATATAGCACGGCTTGAAATCATGATCGAGGCACTATGAAAAGCTATATTTGACAGTAATAAGCAACATAATTTGCTACCAACAAATCATGAATTTTGATTTGACACTGAATCTACAAAGATATCCACATCCAAAATATTGAAAAATGCTAATTTTTTGTCCATTCAGACACAGTAAAACGGTATGTAATGGATCCACATAATCATAAGTGCAGTATCGCTATTTTGTCTTTGATTGTTAAATCTACCAAAGATTAATGATTGAATCATCTGTGCTTCACAGAATTTAGTCAGCTAAGCTTTTTCTTTTTTATTCGAAAATTGAAATTTAGTCGCTAATGGATGCACTTTTCAGGTTGCTCGTTTGATCTTTAATACATCCCATGTGCTCTTCCTTTCATCCATGATGTGTTCTTCCCATTCCACACTATACTCTAATTGGTGAGTCCTAGTAGGCCCACAAAAAAGAACCACAATACAATTGGTATAATGTTACTATAAGAGCACATTTGCCTACTTGATATTGGATTCTTAGTAATTCATAGTAAAGGGAGTTTTCTCAATTATTAAACAGGAAAAGAGTGAAGGGTCTAAGGTGTGGACTTAGATGGTATCAACACTTTCCTAGGATATAATTTAATACGGAGATGGTTAGGCAATCATTTCATAACAAACGAGAGATCATTTGACAGCTCCTTGTGCATCTTCACCTTTAACCATTCACCTTTTAGCCGATATGGGCCAATACCGACTTATAATCAAAATATTGCATTGGCTATGGCTGATACGCAGTTCATAGCAGCTGGCGCATAGCATATCAGCTGATATTTTACATCGCCCAAATTGTCCTATCAGATCTGAAAATTAGGCCCGGGTCAAGTCCACAGGATTAATATCTCAGCCCATATCCAGCCTAATGCAGGCTAGCCTGAGGCTGCTTGGGATGGACTTAAGTATGAGCACTTCTACATTAGAACAGTAGGTCTCCCCAACAAGCTTGGCCATGTGACATACGAACTTGAATTATCTTAAGCATGTGTAATCATCTCTTTGGAATTCCGTAATTAATTAACCATGTGTGTCTGTCTAAGCTCAGGGTCATTTATTTCCGATGGATTTTTGTCCCATGCTTCTTTGGAAGGCCTTGGCTATTTGATGGAAATGCAAGAATTGATGAATGCAAAAACACCTACACATTTCAGATGGGCAATGTGAGGGTTGTGATTTTGCCTAGGAAGAAAGAGATTGCACCCAAAGCTGTCCCAAGAGGAGGATAATGAATTTTGTATTTTATGTAAGGCAGTGAAAGAAAGAAATAAAAGTGCTGCTAGATATGTTAGGGCTTAAAGAGAGAAATTTACGGGTGTGCCAAGCATGATGCAAGTGGAATTGCTTTGTAGAAGTTTCAAATATAAAGTACTGATGAATCAATTAAGCTTCCCCTTTATGGACATCCAACATAAAGTTTATCTGATCCCCAGTGCTAGATTTCCAAACAAGGCCTACCATTGCATGAAGTGAAAGAACATGAAGAGCTTCAATGTACAAAGAATGACTTAGTAAGGGGATGGCACATTTGTAATGGTGGCCATAATCAATAAACTGAGTTCTGATAAATGCCTCTTCCTGAGCCCAAGGTTGGATGGCAGCATATGAAATTCTGTTGGGTTGCACAACTATTTTACAAAACCAGCTTGTGTAGGCACTAGATAGGCACCAGATGAATAGAAATCCACATTCAAAAGTCATTATTTGTGAAGATTGGTTTGTGTGGCTCAGCATGCCGCTTAGCCTTCCCAACTCTCCAAGTAATTCGCGCAAGTGTTAGCCAATCCTTCGCCCATTTAACAGCATTCATGCTGTTTACTTGGTCGCATTCTTGTTTATAGTAATGATTATTTAGATCGGTTATAGCATCTAAGGGATGAACTGACAGCAGTACATGCTAAGAAGCTCCACACACATCTTAAAGATGTCTCCTTCCACTTATTTTCATGCTCTTGTTACTACTTGTTTTTCTCTTTTCTCCATGACAATACTACTTCAGTTGCATACAGTAAAAACATTTTGGTTTCAGTTGAAACACAGAACCACTTCGAGTCCTTATCATGCAGAGACGCGTCACACATGTACTTGTGTATGTTAGCATGCATAAATGCACATGGATGCATACATGAGACACGATGGCTAGATTCTGAAAGCATTCACCTTAACATTGATTTTTAGGGAGACATTAGCCAGGTACTGTTTGTTAACCTTGAAAACATGCTTTGTGAGACAGCACTGGGATATTAAACCCAGATCAGTTTCACATATTCTCTTGAGGTCACCTGAAAATGCAAAACAATATTATGTCTACTCCCATGAAAAATCACGGTGCATGAAAATATGGCAAAACAGAAAGTCAAACAAACTGAAAGAACATACTCCCCATACCATACAGAGAGCCATTGTTGTCAGGCAGAATAGCTATTAGTAACTCTAGCTCCTTCCCCTTAATTTTGTTCATGGATGAATGGTAGACATGCTTCAGAGCCTTCTCAACATGTTCAGGCCTCGCTGCATAGATCGGAATTACAGGTTCGGGATTGAATTCCTGCAAAAGAACAATAAAAGTAACACAGTTGGAATCAATCTAAATCTGAAGCATATACCCAGACCAAATAATTATGAGCCAAGGCTAGTTGTAGGGAAAAAATACCATGCCAGAGACTTGGCACATCTGAGCCAGATCATTACAAAATCCACGCGCTACACTCTCTTGAACACTCCGTGAAAAGTTGACACACGCCCATCGACTGACAGTGCTCCCATTAATCATTTTCTATTTCACAGAGACATGAAGAAAATTAAAAAAATAAGGTTGAGACCATATCCATTGTGATAAATGTAAGGACTTGGACTTGGCCATTTGGGTACCATACTGATTCTTATTATGCAAGCAATCAGCAATAAAAACTTGTCAAACACAACTAAGTTTACTACTATATATTGAGGGCAGTAGTGTAGTACTTGTACTCTACCTATCTCACATTGTAAGGAATTGGGTTAGAAATTAATAATGACTGATACTTATCATATTTGCTTAAAACTCAGAGAGAAAAAGTGGAAAAAAAAATTTATATATAGTAGCCGTGCACCGGGAGTGCATGCCCACCGGGCTGTGGGGCCCACCGGGGGATGGGATGAGGGGGATTTGAAGATCTGGTTGGACCCTATCTACCTATGAAGTTTGGGGCCCATTTGATCCTCCTATCATCTTCATCTGGGCCCCACAAGTTAACGGCTTCACAGTCCATTCGCATGGGTGTGCAAAGTAGGCCTAGTCCATTCGAATGGGTGTTAACCCCATGGATCTAGTGTAATATAGAGGAGGTCCCTGTTTTTGGTCCATTCAGATGGACCAACAGTGGGCCCCACAGCCAGTTGGGCTCCATGTGCCCAGTGTGAACCTGATAACTGATATATATATATATATATATATATGTATGTATGTATAGGTACAGTCACTGCATTACTTGATCTGTACTGGTCCCATGCTAGTTCGTACCACTACCAGTCTTAGTTCCGGCCCACCGCAGTTCATGCCATCGCAACTCAACCAAGTTGACTAGTCCAAGATGATGCGGTGCTAGATGAAATTATGAAACGATGGGTGAGTCAATTTTCTATAGAAATTCATCTCTACCCTTCCCATCCTAAAACAAAAGCAGATCCATGTAAATCTCCACCATTCACTCTTTATCCTTCTCGTCTATCAAAGCCTTCACCTCCCCACTTTTGGTTGAACCAGAATGGAAATACACAAACAAGCCCTTGGGCTTGATTGAGAGTACAATGAAGGTTCTGAAGAATAAAGAATTTCCAATATGAGTAAAAATCTCACCTTGTTCCGCATATTCCATTGACCAACCTGTGGCAAACAATCTTTTTCCTTCCCAGTATCATGATATTTAAGCTTTAAAAACCACAAAAAGACTAATATCAGATACCATGACAATAAAACCAATATCATAATCAGAAGAAAATACGCTTGCTGAAATAAGAGACCAATATCATAATCAAAAGAAAATACAATCACTATCATATGAGCTACAGGATCATTACCCAAGGGGCAGGAAGCATCCGAGCCTCGACAGAAGTTAGCTTTTCACTGATTTTAATGCCGAACTCTTTCGCATATGGGTCTTCGGCATAAGCATTATGATGAACTGTCTGCCCAAACAAAAGAAATAACATAGCAGACTTCAAAATTTAGTGCTTCACTCATCAAGCACATGCAAAGAACTGGATTGATGTTGCCTAAAGACACTCAAGGGTTTCAATATATTGGCTTTGAAGACAATGATGTTGGTAAAGATATAGTTTGGATTACCTTACTGTACATATTCTGTACTCTTCTATATATCAAAAGGAGACTATTTAAATGTATGTGCGAGTTACCAAAAAGTAGCCTACATTTCTACTTGTACTATACCAACCTTACATACTATTTACTACTTTCCAGGTTTGCACTTTATTAAGAGATTCATCGGGTGCATGATTGTAATTATACTTCATTTACAAGATCTATTAAAGCATTTGTATTCTCTTGCTTCATCTCTTCTTACAACTTGTCATTTTCTTCCTTTCACTGTAAGATTTCTCCTCTTCATTACCACCAACTTTTCTCTAAATCCATAGGCAATAAGATATGCGATTTAGGAAAATTCCTATATCTAACATGGTCTTAGAACCTACTGATGTAGACCCTAGGGTTAGGGTTTGTGTGAAAAATGCCGAGGCACGACAACAGGTCTCTGTAGAGACCATCACAGAGGAAAACAAATTCCACCACATAACATTATTAAACTTCTGAACTATCTTGTCATCTTCAACAGTGCGTATAAATAACAAAAGAACCTTCGGGGCTAAGTCACCTAATCAAACTAGGAAACTAAGCAAATTAGAAACTACCCTAATTGCAACTCATTAAACAATAATAGAAAGCTTAATCATACTGAAAACTAATTAGGGAAATAAAATAAGAAAAAAAAATATTTCTGAACCCCCTAAAATCATAATTTTAATCAAAATAGAAAGAAAAACCAATTAAAACCTACATAGAAACTAAGAAAACAGTGTTTTTTGTATTAGCCCTAGGCATAGAGGGAGAAATTTTCACTTAAAAAGGAAAGCATAAAGGACAAAACATTCAGAAGCTATGCTTATTTTAGTTGGGAAACCAACCAATTCTATCGCATTTTTAACATAATAATCACATTTTTTTTTTTTTTTTGCAATATTTCAAAAAATTTCGATTATCTTTAATATCGCAGTATTTTAAAAATGTTGGCGATTTTGTGACAATTGACTACCACAGCTCAATACTTTAAAATGTGGAGAATTCAAGTCATTATAAATAGAAATGTATCGCTTGTTTTTTAAGTTCTTGCAAAAGAGCCACAGCACAATACGGAAAAGAGATGTGTTATTATGGTTGGTCCGAACTCTGAAGTCCTTATGGGACCCCAAGTGCATAAGTTTTGAGTTGAACATTTGCAAGAAAGTGAAGACACGGTATGCTACATTCTTGTTATATTTCTCTTTTTTTAGTGACAGGATGTTACTGTTAACAAAAAATAAATAAATAGAACAGAACTGGTTATAACAATATAACATGGATACATACTGATCTAGTCCTAATATGTAGAAATGACAAAAGTAGCTTATTATAATACAATCTCATAGGAGGTGAAAAGTGATTGGGTAGCAACAATAACACACCTGCAAAATGTCATTTTCTCGATCCTTTGGCCTCTGGCATGTAACTTTCAGGAGTGAAGTAATTTGTTTCTCATTCAGCCTTTTTGTATACCGTTGTCCTCCAACAATTTTGCATGCCTGAAAAATCAAATGATCATGTGGCTTCTTGGATATTGACCAGATATTTGAAGGCTACCTAGCAAACCAATCTCCATCAAGGAAATCAAAGACAATGACCCCTACCTCCATTGGAAGATAGCTAGCCTTCTTCTGATTCCCCACTTGAAGGCAAGGAAGATGTGTATGCTGAATGGCGAAGCCATACATCTCTTGAAAGTATTCAATGACTGATTTCATGTTTGAGTTTTCATCGACTGGAAACCTGCAAAATGCAGCAGAATCAAGATCAAAACCTCTAGAAAATTTGAAAATTCCCAATGAAATTACTCCTACTTGAATTTCAGTAGTATGACTCAGTTACAATACAAATAACTGTGGAGGCAAAGTGACAAAAGTTTAGATCATAATTTTCATACTAGAACATGCCAAAATGCACGAGCAAGTAAAATCAGTACTGCTGTTATATTATATATATATATATATATATATATCAAAAGTCCTTAACTAAGAAGTTCATACTTTTTTCCACTAATTTCCAAAAGCCATAACTGAGCAGAATCAGATAGGAAAAGATTCAACAAGCTAAAATAAGATAGGAAAATGAACAAGAGATATACTTACACAAGTTCCCTTGTAGGTTGTGATGTTAATCCCGAAATCCGATATTTTCGTCGGACATTCCTTCTATGTGTCACCTCAACTTTCACTCCTCTAAGGGCCTTTTTGACCTGGCAGACATGTTCCAGTAAAGGTATAAAATGATTTTCAATTAAATCCATAGTATATAACAGAATTCTCGCCGAAAGAAAATGTTTTCTGTGCTCGAACAGAATGTAGAACTGAAATAATACCTTGATGCGGTCAGAATCAGCAAGAGGCCTTGACATTACATCCTTTCCTAGAAGTTGAGCTACGAACTCAACTACAGGCAGAGGCTCAATAAATGCTGCCGAAGACATATCTACAAGACAAACAATAGAAAAAAAAAAAAGGAACTTTCATGAATAGCAGCAAACTACTTATTTTCTCTTTAAGATTTACTATCTGGATGTTGTAACCTTTAAAATATTTTGGTTGCATTGATGGTTCTCTGTTCTGCTATGCATTTGGAGAGACGCATATTATAAATTACATTATAGATAGGTTTTATTTTTCCAAATTTATCCACCAGACAACCAATATTTTCAATCAGATGATGACTTCAGCAGAAACGGCAGAAAGACAGTTGAAACCTTCCAACAGGACAGGTTTACGTGGATATAAACCAATGGTGATGTCTGAACCAGACAGTGGCTATCTAAGGTCTGTTTAAGAACATGTTTAATCGCAAGAATAATCCCTTTATAATTATATCATCCCACCATAGGATTCTCCACATCTTGACAAGATTAATACACCTAATCCTACTTAAACAAGTATTAGACAACATTAAACAATAGAGAGTGCTTCAATAGAGAGTGCTTTACTAACTCTAACATAGTTAAGGCCTGACAAGCCATATGTCCAACCCACCTAATGTGGTTTCAAAACTCCATAGAGCCCCAAGCATGGCAGAAAGGATTACCATTTGTTTAGGCAATATATGGAAATTAATTATGATCGTGGATATTAAAAGCACTCCTGTATATCATCAACATGTCGCAATTGATTTTGGATTTCCATACCAATATTTAGAGACAAGCCCATCTGAGTGGACCGTATACTCTGATAAAAACCGCACCATGACTCCAAACCATCTCCAAGTCGCTGAGGTGCTCTAATATCAGGCGAAAAGAAGGACCTCCCAACAGGGCAATACCTTCAAATGCACGCTTCATGTTAGAATTAGCTAAGAAAGAAAGTGAATGTTCTTCAAACACTTGTATGGAAGATTAAGAAGGTGAAAACCACTTGTCGGGACTTGGAAGTCACACCTTCTACTAGAGAGTTCCCTCAAGACAATGTCGAGAATCTGAAGGGCATCTTGTGGCGCATCCAGACATTTGCCAGCTAGAAATTGTCCCAAATGGTAGAAGTCCGCTCGAGCTATAAACTTAATTGCTATTTTGTACGATCTTTCCCTTCTGAAAATGAGAATTGTAAAAGGAAAAAAATTAAGGGTTGAGTTTCTATGAGGAGATTAGCACAGAGGTTCTATGAGGAGATCAGCACAGAGAGTAGAGCAAGCAGAAAAGATCAAATAGCACAGAGAGTAAAGCAAGCAGAAAAGACCAACCTTTATACAGAGAACTAAATCTATGGTTCCTAGATAAGCCTTGGACATGGCAGGATTACCACATGGATACACCATGGATATGGTTTTTACATAGGAAAGGGAAGTTTCAGATATGATACAAGCAGATACAATACAATGCATGTTTCTAAGCATCTGGGTATCATAGACTAAAATGTCCTTAACCAGAGGATATGCAGTGAGCACTGTATCCTCAAGCCTTGAGCCTGTATATGTGGATCCCACATTATGCTTGAAATAGTTTTCTGGCAGGCCCCATTTGGATAACTATACCAAAGAAATATCCACTTAGGAAGATCCAAGGAAACTAACATTTGGTCATCTTTATATTGAAAGTGGCTCAAATATAGTTATCAGAATCCTACGATTCGCATCCCAAATCCTAAGGAAAACGATTTGTATCTATGCAATGAATCCCATTTATAAGAGAATCTTAGGATTCATGTGTGGATCTTACAATTCAATACTCGTTTCATCGAATCTTACGATTCAAGCAATTCGGTTGAGTGAAAGTATTAACAATCTTTTACCTTTTTTCTTTTAGCTTTTTTACTTTTAGAATGTTATTTAGTAGTTAACAAAACCTCTTAAGAATTTTTGCGGCTTTGAGGAGGTTTTAGAGATGAATAAAAAAAATGCATTCAATTAAAGTGTTCGACCGTACATATGGTGCTTGTCTATATCTTCTTTTTTTAAACCTTTTTTTAATTTTTTTTCTTCATAAAATATCCTACCGTGTAAGATTGATGGTTTTTATTTTAATTTTTTACTTTTTTATTTTGATTTAAAGATAACAAAAAATAAATATATATTAATACCTTAAACTTATTTAATTATTTACACATATCATTTATTATATATTAATATATATATCATGATATTCTTGATATGAGTGTATGCTAGACCTATTTGTCATTGTCTTTATACTGCTATAAATGGAAAAATGGATGGTTTTGCACAACTACCTTTTTCTTTTTCCTTTTAATTTTTAATTCTTTTTCATTTTTATTAGAAAAATAAAAAAATCCAATGATTCGCGATACGATTCACTATTCGATTCGATTCACGGGTATGAACAATTTACAATACGATTCCGATTTATAAAACTATAGCTCAAAATCATTATTTTCAAGCTGTAGTTGAGAGAACAAGGATAGTCCATAAGGAAATTTTCCAAGGATGCTTTATGTACACAATGCTTGTCACATAAAACAATCTCTATCACCTATTGTTGGCAAGCCCAACCCTAATTAATACGGTTTAGTTTTAATTGATTGTGATTAGATGGAAATTAACTAGGTTTACGTGTTAGATTAGAGGTTTAAGTGTTTTGAGAGCTTTTGGACTGTGTTTAGTACGTTTGGGAGCCCATTTGTAATTTTGGGAAAGTTTGAGGGGTTTACCGTAATTTCAGAAGTACGGCGATATTGAGCTCATTAGATATAGCGGGAATTATTTCATGAAACTTTTGTGAAAGATGCATACCATTTCGATGGGCAAAAATCTCTCAAATCCCCTTAGCTTGTTCACCAAGTCATTAAAGGGAATTACATTTCTGTAAATTCTCTAAACCCCATCCTATATAAGGACCATTGACCTCTTTCCCTCCACTTCCTTCTCTGCTACGGTTTTCCTCTCATGTTCCTCTCATCTCTCCTTCGTCTTCCTTGCTCGAACACTCTCGGCCAAAGCTCCATAACCTTCCTTCCTCCTTGGCATCTCTCCTTCTCCCGTTTCTCCCCACAGCAGCCCTCTTTCCCGTGGTTTCTTCTCCATTTGAGCTCACCTAGGCAGGCTTTCTTCTTCTCCTTCTAGACTCTTGTTTAGGACCCTATTTGATGCAAATCAGATTTCCAAGGGGCAAATCTGATGAAACAAAATCCAACTTCTCAAGGTTTGGAGTATATCTTCCTCCAAAAGCTTGCCTCTTCTCCCCATTCTCATTCCTTACATCGGTTCCAAAAAACCCTAAAACTTAACAAACAAGAAAAGACTAGAAAATCATCTTCCATATAGCTATCAAATTTAGGAAGCGAATCTAGAAAATCATCTTTGACATTCTCATCATCAATGGCTTTTATAATTTCTTCCTTCGATTCCTTTTGTTGACATTTTCCACCTTGAGACTTAAGTCGCCTTATGTGAGACTGTTTAAGTATGTGCTCAACATGGGTAGCATACTGGTATGCTTCATGAATGGCTAGGTAGGACTTCATATGCTTTCTAATGTTTGCTCTCAAACCTCTGATATAACGAGGTAAATCACGTGTTGGGTTTTCATCTAGTCCACATAAGATATGCAATTCTTGGAATTGATCTGTATATTCATCAACGGTTAATTTCTTTTGCTTTAAACCAATAAACTGCTCCAAGTAGAACTCTTTTCCATAATATTGATCTCCATATTTGAGCAGATTTATGCAAAATTCCACGTGTCTCATTTGGACTTAGATGCAAGGACATAAAAGAAATGCTTTGCGAAATATAGAACTGACCTGCTATGAAGATTTCACAAACACCGATTGTCGATCCAAGTCCTAATGCTCCAAGTATCGCAATGTGAATTTCAAAGGCTAAATTTAAGGTGTTCAAGCCAAGGTAGGGACCATGCTCAGATTTCTCTTTATTGCAGAGTTCTTCCCAAGAAGGGGAGACTGATGCAAAGCACAGACTGTATGGGCTTGGCCCATTGTTGAGTCTTTTTATTTTCATCTTTGTAGCCCATTTGTAGGGGGCATTTTAGTCGTTTCTTGTCTTTTGAGTTTTAGGGTTTTTTTGGAGCCTATGTAAGGGATGAGAAGGGGTAGAAGAGGGAGCTTTTGGACATTGAAAGAAGAAAATATACCCCACACCTTGAGAGGTTGGATTTTGTGTTGCAACAGATTTGCCTTGGGCAATCTGCAATGCACCACAATTAGGACCCTATATCCTCAGATACAAGCCCTAACTCCTTTTCTCTCTTGGGTTTTGTGTGTGGAGCTTGTGTAGGGTAGAATTTGGGGAAAACTGATTTGAAGGAGCTTCTGGCGTAGATATTGTTTGTTTTGGGTTGAAGGAGTGAGGATTGGCTAAGGATTTGTGGAATTTCAAGAGATTACTAGAATTGGAACTAAGGCAGGTAAACAAGTTAAATTTCTTTGAATGTATGTAATTTTTGGTTGATTCTTGTGTACCCAAGTCTAAATACCCTCCTTTGGCTAGCCGAACCACTCCTTCTCTTACTATTCCCCGAGTGTATTTGATCAGGCTTTTTAGGCCATCAGCTAGCTGTGGATGGCCCTCGGCCAACCGAAGATCCCAATCGGTTACTAGGAAGTTTGTTCGGCTGCTACGTCTTTGGCAGCCATTTTGGCTTCCAACTCTTCAAGTCTTCCTATATCAAAGTTCCCTCTTGGCCATTCGGCTACGGCCCTTTTAGCACATGCCATTTAGGACCTTAAATACCCAGACTTTGTCACCTTGGCCACATGCCCGGCCAATTGGCTACTGACCCTGAGGTCGTGCCATTTATGCCTTTTGCCCCTAGATTTATGGCCATTCAGCTACTGGCCTTGGACCAACCGAGGACCCTCAGGTTCTGTTTGTTTGGGGACGTTAAACTTAGAGTTTCAGAGTAGCCTTAGACATTTGGACCAACAATGGGCAACCTCCGGATTGTCTGGGAAACTCGTGGAGTGCAATGCTAAGTCAAGGGTGTGTGAGCTTAGTATCCTCGATGTCAATTACCATTTACCACCGAAAGCACTAAGGAATCTAGGCTCCTATGAGCGCATAGTGTTGAATAGTATTGTCCTTGCATGTTAGTGTCAATCCAAGACTTAGGCTTGGAAATTGTAAATGCTCCCAGAATGTGTAATCAAACCTGTGTTAGATGTACCTTATCATTTTCTCTTATCTACATGGCATATGCATGTAACTTTTTTATAGTTACCTGTGAACTGTCTCACCAAGTTACATGCCTTGCCCCAATAATCTAAAATGGACCCAGTGAACCCTAGCTTTAGTGGGAATTGTTACTTCACACCTAATTAGTCTATTTGACTTATTTCAAGTTAGGGATTAGCTCGCATTAATTTGCCCACTTTTCGCTTTTAGACTAACAATAACCACGGTTATGGTCAATTTGGTTGATGAACTAGCAACTCTACGATGCATTCCTTCTCAGTTAATCGGATCTGACTCTTTTCTCTCACCCATTTTAGGGCTCACTCCTTCATACCAAAATGCTTCCAGCTTTGGGTTAGTTCTGGTATGAGTGACTTGGCTCTTCTAAGACCTAGTTAAGCAATGCAATGACCCCATGTGTCCTGTCCAGTCTCATCCTTTTTTGTGTCATCAGTCTTCTTGTCTTATCTGTTTTGTCTGGTAAGTTAAGAAAATCTTGAGAATTGTAAAGGAATACTTTTGGAAAATGTGAGTTTGTTAGATAAGCTTGTTTTGGAGTAGTTTGCTTTTTGGTTATCAGTCTAGTCAGCCCCTTTGCCCTTGGAATCTTGAGTTGACACCACTCAGCTTCAATCCGGCACAGTTGGACGCGGCTGTGTGAGGATTTTAATAACTAATATAACTCACTACAATGTAACCTTTTGTTTTGGAGGTTACCCAAGTATCACTTCGGTACCATACCTGATATTTGTTTTGATGACCATAATTAAATTTTTATAAGGAATCTTGCAGTACGAGTGCTTTGCTTTTGTTTTGTTTTGCTCTCCATCACTACTTGATTGGAAATTGAAAGAATATAGACACGTGTTTGGCCATTTTGCTTAGGATATTGGCTGATGTTTAGATTTGTCTTAATTTGATTCGTTGAGTTCTTACTATTCTTGCATGATTTTGCCTAGTTGTAGATCACATAGATATTCCCTTAATTTCTTGTTTTCATTCTATATCGATGCATCAAGTTAATGCTATTTATGCTTATTTACTTGTCGGGTTATTGTACGCCTAATATTGCTACACTTGGTGCTGTAGGTAGTGCACTCACAGTTGACTGAGTGGAGTGTAGAAGATGTAGTTTAAAGGCATCGTGCTAGAACAAGAGTTCCAATACACATCTTTTGCTTGGTCTCTCCTTTTGTAATCTCTTGTAACAGCCTTTGATGGCCTGTAAATTGTAATTATGCACTTTTTTGTATTTGTCAAAATTTAATATGAACGAATGTATCTTGGAATGTTGCCTATGCTCTATTATATTGCCGATATCATATCTCAAATGTCTATCTAATGGTTTGTACAAGCTTCCACTAAAAGTTTTGAAAGTTTGAGTAATTTGACAAAACCTCACATTCGCAGAATCATGTGGGAACAATAGTGGTGCAGGGAAAATATTATCACACAAATCCCCTCTCCACAGTCCCACCATAAAATGCGGACTATTTACGGTAATCTGGTTTGGGGGCATGACACTATCTCCTACTGTTGGCCCCAAATATGCATATACTCAAATCAATGGTCATATAATTCCTCCAACATTTTTTAAAGAGAAAAAAATTAAAACTATGCATTCAAAATTGAATATGTAATCGAATGCTCATGAACAAAATTCCCGCTTTTTTCCATAAATGACAGCTAAATACTTACCACTATATTCCAATAAAAGATGCAGCTCTTGAGCAAGTCATGAAACAAATTGCAAAGAAATTTGAAAAGTACCCGAAATAAATAAAATATTTTTTTTTTTGCTGAAAAGTACCCGAAATAAATAATTACTAAAAAGTAGCAAACACGAGAAGGGGAAAAACTAAACAAAGGACAAAAAAGAAGAAAAGGAAAAATAAAAAAATAAAAACAGAGAAGGAAGAGGGGAAGAAGGGAAGTGGGATAAGAAAACATTACTTTGGGCCGCTAAAACCATCATCATCATCATCTACAAGTTTGACTTTGAACTCCTTGGAGGTGAAAGGCAGCTCCCCAGCTGTATACAAACTCTTTCTACCATCATAAGCAGGGAGTCTCATTCCCAAATCAGACTCCCTATACTGTTTAACCAGCTCTGCCATGATAGCTCTATTCACAGATTTTGAAACTACTTCAGGAGTTATGGTAACCTGCAATACACAGAAAAATATAGTAAAATACAGCAAACAAACAAAAAAATCATATAAAAGAATAACAGTTAAAAATAAAAATAAAAAACACACACACACAGAGACACCCCTCAGTTTTGACCACAGAACATTTTAGTTAAATAAAAGAAACAAAATACTGAAGTGAAGAAGATATTGCCTTACATCATAGTGGTTCAAGTCCTTGTCTGGTAGCTCTGTCAGAAAATGGTTGGCTTTTACAATACATTTCACCCCGGCTTGCCCATATCCTGGTCTAAGAGGAAATCTTAGAGATTTGCTTGATGAAGGAACACCCATTTCCACATCACACACATGACCACCGTTATCAACAGATCCAGTTGGAATCCTTGTGGACACTGGGCCATTGAAGTGGCATACTCCTGAACTGGGGTGCATTGAAACATCACTTAGGACGGATTTCGTCCCTCCTCTTCCCTTTCTTCTACTTCTGTTCTTTGCAGGAGATGGTCTGTGTTGTTGAAGTTTAGTATTTTGGAATTCTTGAGGTGGGTCTTTACTATTTTGGGCTGTATTATGAGAGTTTTGCAATGGGTTCATGGAATTCTGCATCTGGGTGTTGTGGGTTTTGATCACAATATGCTGCTCTGAGCTCTCTTTCATTTGTCTAATGGGCATAATGGTGGAATTTATGGAAAATGCAGCCTCCTTTTCTTATAGCAAAAAAAGGCCTTCACCTGGTTCAGCTCTTTCTCTCTCTTCAAGAGTATAATGCAATGTGTACTGAAAAGCCAAAAATATAGAGAAGATATACCTGTCAGTAAGACAGCATCAATGCAATAGTAAATTGGTAATAGAAACAATCATAGCAAAAACATTAGTGCCATTATCAGATGTCAGAAGCATATAATAAGAAAAATCAGAGGTTGAGTTTTCTTCACTGAGAAGAAGGAATGACCAGTCTATCTTTTGGATTACAAGTATTACAATTAATTACCCAAAAGCCAAAAGCCAAAAGCTAGACTTTCAGCATAGATTCAGTTCACCAACTCACTGAAAAACCAAATCATAAAATAAAGAATTCTTCCCAAAAAAAAAAAATCTCTGCTCAAATCACGCAAGGGAAGTAAATAATATATTCATGGAAAAGATGTTAAGGGTAATCCAAATCCATCCAATTCTCTGGCCAAAGACTCATTAACTATGCACTACTGTAATCAGGTTGAAAGTAATAAATTTAATAAATCCCAAAAATTCCTACTAAAATCCAGCTCTAAATCTTAAATAGAAAATAAAATAAAATAAGAAAACAGTGAAAGGGAATAAAACCAGTACCAATAGCCCATAGTCTCGAGCATATAATAAAATAAATAAATAAATAAAATCACCAAACACCCAAAACTCAAAATCCGAACTTTATCTCATTTTTCAGCTCACCGGCTCAAACACAAGAAAACAAGGCACAATATAAACAGTCCCCTCAGTTCATGCCAAAATTCCAAAACAAATACATGCATACATATTGTAATACAAAGACATACATTCAGTTTTTTTTTATAGTAAAAGACATACATATGTATATGGAGAGAGAGACATATTCCACCACATTTTTCTCTCACCCACTAAAAAGCACAGGTTCTATCAAAACAATTCCACGACCCAAAAAAAACAAGATAAAAGCTCCTCCACCCCCACATTCAAAGAATTCACAAGACAAAATGACACCAACTCAATAACCATGAGATTTACCAAATAAAAAATCAATAACCATGAGACCCATGAAGGTCCCAAAGCTTTTTAAGCTTTAAGCAAAAGGTGTATATATAGAGAGATGACACTATACAAACATACATTTACATACAGAGGGGAAAACAGAAAAAGAACCCCCAAGACTCAGAATCCAAATTCCCACTGTGTTTTTCTCTCACCAACTCAAAACCACAGCTTCCTTAAAACACTTCCGTGGCCAAAAATAAAAATAAAAATAAAAAAGCCCCAAAAAAGAAAACAGAAGAAAAGGACATTCAAAGAACTCGAAAGACCAAAATTCCACTCACCAACTCAATAACCAAGAGACTCAGAAAGGGACCCAAAGCTTCCTTTCTATAAAGCAAGAGCTCTTCAAAGTTCAATCAACAAAAGCTCCACCGCCAAAAGAACATGAAAGAGAGAGAGAGAGCCCTGCAGGTGGTTGGTTGTGGAGGTAATGAGTAATCTCATATACACGCATGCAAGTGCAAAATGATTTTTGGTGGTTTCTACATCACGTGTAAAGGGGCGTTCGAGTTGTTTCTTGTGGTAGCATAAAAGATTTTGATATTGGGTGGGTGGGTCATCTTCTTTGTCTGACACCGCAGCCTTAGCACACATGCCGATCAAACCGTTTCCTTGCAACCAAGTTTAGCCTCTTGTGTTAGTCTCCCACAATGCCCAACTCTGCAGAAGAACATTCGCTTTCGCTTGGGACACCTGCCCATCAATTCATACTATTCAAGACTTGGAGGACATTTTGGTCGCCATCCAGATCCAATGTGGGTGAGAGGAATTCATCTAAACTCACATTTAATTACCCATTGGAGAAGGGTATCTGTCAAATTTTGTGTTAGAGAAAATCCCTTGGCTAAAACTTGAATTTCCAAAAAATGATTGTTAAATTACCTCCCTTCTAAAGGAAAATGAACTGCTGGGAGATAGAAAATCAATACTCAACCACCACCCTAATAATTCAGATGCTAGAAAAGTGATTATTGCATTTATGTTGCCACTTATATCCTTTTCCCTTGCCCCCATTTCTTTAAGGTATGTTTATTTACTAGAATTCCTATAATTCATCTCCTGAGGTTGTTTGGAAATTTTAAATGCTCGAATTCTAAAATGAAAATTCTGTCATTTTCAAATTCTACGTTTTATTTCCATCTGAATTCTTACCTGAAAATTTCATAAAACTCCGGTTTCATTCCAACATAAATTCTAGATTGGAATTACACATTTTATGCATTGTAGTACATGGGACTCACATTTTGTTGTTGTGAACTTAGGACTCAACTGTAAGAATTATAATGTGTGCCCACCTCAGGTATATAGTACATGGGCCCATCTTTTAGACACGAAAGTGTGGGACCCAATTTCAGAAATTTGAACATAGACCCATCTTGATGAAATCACATGGGCCCAATTTTTATAATTGTGAATATGGGACCCACTTTATTGTTGGTAGGAGGGTTCACAATTGGGTGCCGGAATTTCAACCAAACTTCTCGGAGTTCCAAAATTCTAAAATGTTCTTGGAGGGGCTAACATTTTGGAATTCTACCTTTTTGGCATTTGAGAATTATGGTTGCCTTAAATACCAGGAATTTCATTAAAAGAACATTGAGTTTTTAACAGGAATTCTTAAATTCACAGGCAGCCTGAATTCCTGTTAGAAATGCTTGTAAAGAAACAGGCCCTTAATAATGATGGTTAGAATTAATTTAACTATGAATTTCCCATGCAAACAAATACATGTAATTAAATTCATAAAAATTGTAAAAGTGGTTAAAAATAAATAATCAAAGATGAATATTAAAAATGACCATTAAATAACCTCTCTTTGATGGAAGTAAATTACCAGAAGATGAAATTCAAATAACCTACCAACACCCTAGTAGTTCAAATCCATGAAAGTCAATGCCCCATCTCTATCATTATTTTATATCCTTCACCCTCAACATCATATCCTTCACCAATTACCTCCTTAATCCTCTTATGGAGCGCATCTTACCACAATTTTCAGTGAAAACAAACAAGAGTATTCGTCGATTAGCTAGAGTTTCACTTTTATTTGAAATAAACTGAAGTGAATCATTTGATTGATCTTGTATGAAGTATGGTTATGTTTTCTCCACATGATCAATCGAATCAGTAATTTCTAATTGAAACAAAGATTAGGGTGGTCCATATACAAAAGTCTATGACAAACGAATGAGTAATTTCTAATTGAAACAAAGATTAGGGTGGTCCATATACAAAAGTCTATGTCAAACGAATGAGCCTTTATCACAATAAGGTGTGCCCACACAAGATACATTAGGTCTTGGCTACCATCAGAACTACACTAACGATAGTATGAGATCATTTCTACCAAAAAATAACTAAAAAAATTTATGTTCCTAGGAAAGGCTTTAAGCATCCAAAGAGTAAAATCTAGAGGAAACGATCAATTTCCTGCTATTTAATTTACTACGGTAAATGGTGGGCACTTGTTTTCTGTTAAGGGGATTCATTTTGATGTTCCCATCCACCTTATATGCTTAAAACTCCTAATAGAAGCATGCTCCACCTATAATCCTCGACTCCTAATACATATTAGGCAATCAAAACGTTTGATAACAATTTCAAAGAAAAGCATCTAATATGATTGTACCTATGTCCTAACAATATCATCATCACCATCAAAGACTACATTGGAAATGGCAACATGAATTATGATTCTCCGTTATGAAACTCATGGATCAAAAGATAAAGCCAGTGTTTAAAACAAAATCACACTACAGAAATGAGAATGGAAGAGGAACATTACCTATCACTGGTGTAGAAATCTCCATAATTTCTATAGAAAATTGTGTTGGTTGGATGATTTATAATAAATTTATACGAGTATTTTCGTAACAAAATAGAATCCTAATCCAGATTGCTAGGATTCCTTTTTTATCCATGAAGTCTTTCCTCTTTAAACAAATGCCCTAAGAAGGCTGAAAATGAGAAGAAGAGGAGATCGAAGGGGGCGGGGAAGCGGGCGGAAGGCGTTGAAGAAGAAGGGAATGAAATTAAAGTACGAGTAATTACAACACTATTAGGCTTCACTCTCTAAAAATAGTAGATATGATGAAGATGTTGTTTGTTTTATTTATTTATATTTGGATAGCATAGTCAAGAGAGCTAGGACTCATGAGAGAACCCGCACATGCAAGGAGAGAGCCCATATACGTGGGAAGAAGGCAGCATATTTAGAGATTGGGTAAGAGACAGGGTTGCTAACCAACTAAGCAACCCCCACTTCTCCTCTCCTATAGACGACTAGTTAGATGATATAAAGAGCTGAATTGTGGAAGATAAATAAAAGTGTTTGGCACAAGGGGACACATCGTGTATGCTGTAGGACACGATTAATAGAGTGCACTTGTGTTTGAGTCGTAATTTGGATATGCCTTATTGACCACTCACCTTCCCATAACTCTTCTTATCCTTATCTATCACAGCTAAGTAAAGATATCCTCCTTGGTTAGACACTAAATACAATTTGCTTTTATCTAGTAGTTGTAATTAATAATCAATGAACTTTTTAGAGGTTGTTGGAATGGAGATAAAAAGTGAAGAAATGAGAGTGATGAAAATGGACACCAAAATAATCTTTTAGGGAAAGGTAGGAGAAGCAGAACCATTTGTCCTATGAAACTTTCTTTACCTTTATTTGGTCGCATATTATTAAAAAAAATGGAGAAAAATATGGGATTTTGTACCCCTGAGGGAGAAAGAGAAAACCCACTAAGAAAGGACATTATATTCACCATGTTGACCCAACTCTAATTTGTTTTGTGAACATTAAACAATTGTAATTTGAGATTTGGAATTCTCTACCTCCAGGCTCTCCTCTTTCATTTCTCCACTTAATGAAGAATTCTTACCTTCACCTTTTTATCAATTAAATGAGACCTCGTGTAAATTATTACCATTTGCATGTCCATTTATAGTTCAATTATCTTATAATGGAGCTATCTAATGATAGTAGATCTTAGTCTATCGCCAGTTTATCGACTTGGTCACCTTTGGTAATGAGTGAGGAATATGCAGAGTTAAGGATTCTTTACTGCTTTGGATTGAAAGGTTGGCCCGGGGTTAAATTAAACACTCATGCAATTTTTAGTCATTATTGAAGTGAAATCCAAAACAATGGTGTCTTCTAAAATTCTAAACTTGAAGTCATAGATCAAGTAATGATCAAAATTTGGTTGCACTCTAGCTCTTATCAAAATCTTTCCATCCTCAATCTCACCCATAATTTGCATGCCTCAGTTGGGCCTGACTGACAAGTTCACATTGTACTATATATGCACTTCTCAATAGAATAAAGTGTTTTTTTTTAGCAAGTCTTCACTGTTTAAAATAAAGCTAATTCAAGTAGATCTTAAAATAGGCTTGTTTCAATTATACATCTTACAAATAGAATCATTGTAATGTCTAATTAAATTAGAGGAAAAAACAAACTTTTTGCACCATAAAAGTTACTTGGGCTAAGTTGTTATATGATTAAAGTAGTACAGGCAAATTTCTATTGAATATAAGTAGTACCAAAAAAATGTCATTATAAAGCTAGGGGGTTTATATTTGGGAAAATCTGAATGGCCTGATGGGGAGCCCGTGCTGTGGCACGGCTCCCCATGAGGGCCGTGTAGCAGGGCCCTTTATATTTATTTGGAAATGCCACTTTGATTCCTCTTTTGAAAAGAGGCATAAAGATCTCCAAGCTTATTGAATGAGACCTCCACAAAAGTCATGCAGGCACTTAAACATTTGTTTGAATATGTCTTAACTTGCCAAATGGCATTTTGACCTCTAATATGTCAAGACTCCTGTTATGACCTTGATTCTAACAGTGGGCCTAAAAATTAAGCAATCTTTTAATTTTTAACCCATCCAGAAGTGTGGGTGTATATTCCATGTAGCATTGAAATAAAATAAAGAGGGAGTAATAAGAGGAAGAAGAAAGGCAGTCCAAAAGGACACAAGGTTCAAAAGCAATCATACTCGGAAGAAGAATAATTCGAACATGCAGTCCTCTATCTGCATAGGTATCAATGCATTCGAGGCCCAGTTGTGTACACTGCGGGAGCTCCTGAAAATTCTGCACCTCCTAAGTAAGAATGATAGCATCACCAATGTCCTCTAGTCAAAAGAGAGATCTCAGCCATTTGAATCTGCTTGAATAAATATGAACCCACCACCCATTGTCAAATCTTCAACAGCACCTATTGCTATGAGTATGACTGACTGCAGGATATTAATGCAGGTGGCCAGTAGGAGCACCAGTTACTGTGCTCCAACATGGATTCCACACTAGCCCTGTTCATTTCTTTCTTTCAATGGCTCGTTTGTGGGCCCACTTAGATGAGTGCAGTCGTGCAGATCAAGATGAGATAAACTAGTAAAGATATGAATTAGAGACTCTTAAATCCTAATATGAGGCTGATGAAATGAATAGCATCTCAAAGTTTAACAAGTATATATCATGCAGATCTTTCCTACTAAAATCTAAAGGTGACTAATGTTCAAATTAATGTTAAATTAGGATAAAAAAGTAATTGCGAAGAGAGTGAATTAATTAGAAGTACACGTGAAAAACAGAAAGTGTGTCAATAAGAGGGCCATTGGGAGAATTTGACTTCATTTATATCCATTTTGTCTATCTACCATGTTGGCCAACCATACCATGGCCCATGGGAAAAGAGAGATTGGTGAATATCAATTATCAAGTACATAAAGAGAAAGACCTGCAACTTGATTAGGCATTCGAACTAAAGGCAAAAATAATGTTCCGATATATCAAGTAATATGATTGATAATCATTGGTTTAAGTATCAGTGATACTTTGTCATTAGGCAAACAACTAGTACATATCATGATATCTTGGATTGGTGTTTTTGGGTGTATCAATATGATTTTATCTTCAAGGTTTAATTCCATAAGCAAAAAAGAGTCAAGTTATACTTTGGTTGAGTCCACAGTACAAACAAGATGTGTATCACACTTACGAGCATACTACATTATATACCTTGGTAGTCCAGCTCGTGGGACCCACTTGCATGCAAGTTTGTTAATGGAAGGTAGGCAGATTGAAAGATCTCTGCATGGCTAAGAGGGATCCAAAAAATCGGCTCCACCAGATTGTCCTAGCCCTAAATTTAACAACCTTAAAGTTTATTGGTATCTCAACAGTATATTTTATTGAGATTCAATCAAATGGTCAGTGAAGGTTCAATGAGTGTAAAATTGGACCCGATCTCAAATCATAGGATGAAAAGACTATCAAAGGGGTTGCATTGATAAGGGATGGGCCCAAGTATGCCCCCACAGTGTTAGCATTCACTTGTAATATGGAGAACATTTTCCCTCTCTATATTGGTTAATAAGTATATTGACTTTAGGAAAAGCTAGTATTTAGAACCAAGATAAGGAAAGAAAGAAATAATTTCTATTATTAAAAAAATTAAAAAAAAGTTCAATATGCATATTTTCAAATATAATACGATTTTCTTTGATAAGATATGATCAGAATAAGACTGAATTTAACACTCACAAGCAAGCAGTAGAATTGATGTTTTTCTTGTATTTCTACTATCGTGAACCAATGATAATAAAATTTGCAATGGTGCCTCAAACTAAATAAAGGCTTGCATACATATAAAGAATTAATAGAAAGTTAAGTCCTAGTCAATGAGGGAAATCCTAATATTTTCCTACAAAAAGAGGCATCAATAAATTTAAATTAAATAGCCAAATGAAAGAAGTTTAATCAAATAAAGAAAGAGGAAGTTGTTCTTCAATAAGAATGCATTTGTGAAAAAAAAATTGGTTGTTAAATTAGATATGGGCAACACTTTTGGGGCCCCTTTCAACATATGCTTTAATGTTCTTCATATATCACTAGCAAAACAAGCCCGTGGTTAGCATGAGCAATATAATTAATCATAACATGAAAAGTATGCAAATTTTCTAAAATTATATAAGAAATGTAAAATATGATAATTTTCTTGCATAAATTATATTGAGCTATATGATTTTTATAAGAAATTTAAAATATGACATTTTTCTATTTGGGTGGGTTCGGTGGCAAGTTCATAAGATTTGGTGTGGGTTTCTGTATAAATTATAGAGGATTTTACTGAAAAATTCCCAATATTTGTCCGTTGCACGTTTTAGTGCTTCGGAATACTTTCACCACGGTAGAATTCCTCCCGCCAGTTTTCCTTTCTTTTTTTTTTTTTAGTATTTTTCTAGAATGACGATAGTGTCGTTTGAAATGAAATTAAGTGACGCTGTCACCCATTGTTATATAAACCGCCTTCGAAACCCCCTTTTTTCTCATCTCTAATTGTCTGCATCTTCTTTATACTTGTATGTTTTCGCAGAACAGACATACCATACACAGAATCCTGCAAATTTTCTTTCTATTGCTCATCTTAAAGGTTGTTGGCTTCCATTTAAGAGGTCGGTGCACGTTTTTGTACAATTGTGTACGCTTTACATTAATATTAATAATAGGTTCATGCTATTTGTAATCCATTTCCTCTGGCTTTGTATAAGACCCATCTCAGATGACTTATATGGATGCCAATGATGTGTGCCATTCGGATTAAATGACCTTCGTTTGAATCCCAAATAAGAATCCACCAACCCATCTATTTCCTCCATTTTGATCTTGTTGGCAAGCCGTCTCATTTTTCCAGTGTGTTTATGTACGTGGAAATTGAAATGGTTTTACTGGAATCGAAATAATTGAAAATTTTGAAATAGAGCAATGAAACTACCTTTATTGTTTTCTACCCTAGTTTGCGTTTACTCTTGTTTAAGATGTAACATACATGTGTAATGTTGTCTGCATGAATGAAATGTTGTGTATAGTCTACTACTGCAATTCTCTCTAATGGATATATATTTTTTCAATTATTAGGATGTCGGGTGATGAATTAATAGTGATATTCCACTATGAATGGGATCTTGTGTTTGACATGATCCATCCGTTATATAAAGGTGGAAAGCAGAAGATGAGGTCTATTAGAAGTGATATAACATTTGAATCACTAGTTAAAGTTCCTGACGAAATATCACAGTGGGAGGGTAACCGCGAAGACATAAGCATACATTATCTACATCACTATGGTAAAGTGTTTTCATTGGTTGGCATCAAGGATGATAACGATATTAGGTGCATGCTTGCACTCTCAAGAGTTAAAACAAATTAGATTTATTTATATAACAACAGAACACCAGTTGGTTCTGGTCTTGGTATTGGAGAACAACCAAGGTACGCCAGTTGACATTATTTTCTTAAGTAACATATTGATGTCAGTGTATTGCCATAAGTATACACTCTTAATTCAATATTAATGCTGACATTTATCATGTACTTTATGAAGGTCGCATGGGTTGAAAACGATCTGCTGCGAGATGAGAAATTTGCAGTCGATGGAACTCATCTCCGTGGAAGTACCTTGGCGTGTTGTTGGCAGCCATAACACTGAATGCAAATCAAAAGCTTTTTCCAATAGCTTTTGCATTAGCAAAAACTGAGTGACGTGACAGCTGAGAGTGGTTCATCGCAAATGTGAGTGTGTCTCTTGGGGAACCAACGAATTTTACCATCATCTCTGATCGACAAAAGGGAGTTGTGCCTGCGCTTACAAACGTCATGCCCACTTTGACTCATTGCTACTGTTGTCTCCATCTTGTAGAAAACATCAAGTCAAGATTCAGTGATTCGGCAATTGTCATGAAGTTTTGGTGCGCTGCAAAGGCTTACAGGGCTTGAGAGCATGATGCGTTCATGAAAGATATTAAGGCTCTTAATATTAAAGGCATACAATTACATACATGCATTTGGAAGACAACATTGGGCAAATGCTTTTGTTGATGGCCGACGGTATGACATGCTTACAAGCAACACTGCCGAATGCACAAACAGCATGTTAAAGGATACCAGAGTTCTTCCAATTATGAAATAGGTTGAAGAGATAAGGGTCAAACTGATGGAGTTCTTCCAAAAACGACAAGCCGGATCTTTGTCTGTCAACACTCGTTTGGCGCCATATGCTGAGAAATAGTTGAGCCATGAAACGGAAGAAGCATGTAGGTTGCATGTGCGTGTTGCCAGGTTAGAAGAGTTTCAAGTTCAGTTCGCTAGCTTCGTGGATGTTGTTCACCTCGATCGTCAGACTTGCACTTGCTGCAAGTGGCAAATTATTGGAATCCCTTGCTCACATGCCATCGCGGGTATGAGGTTGAGGAGCAGAAATCCATATGATTTTTGTGAGGATTGGTATCTTGCAAGTAAGTACCAGTCAACATACAAAGAGGACATTCATGCTACTCGTGATAGCAAACAGTGGGAGCAAATATCATATGAAAGGGTGTTGCCTCCTCTATCTTCAAAACAGCCCGAAAAACCGAAGAAAAACAGAATCTGTACAGAAGACCGATATAGAGAGCGTAGGGTTATCACTTGCTCTCACTATAATGAACTGAGGTCACAATCGGGCCTCATGCCGGAATCCACCCCCTCCGCAAAATACATAGATACTGCTTTGATATGTTTTATGAGATGTTTTAAAAATAGAAGTACAGACCTGATGTTTTCTGTGTTGTTTTCAACATATTGGTCTTTTCTATGTTTGTTTTTCTATTATAATCAAATATTTTGTTGTACAAAGTTGTATGGTCGCAAAGTTGTAATATGGATAATCACATGAATATAAAGTATTTTGTATTAGATGGTGTTGTTTTGAATCAAGGAGTAACAGACAAAAGTTTGGTGTTCTCTTGAATTGTATGAAAGCATTAGGTGTTCTCTTGAATCAAGAAAATTGTGATGTATGGGGTTCTTTTGATAGAATACAAGATATATATTTGCTGTTTAGCTACATAAATGAATTGTTTAATGTTTGCCTGCTACTAATGTAAGTTTGTAAACATTTTAAAAAGAAAATTAGGTTTAAGCAACGCTAGCGTTGCCAAAATGCACTAAAATTAGATGACGCTAGCGTCCTTCTGTGTCAAATTTAATTATAGTTAGATGATGCTAGCGTCGTCAATCTGTATACATTAAGGGACACTAGCGTCATTCCTGGCCAAAATTTTTTTCCAAACGCATACAAATTCATGTGTGCACGATGCACTACATCAATCTGTATCATCCCATGCAACATGTCATAATAACTTCATTGCTCCAACTGATTCCTGCATAAACAACCCTTTTATCTACATTCATACAACCGACAACACAACCTAGATCATTGAGGAACAAATGCAACCACTAATGCATAAATTTGATCGACATTTCCATGCAGCAAAAAACATGTTTTTTTTTATTTCCATACACCCAAAAATCATACTTTACATACACCCAAAAAGACTATGACACTAAGTATAGCCAACAAAATTCAACGGCTCCGGACCGTTTCCAAAACTATACAGGAATAATTACAATTCATTGAGTCAATGGATCAATGTCCAAGCGGTGACTGTTAAGCTCCCAACTGTAGCCATATACGTCGACCACAATCTTGCTCTTAAAATACATTATGTCCGATTGTTTAAAGTTGATATCTCTACGCGCAGCACAATGTTCAGTGAAGGCCAATGCAAAGATACCGCAGTCGTTCCCGTTCTCCTGGTAAGGTATTTTCTTCTTGACAAGTAAACTCCACAAATTGATGTCATACCATCCATAGTTGGAGAACTGTCCGCCCAAGAAATCAATCTGGTCAAACAGGACGATTGAAATGTTTAAGCAGAGTCATTTAGATTTAAGTGTTATCAATGCATTCGTGTAAAGATCATGAACGTATGGGATAACTCATAAATCCTTTGCAGTACTGAAATGAAGTTCGGTCGATCTTCATGCTATTGTAAAACTCCCACCTCCGTTCTTCGGTGTGCCTTACTAGTAACATGAAATGTGCATCATGCCATAAGATAAAGATCAACATACTCTTCCCTAGCCTCTCAAACTCTGACACCATCCTTGCCAAATACATTCTCTTGCAATGCCTTGATATTATTGTTTTCCCACCGGCTCTGGTAATGGAAAGCATGACAGGATTAGCATATCAAATTATTAATAACTAATGTTCTCATTAATGTTACTAGAAACGCGGAAAATTAATTAACTTATGATCGTGAGCTCCAAGTGTAGAGCCGTGATGTAGTAATAAACTGGTGAGACTAGGTCGATCCACAAGGAGCAATGTTGATTAAGAAACTTTCCAACTTTTAACATGTCCTAATTAAAATCTAAAACTAACCTAAATAAGAAACTAATCAAATTACATCAACTTTTCTAAAACTAGCAAAACCCCGTGGATAACCATGAAACCACCAAATGCACAGACTGATATGAATTATTTTTAATAAATTTATTAATTAGTAAACTTGTGAGTCCTTTTTTTTGTTGCTAATTTGATCTTTATGTTTTTCCCAAATGTTTTATTCTTTAGGTGAGGCATGAATTGATTAAGAAAGATCAAATGATCATAGACCTAACAAATTGATCTGATATATTTAAGTGGGACCGAGATGAATGAGGTCCATCATCTCTATTCTAACCGTTCATAAAATCATATGATGCGGGCTGGGACCCATTAATTGATTGGTAAAGTTCAAATGATCAAATGATCATAGACCTCTCAAATTGACCAAACCTAACCTATTTAAGTGGGACCCCAAGATGAATGGGGTCCGCCATCTATATTCTAACTACCCATAAAGCCATAATGCGGGATGGGACCCATGAATTGATTAAGAAAGATCAAATGATCGTAAATCTAACAAATTGACCTAATATATTTAAGTGGAACCCAGATGAATGAGGTCCACTATCTTTATTCTAACCGTCCATAAAATCAAATGATGCGGGCCAGGACCCATTTATTGATTGATAAAGATCAAATGATCAAATGATCATGATCTCTCAAATTGACCAAACCTAGCCTATTTAAGTGGAACCCACAAGATGAATGGGGTCCACCATCTATATTCTAACCGTCCATAAAACCATATGATGCGGGTTGGGACCCATGAATTGCTTGATAAAGATCAAATGATCATAGACCTCACAAATTGACCAAACCAAACCTATTTAAGTGGGACCCCAAGATGAATGGGGTCCACCATCTCTATTCTAACCGTCCATAAAACCATATTATGAGGAATGGGACCCATGAATTGATTAAGAAAGATCAAAGGATCAAATGATCGTAGACCTAACAAATTGACCAAATATTTTTAAGTGGGACCCAGATGAATGGGGTCCACCATCTTTATTCTAACCGTCCATAAAATCAAATGATGCGGGCCGGGACCCATGAATTGATTGATAAAGATCAAATGATCATAGACCTCTCAAATTGACCAAACCTGACCTATTTAAGTGGGACCCCCAAGATGAATGGGGTCCACCATCTATATTCTAACCATCCATGAAACAATATGATGCGGGATGGACCCATGAATTGCTTGATAAAGATCAAAGGATCAAATGATCATAGACCTCACAAATTGTCCAAACCTAACATATTTAAGTGGAACCCCCCAGATGAATGGGGTCCACCATCTCTATTCTAACCGTCCATAAAATCATATTATGCGAGATGGGACCCATGAATTGATTTAAAAAGATCAAAGGATCAAATGATCGTAGACCTAACAAATTGATCAAATATGTTTAAGTGAGACCCAGATGAATGGGGTCCACCATCTCTATTCTAACCGTCCATAAAATCACATGATGCGGGCCAGGACCCATGAATTGATTGATAAAGTTCAAATGATCATAGACCTCATAAATTGACCAAACCTAATTTATTTAAGTGGGACCCCAAAGATGAATGAAGTCCACCATCTATATTCTAACCGTTCATAAAACCATATGATGCGGGCTGGGACCCATGAATTGCTTGATAAAGGTCAAAGGATCAAATGATCAAACCTAACCTATTTAAGTGAAACCCCCCAAATGAATGGGGTCCACCATCTCTATTCTAACCATCCATAAAATCATATTATGTGGGATGGGACCCATGAATTGATTAAGAAAGATCAAATGATCATAGACCTAACAAATTGACCAAATATTTTTAAGTGGGACCCAGATGAATGGGGTCCACCATCTTTATTCTAACCGTCCATAAAATTAAATGATGCGGGCCGGGACCCATGAATTGATTGATATAAATTTAGCCCATCTGGTGTGTTGGCTTATTTAGGGATTTCATGGAGAGATTTTAGGCTTGTGAGTGGAAGATGATTCTTCATGGAGAGATTTTAGGTCTTTTGAGTTTGTAATAGATATAGAGATTTTAAGGATAAGGGCAATTCCAGAAATGACATTGCAAAAGGCTTGAGGTTGCGCCACGTGTCTTTATGTGAGGAAGAGTACATTCCTTTAGTAATATAGATAACTGAATGTAAAAGGTTTAATTACAATTCTTTACAAAAACAAAAGACCTATTCCACTAAAGGAAACCTAAACTAAGCAATTCTAGAATATCTAAAAACCACTTCTAGATGAGAAATCCCAAGGAAGTAGTGTGGCCTTAGGGCTAAGCTTCCTTGAGGAACACAATGAGGAGAAGGAGAATGGAGAGGATGGAGTGAAGAGAGGCTAAAGACGGTTGCTTTCCATGAGAAGAAGGGGGGAAGAACATCTCATGTGATGTTTATGTAGGGCATGAGTTGCCTATGTAGGGCATGGGATGCCTATATAGGGCATGGGTCTTCTCTTTAGGCCCTACTTTGTAGCATTCAATCACCTATATTAAGTGATAAGTCTTATGTGATGTTGATATATATAGGGCATGAGATGCCCTGTCTCTTCTCCTTACAATTTCTTTCTTTATCTCATTCCTTGGTTGTGGGACCCATTTCATCCATTTCCTACAAGCAAAAGTGAATTATAATTTAAAATAATAATTTTGAATAAAAATCACAAATGCATTATAGTGGGCCCATAAATTAAAATGCACATCATTATGCATGAATGCACTACAATAAACCCAAAATGCATAAAAACATGATTTTTTCTTAAATGAGACTATTTTGAATTAATAAGTCCCTAAAATGGTCTAAAATGTGCATAAAAATATGCATTTTTAAGGACTTATCACACCCCCAACTAGCATTTTGCTAGTCCCTAGCAAAAGCCGTGAACAAAATGTGAGGCTTCCATAAGGTAATCTATCCTAAAACTAATGAAATTCAATGAAAATGAATGAATGCAACACCACTTTCGCTGGCACTCTCGATTGCATTTAGCATATACAGCAAGCCCTTAAACCTCTAGGTTCCTCCTAGTGGACGAGTCGTGCCTCGTGAGGGTTTGCAGTGAATTTACCAACAAAATTCTTTTTTTTTTTTGAAAAAAATCTTAGCGGAAACCTAACAAAATCAAAGGAACTTTTTCAAAAGAAAATTTATAAACACCGGATATTCTCGATTCTTAAGATTTTCAAAGCAAAGGCAAATTTGAAAATCGGTTCACAAATCCCATCTTTTAGTATGAAATTCTCAAAATCATGCTAAATTGATCGTGCACGGTGAAATCCTGTGTATAAGCTTCAAATGATTTGCCAAGATTCCCGTGAAAATAATTTTCAATCCAAAATGCTGGGCCACCTAACCTTAGCAATGAAAAATGACATTCCTCTCAAGGAAACCATGGCAGCTTTCGTACTACTATTTTGTTTCAAAGGACGTAACATTTATTTTTTTCAAGGAATTCCTTCTTCTTCTTTTTTTCTTTTTTTTTGTTTTTGTTTGTTTTCTTTTCTCTCTTTTTTTCTTCACGGTCCCCAACAGTAGGCAGCCCTTTTCATGTGCCCAAATTCACTCACTAGCTCTGTGGCCAACAAAACCAGATGAATCCGAAAACTGTGAAACTAAGGGTCGGTTTTCCATCATATTTTCAATCCAATCATCAAAGAAGAACGAAAATCATGGCTTGGCATTCAAAAACTTTAAAAACATATACAGACTGTGTAAAAGTGAGGGATCAAAATTCAGCACTTTTCCAAAAATCCTTTCCATAAACAAAACAGTAAATCTTTGTTCATTTATTTTCCTAAAGCACCAAAATTTCCAAAGTTCAAGGTATCTTTGTTTCATAAAAATCCTCTCAAAATTTCATTTGTTCTGAAGAACCAATAAAATAACAGATTTTTTTTTCGAAACCTAAAATTCTAGAACAAATTGTGTAAAACTTTTGTCTAAAGATGGACAAGTGTGCTTGTTCCCACCCCCCCAACCTATTATGAACATCGCCCTCGATGAGTGAAGGAATGATATGTAATGAACATATGAAACATGAGGAACATAAAAAGTAATGGAGGGTAAAGTAAAGAAAGCACCGGATATGTTCGAGCTGCTCCCTGTGCAAAGTTAGACAAAACGGGATAAAACCTAAACTACTAAGTATACACAGCAAGTGGCCACTGTCAGATCCAGGGCCGACTAATCCTGGTAGACATGGTCATCAAGAGGGATTTCTTCCTCATCAGCTGGTGCAAATTCCAAGAATGGCTTCAATCTTTGGCCATTAACTTTGAACGTCTAGCCATCCTTGGGATTATAAATCTAAACGGCATCGTATGGAAACTCTTCTTTTACAATGAATGGTCTAGTCCAACGGGAGCTAAGTTTCCCAGGAAATAAATGAAGCCTAAAGTTATAAAGGATGACCTTCTGCTCAGGGTGAAAGGATTTTCGCAGAATATTTTTATCGTGAAAGATCCTGGTCCTCTCTTTTTAAATTCTTGAGCTTGCACAAGCTTCCCTGCGCAACTCATCCAATTCATTTAATTGCAATTTCCTCTTGTTCCTAGCTTTACCCATATCAAAGTAAAACTACTTAATGGCCCAATAAGCTTTGTGTTCCAGTTCCATCGGGAGGTGACATGCTTTCCCATAGATGAGCCGTTAGGGAGACATTCCGATTGGAGTCTTAAAAGCAGTCTGGTAAGCCCATAAAGCATCATTCAATCTCATTGACCAATCTTTCCAATTAAGGCCTACTGTAGTCTCCAATATTCTTTTAATTTCCCGATTCGACACTTCCACTTGCCCACTGGTCTGTGGGTGATAAGGGTAGAGACTTTATGGGTGATCCCATACTGTTTCATCAGGGCTTCAAATGCCCGATTACAAAGGTGCAAACCCCCGTAACTGATGATGGCTCGAGGAGTACCAAAACGAGAAAATATATTTTCTTTCAGAAAATTTTGGACTATTTTAGAATCATTCTCCCGGTAGGGAATAGCCTCTATCCACTTGGACACATAGTCCACAGCCACTAAGATATAGATATAATCAAAACTCGAAGGAAATGGACCCATAAAATCAATGCCCCATACATCAAAAAGCTCTACTACCAGAATGGGGTTCAGTGGCATCATGTTTCTTTTGAAAATTGTGCCTAACTTCTGGCAGCGATTATAGGCCCGACAAAAATCATGAGCATCACGGAACAATGAGGGCCAATAGAATCCAGACTGCAGAATTTTGATAGCAGTCTTTTGTCTAGAAAAATGTCCCCCAAGGGCTTGGGTATGGCGAAACGAGATGACACTGTGTTTCTCATTGTCAAGCACACATCTCCTAATCATTTCGTCTGGGCAGTATTTGAACAGATATGGATCATCCCAGAAAAAATATCGAACCTGAGAAAAGAAAGAATTCCTATCTTGCTTGGACCAATGCACAGGAGTGTTGCCCGTAGCAAGATAGTTTGCGATATCAGCGTACCAAGGGGATTGATGTACTGCAAAAAGCTGTTCATCCGGGAATCTGTCCTGGATCGGTGTCGATTCAATGGTGTCGGAAAGAACTAGCCTAGATTAATGATCAACCACGACATTTTCTACTCCCTTCTTGTTCTTAATTTCTAAGTTAAATTCTTGGAGTAGGAGAATTCATCTAATGAGTCTGGGCTTAGCATCATTTTTTGAGAAAAGGTACTTTAGCTTAGAGTGATTAGTAAAGACAATAATCTTGGATGCAATCAAGTAGGACCGAAACTTGTCAAGTACAAAGACCACTACCAGAAATTCTTTCTCAGTGGTTGAATAGTTGATCTGCGCACTATTCAAGCTCCTACTTGCATAAGAAATCACGAAAGGTTTCTTGTCCTTTCGTTGCCCCAACACAGCCCCAACCGCATAATCGCTGGCATCACATATGATCTCAAAGGACAAAGTCCAATCTGGAGGCTGCATAATTAGTGCGGATGTCAGCATGCTTTTCAACTTATCAAATGCTTCTTTGCATGCCTCTGTCTAGTTAAATTTTGCATATTTGGAAAGCAGGTTACAAAGAGGTCTAGATATGGAACTAAAGTCTTTGATAAACCTCTTGTAAAAGCCTACATGCCCTAAAAATGATCTGACATCTCGTACGGTTTTGGGCGTGGGCAAGTTGGTGACTAAATCTATTTTGGACTTGTCTACTTCCAATCCTCTTTCCGACACAATGTGACCAAGCAGGACAATCCCCTGACGAACCATGAAATGACACTTTTCCTAATTCAGCACAAGGTTCTTTTCTTTGCATCTAGTGAGGACCTTTTCTAGGTTGCTCAAATAGTCCTCAAGTGAATCACCAAACACAGAAATTGTCCATGAAGATCTCCAGAATATGCTCCACCATATCGCTGAAAATACTCAGCATACATATCTAAAAGGTTGCTAGAGCGTTACATAACCCGAAAGGCATTTGCTGGTAAGCGAAAGTACCTAAAGGACATGTAAATGTAGTCTTCTCATGGTCTTTTGGGGTGATTTCGATCTGGTTATACCCAGAATACCCGTCTAGAAAACAATAATAATGATGGCCGGCTACCCTTTCCAAAATCTGATCCATGAAGGGTAGAGGGAAGTGATCCTTACGTGTGACCGCATTTAATTTTCTGTAGTCTATGCAAACCCTCCACCCTGTTTTTATTTGCAACGCTTTCGAAGAGTTGCTAATACACATTATTGGCAACGCTTTAAAGCGTAGCAACTCAGTTTTTGTAGGATGTAATCAGGACATTATCAACGACGCTTGTAAGTATTGCTGATAATTTTTCCAAACTTAATGTTTATTAAAAATCTTTTTAAAGTTTTTTTAAGTGTAGTAGCTGCGCTCTAATTTTTGTCTTTTTAGTTTGTTATATTGGCTACGCTTTATAATCCGTCGGTGGTGCTACTTACAAATTAAGGATACGTAAATTTCCCCAACCCGCCAACTCCAATATTCCGTTCGCGCCTTCATTTGGGAATTGGGAAATGTTTTTTCCTCTATCACCTACCCATTGTTGACATTTGACACCTTCCACCTTCAATCTTCCCTGCCGAACCCATTCCATCTCCGACCACAGTGAATAAAAAACGCCCAGCCAAACCCTCTCCTTTCTCTTACACCAAACATATCACCACTCCAAACCACCACCGATCCCCTACCTCCATCCTAGCCCTCCACCGTTCTCTGAGCATAACCCATCTGTAGGTGCAGAAAATAATGACCCACAATAACTGGGGTGCCTTAGAGGACTTATCCAAGGTGATGAAGATTAGGTGCCGCCCGAAAGCCTGAAAAGGAAGAGCAAACGGTCAGAGGACCCTGGCCTAGGCGGCGCAAGGCTCTCCGATGCCAAAGTCAGTGAATGAACTGGAACAAAGGAAGGAGAGGAAGAAGAGAAACAGAGTAACGGCTCTTTCTGTTAGACTGTGCGTACCTTGCATGTGGAATGAGGCTCTATTTATAGAGGCTTGGGTCGTATCTTTGGATGATATCTTGGCGCGGGTCCCATGACTCGACTGGGAAGTCATGATTAGCCCACAAAGTAATTAATGCGGTCCAATCCAGCCCTCTTTGCATTTAATGCCGGTCGGATCGGCCCATATCGCATTGAATGCGTGTCGCGTTGGGCCAGATTGTGTTGGGCGCCTTTGGCGGTAGGGGCACCATCGGATCTATCCTCGGGCCGTGCCCTGATTTGGCCTCAGCCGCTGGATGCCGTCTTGTCAGGGATCTGGCGAAGATTGTGAACGGCTGGATGTCGCATCTGTCTCATTGGCTCGCGCCCCTATTCCTCCACGTGTCTGATGACGTGGGGGGCGAAGGGCGCGAGTGGAGATTCTCCCTGCTTCGGCTTTCATCCCGGTTCCTTCGGCCGAGGTGGAGCTTTCAGCCGAGGTGGGCACCTGGGGTAGCCGAGCTCGGCGCTAGCGGCCCGGACCTTCCTGACTTCGGCCGGCCCCCTCGCGCTGGTAACCGAGGCGAGTCTGGCGCCACGTGGGCGGCTCGCAGATGGCACGTAATAGTGCTTAGTCCCATCTGATGGCTGTGATTTAGCGTAATCCTGGAGCTCTGGAAATCTCCCCACACAATTGCCCCCTAGCTTTTGACCTCTTAAGCGTCCTAGCCTTTAGTGGTCGAAAGCTAGAAAATCTGTTTGGGGATGCGGCGATCATTGCCTGGTGTCGCTTCAACTTTTCTGAAGCAATAAATGCTCTGTCCTGCCCGTTCTGAGAAGCGAACCGACGGCTACACGTGTAGCTCCTCTACTGATTGCGTTGTCTCATTGATGGAACGGGCGCGGATTGCGAAATCCATCCCTTCGAATTCGAAAGTGGCGCGCAACGAGGGTTCCCTTTCCATAAATAGGGTCGTCTTCTTTCTTTCTTGTTTCTGATTTCTTTTTGCCTTCGCCTTCACCTTCGATTTCTGCTCCGCTGCTCGAGATCTGTCTAGCGAGGATGACCGTAGGACACGCCCAGACCTGTCCTTGACCTGCCCTTTCGTCTCTGTAAGTAACTTCGTGCCTCTGTCTGGTTTTTTTCTTTTTTTAGGGTTTCTCGACTTCTAGGGTTTAACTCCGCCGTTTCCACCCTTTAGACATGGGCACCCCTAAGTTTCGGTTAGATACTGACGAGGGCATAGCTAGGTTTAGGGCCACTTATAGTATCCCGGAGGGAGTCCGCCTCAAGCCGGCGGATCCCATTGACTATGTCGCGCGTCGCTTTTCCGGCGGCTGGATGCCATTCCCTCTGATCTCTGTGATCGAGGGCGGGGTCAGATTCCCTCTGCACCCCCTGCTTAGGGCTTGCCTTAGCGCCTGGTCTATTACCCCGTGCCAGCTGATGCCCAATGGCTACAAAGTCATCATGGGCACGGCGAAGCTGAACGAGATCTTGGGGACCAACCTGGGTGTCCATGACATCGAGGACGCCTATGATATCTGCAAGGCTGGGGAAGGAAAGTGCTATCTCCGGGTGAAGCAGCAACGAAGAGGCTTCGTCCTGGCCTTGGAGGATTCTAGTAAGAACGCCGAGGAAGATCTCTTCTGTGTGTCCGGGGACTGGGAATTCGGCGCCGGCGAGAGCAGGAGGCTGATGGTCCCTCGTCGCCCCGGGACTGTCCCAAGTAAACACTGCTTCTTTTCTCCTTTTGTTCTGCTTGATTTTGACAATGCCGAGCTGACACTCTTATTGTTTGTGGTGCAGAATTGGGTGCGAGGCGACGCCGGGCTGCGAGCGAAGGCTGGAGGAGAAACGTTGACGACCTCAACAAGGTCGAAAGATACAAGGGGCACGAGACCAGATCGGCCTGGAAACTGCTAGGGTACACGCCGAGGTACCGTGGCCACTATAGGAGAATCAGAGCAGCCCCGGAGGACGAGGCGCAACCTGATCATCCTGCCGTTACTGTTGCCGTGCCCGCCGGGGTCCCTTTGAACGATCTTGCCGCGAGCCGAGCTGCGTCCGGCACTGAGGCATCCACCTCTAGTTCGGAACTACCGAATCTGACGGAGGTAGTGGACGCCTATTCATCCGGCTGGGAAGAAGGAATGGAGGGAGGTTCAAGGGCGCCCGGTGTCAAGGATCTGGCGGCCAAGTTCAGGCAGAGATCTTCCTCCTCTGCGACACCATCGTCCGCCAGCACCCGCGCGCCTTCGGGCTCGGGGGGTGTTGGTGCCACTTCTGCTCCTGCCCCTGCTCCGAGCGAGGGAGTGCGGGGACGCTCGCCGGATCGCCCGAGGGAGGGGTCCCCGCCCAGGAAGAAGTCCAAGGTGGGGGAGAAGGACTCGGGGGCTGAACAGCCTCCGAAGGGTAAAACTCCTGTGCGGGCCCCCGGAGTCAAGGCTCCGTCTGAGAAAAGTGCACCGGCCAGCGGGGCGGCACGCGAGCTCACCATCTCGGTGGGGCAAGGATCCGTACCAGCCTCCGGGCCTCGAGCTGCCCCTGCGGCATGGAGACCCAGGATGGAGACGCAGCCTGGGAAGCCTCTGAACGTCGAGGACCGGCTGATGGGGAACGCCAACGTCATTGGAGCCCTCGCAAAAGCCTGTGCCTTGCCGCGAGACATGGAATTGCACGGGAGGTACGACGATGAGAGCCTGATGGTCTCGTTGATCCAGGCCAATCTTCTGGTGAGTATCTTCAATGCTTTTCTTCAAGTGCCTCAGTTTGGCTGCTTTTGTTTGACATACTTTCTCTTTTTGTAGAACGTGCAAAGGCTCTTGACTGTGATGGAGAGGAGTGACAGGAATGTCACAAAGATTGCCCAGCTAGAGTCCGAGGGATAGAGGTTAAAGAAAGAGCTGGAAGGGCTGAGGAAGAGCAGCGCCGAGGCGACTACCCGGCTGGAGGACCTCACATCGCAGGCTCACCAACTGAAGGGTGACATTTGGACGAAGACCAAGAGGATCGCCGAGCTTGAGTCTGAACTAGCTAGGGTGAGGTCTGAATCGGCGGCTGAGGCGACGAAGCTGCGTGGTGAAGTGCTGGCTGGGCGCGCCGAAATTGAAAAGCTTAAGTCGGGGAATGCCGAGCTGAAGAAAGAGAGAGCTTCCTTGCTGTCTGAGGCGCAGTCTTCTTTCCAAAGGGGGGTGGACCAGGCCACCGAAGAGTACGAGAGGCAAGTGGAGGAAATTACCTCCATCTTGTTCGAGGAAGGGTGCTTGGCCGCGCTGAGGCGCGCGGGAGTTCCCGAGGACCACCCGGTCTATCGGAATCTGCCGAAGTACTCGGACCCAGTTCCTGAGCCGAGCTCCACCCCTTTGGGCGAGAGCGCCCCGGTCGCCAGCAATGCTTCGGCCATGCCTCAAGGCGAGGCCTCTTCCGCCCCCGCTTCGGGTGAGGTACTGGTCAAAGCCTCTACTGCCGGCGACACTCCAAGCGAGGTTGCGGTCGCGGCCGATGCCGCTGGTCCATCAGATACGGTGATCTACCTGGTGGAGTCGCCGAAGCCACAGTAGTCTCGCCTCTTCTTGCTTTTGGCCTTTTATATGTACTGCTTTCAGCCCTGTAACATCCTTCGCTTTTAATGAGAACAGAGCTCCTTTACTTCTCTTTTTGTTTCTGGGTGTGGTATTGAATGCCTTTAATGTGATGCGCGAATGCCTTTAATGTGATGCGCGACCCTCGAGTCAGAGAGAGTCGAACGGTCTTCATAGCTATCTGTGCCGATTCTCCGTATTCTGGAGACCATAAATAACAGTAAGCATGGCGATACGGCCGATGAGGGAAACGGGCGAACGGCTCCACGTGGCGCCATAGGGATCGCTGGTCATCAAACAGGAAGACGTGCTTCCCGCGTAACGCATGGGAGACTTCGCCTCATAACTTCCTTCGGAGACCGGGCCCTTCTTCCTCCTATAAGTAGAAGTGGTACGCTCGCCATGGGAGAGGAAAAGAAAAGAAATTAGGATAGCTTAATTCACATAGACGTAGGAGCCCGTCTTCTTCTGTTTATTACTTTAGCAGCCATGTCTGGTAGACCTTTAGAGATGTTCGATCCGGGGGGAACCCCTGCGCCTGAGGACGGCTCTCTCCAAGGGGGGAAGCCCGTCGTGGTCTGCGCGCTCTCTGAAAGCGTTCCTCGTGGACCACGCTCTCTCGGAACGCGGGTCCACGGCCAACCCTCCCCGGTCCGGTTGCATGGGAGTCTTCTGCAACTGTGGGTTGGTGGCGCCCTCTGTGTCTGGCGGTCCTGCAGGGTCCTGCGTGAGAACGCGCTCCTTGCGGTATATCAAGACCGCCGAGCGGAGGGTAGGATCGAGGCCCCGCTGGACCGAGGGGCTCTTCAAACTTTGGTCTCACTGATCGTAGGGTGTTGAAGAGCTCAGCGAGGTCCAAGGCCTCCGAACTGGAGGGGCTCTTGAATGCTTTGGTCTGACCAACCAAAGTGTATTGTAGAGCTCACTGGAATTCAGAGTCCCTCAAAACCTCCAAACAGCGGACCGGAGTCTTCGACCTTGCATCCTGAAGAGTCGGTGAAGATCAGAGCCTCCCAGTCTTTATTTCTTTTTCTGCTTTTAGAGGACTGCGAGCCTCCTTTCTGTGCTTTGTTCTCTTTTCTGTAACCCTTGTAATGAAGTAATTACAATGAATAAAAAGGACGAGTTTTGCGATCACACAACCCGTGTACAGTGTTTTTGTATTTTTTCTTACTTTTCTCGCACTGTTTTGTAACACTTGTATTTTTGTGCTGCTTTTTTGCACTTCAGTGCTTGCACTGCTCTTCCCTTCTTAAAAACTGACCTTGGCCGAAATGGACTAGCATTGGCCGAGACGAACTGCCTTGCATCGAGGTGGACCCAGAATCCCGTTGGTCTCGGCTGTGTGAGCATGAGTTCGGCAACGGTCTCGAGGGTTGTATAGACCCGGAACTTTAGGAAACGACTGAGTGTTTGAACTCGAAGCCTTTTCCAGGGCGGTAGACCCAGGGCTTTAAGAAACGACTGAGTGTCTGAACTCGAAGCCTTTTCCAGGGCGGTAGACCCAGGGCTTTAGGAAACGACTGAGTGTCTGAACTCGAAGCCTTTTCCAGGGCGGTAGACCCAGGGCTTTAGGAAACGACTGAGTGTCTGAACTCGAAGCCTTTTCCAGGGCGGTAGACCCAGGGCTTTAGGAAACGACTGAGTGTCTGAACTCGAAGCCTTTTCCAGGGCAGTAGACCCAGGGCTTTAGGAAACGACTGAGTGTCTGAACTCGAAGCCTTTTCCAGGGCGGTAGACCCAAAGCTGCCGGAGTCAGTCAAAGAGAGGTAACAGATTGATGACAGGGCAAAAGCTGCTTTCATTGATTCTGAGACTCATTACATCTTTAGAAATAGAACTTCTTTAAATGGGATGCATTCCACGGCCTCGGCAGTGGCTTGCCCTCTAAGTCCTCGAGCTTGTAGGCTGATCTTCCTGCTAATGAGACTACCCTGAACGGGCCGTGCCAGTTCGGGGCCAGCTTCCCTTCGTTTGGTTCTTTGTCAGCTGGCAGGGTCTTTTTTAGAACCAGCTCTCCCACGGAGAAGCTTCTTTCTTTGACATTTTGATTGTATGCGCTGGCCAGCCGCTGCTGATAGTCGGTCAGTCGCAGGGCTGCTGCTTCTCGGCGCTCGTCTGCCAACTCCAGCTCCATTGCCAGGTTCGTCTCATTTCGGCCTTGGTCGACCAGCTCTGTCCTCAGGGTGGGTAGGCCGATTTCTAAAGGAATGACCGCCTCCATCCCGTAGGCCAGAGAGAAAGGTGTCGCCGAGGTGGAACGTCTTGGAGTCGTTCTGTATGCCCATAGCACGCTCGGAAGCTCCTCTACCCATCTTCCATTTGCCTTGTCCAGTCGCTTCTTCAGGCCGTCCAGGATCACTTTGTTAGAGATTTCGGCCTGGCCATTGCTCTGTGGATATGCCGGAGTGGAGTAACGGTTTCTGATGCCGTGCTCTTGGCAGAAGTCTTTGAAGGATTTGGAATCGAACTGAGTCCCGTTGTCCAAAATCAGGGTCCTAGGGATGTCAAACCTCGTTAGGATGTTTTTCCAAACGAAGTTCCTGGAATCCCTGTCCGTGATGGAGGACAACGGCTCAGCTTCTATCCATTTTGTGAAGTAATCCGTGGCGACTATCAGCCATCTCTTGTTCCCTGGAGCTCGGTGGAGAGGCCCCACAATGTCCAGGCCCCATTGAGCGAAGGGCCATGGACTAGAGAGGGGACTCAGATCTTGTGCTGGCTGATGGAGAGAGTGGGAGAACTTCTGGCACTTCTCGCATTTCCTGGCGTACACCTGTGCGTCCTTCTGCATGTAGGGCCACCAGTAACCCTGGCTTATAGCCCTGTAGGCCAGCGATCGACCTCCTATGTGACTGCCACAGATTCCTTCGTGGATCTCATACATGAAGTTGTCCACCTTGCTCGGGTGGACACATTGGAGGTATGGACCTGTGAAGGATTTCCTGTAGAGTTTGCCTTCGGGAAAGAGTCAGAATCGAGCTGCCATGAGTCTGATTCGGTGGGCTTCAGTCTTGTCCTCGGGGAGCTGATCGTCCTTGAAGTAAGCGATGATCGGGTCCATCCAGCTTGGGCCGAGGTCAGCACAGAGGATTAGCCGAGATGAATGGAGTTCTAAGCTTGACCTTGATATCAACCTAACCTCGACGGTCCTCTTCTTTCCGACTTCGACAGCGGAAGCTAGGCTGGCAAGCGCGTCAGCGTGCATGTTGGTATCTCGGGATATCTGCCTGACCTCGGCTTTCTGGAAATGAGACAGTAGTTTTTTCGCGAGGGCTAAGTAGGCTGCCATCCTTTCGTCCCTGGCCTGGTAGTCTCCGGCGAGCTGGCTGGTTACCAGTTGGGAATCGCTGAAGATCACCAGGTGCTGGGCTCCGAGGATTTGGGCGCTGTTCAATCCTGCTATCAGTGCTTCATACTCTGCCTCGTTGTTTGTTGCTTTGAAGTCCAAGGTGAAGGCCTGCTCTATGACCAGACCCTCTGGCGATTGGAGGACTACGCCAGCGCCAGCTCTCTTGGAGGTGGACGATCCGTCGACAAAGATCTTCCATGCCGAGGCGGGAGACTGTTCGACCTCAGTCACTTCTGGCTCGTGCCCTATGCCCCCCAGTTCCGTACCGAGCTGGGTCGAAGCCGAGTTTGGCGAGATGAATTCGACGATGAAGTCTGCCAGAATCTGGGCTTTGATCGCAGTTCGGGGACGGTACTGTATGTCATACTGCCCTAGTTCAATTGCCCACTTTGATATCCGCCCTGAAAAGTCAGCCTTCTGAAATATAGAACGGAGTGGGTGCTCCGTGATCACCACAATGGAGTGGGATTGAAAATAATGGGAGAGTTTGCGGGAGGCACTGACGAGAGCCAGCGCGAGCTTCTCCAATAGAAGGTATCTGGTCTCGGCATCAAGCAGAGTCTTGCTCGTGTAATAGATTGGTTTTTGAATTCCTCGTCCTCCCTGATGAGGACGGAGCTCACTGCGTGATCTGAGACCGCAAGATATAAATACAAAACCTCCCCCCGAGTTGGGGTGGAGAGTAAGGGTGGTGACGATAGATAGGTTTTGAGCGCGGCCAACGCCTGGTCGCACTCAGGAGTCCACTGGAATTTTAAATTTTTCTTTAGAAGCTGAAAGAAAGGCCTGCACTTATCTGATGACCGGCTAATGAAGCGATTGAGTGCTGCAGCCATTCCTGTGAGCTTCTGGACTTCTTTCGTGGTAGAGGGGCTCAGAATGCCCTGGATCGCGGTGATCTGGTCTGGATTGGCCTCTATCCCCCTCCGCGTTACCAAGCTGCCGAGGAACTTACCAGAGGCTACACCGAAGGCGCACTTGGAAGCATTTAGCTTGAGCTTGAACGCGCGAAGGATGCCGAAGACTTGGCCGAGATCCGCCAGGTGGTCGCTGGAGTGCACTGATTTAACGACCATGTCGTCGATGTACACTTCCACCGTCCGGCCGAGCTGAGCCTGGAACATCTTTGTCACGAGGCGCTGATACGTTGCCCCCACGTTCTTTAGCCCGAAGGGCATCACCTTGTAGCAATAAGTGCCGCGGGGGGTTATGAATGACGTTTTCTCCTCGTCAGGCTCATGTAATGGAATCTGGTGGTAGCCTCTGTAGGCGTCGAGGAAGCTCATTCGGTCATGGCCAGCGGTGGCGTCGATCATTTGATCAATCTTTGGAAGGAGGAAACTATCTTTAGGGCAGGCCCTGTTTAAGTCTGTGAAGTCCACGCACACCCTCCATTTACTAGTTTTCTTTTTAACCACCACCGTATTAGCCAGCCAGACCGGGTACTGGACTTCCCGGATGGCTCCTGCCTTCAGTAGTTTGTCGACCTCTTCAACGACCGCGTCTGTCTGCTGCAGCCCTGTCCTTCGTGCCCTTTGCACTACTGGCTTGTGGCTGGGGTCCACATTTAGCTTGTGGCACATGACCTCGGGGTCGACCCCAGGCATTTCGCTCGGGCTCCAAGCGAAGACATCGATGTTCTGCATCAGGAACCTTGAGAGTTCGGCTCTCTCCTCGTCTGGCAGCTGAGTGCCGATCAGGAAGAACCTATCTGGGTCCGCCGAGTTTAGCCTGACCTCGGCCAGATCCTCAATACTTTTCTTCTCGGGATCTCGTCCGATTTCATCTAGCCCTTTCTCGAATTCGGCGAGGTTGACGCGCTCTGGCTCTTTCTCTGCTGGGACCGCGGCCAGCATGCACTGCCTAGCTTGCTGCTGATCTCCCTCCACTATGACCACTTCCATCTTGCCCTCCTTGCTCTCGAATACGAACTTCAGCTTCTGGTGGAGGGAAGAAGGGACCGCTTCCAATTTGTGGAGCCACGTTCTGCCCAAGATGACGTTGTAGGGAGAAGGGGCATCCACGACCAGGAAGTCGGCCAACACGGAGGCTCCACCGACTCGGGTTTCCAGGGTGATCCTACCCTTGGGATAGACTGGCCTGGCGGATAACCCTAGCAAGGGTGCACGGACTTCCGTGAGGTCTGCTTCCGAGAGGTTCATTTTTTTGAAGCACTCGTAGTAGAGGACCTCGGAAGAGCTGCCGGAGTCGATGAGGATCCTCTTCACGGTAAAGTCCCTTAGCTTCATTGTGAGGAGCAGGGGGTCGTTGTGGGGAAGCTGGATTCCCTCTAGATCTTTGTCTGAGAATGAGATCGCAGGTCGGTTGCGGCGAGCTCTTTTGGATGCCGGTCCGAGCTCGGCTTTCATCACCTCCTTCCCGTGCGATGCCCGCCTGGCATCGGCACGGGCCTGCGAGCCTCTACGAGATGAGGGAGAGGGAACTGAGGACGCCAGGTGGATCACGTTAATGATTTTTTCGGAATCCTCGCTGTCTGGATCCCGAGCCGTGCTCTGGTGAACTCGGCCCTCGCCGCCGCCGGCGCCTTCGGCTTCGACAAACTCTGGAATGCGGCCTTCGCCGGCTAGCCTCTCTAGGTACCACTTCAGAGACTTGCACTCCTCGGTCTTGTGCCCGTTACCTTTGTGGTAGGAGCAGTAGAGCTTGCTCCGGCTGCCGGAGGTGGGCTCATTCCTCAAGGGCGGAGGCCACTTGAAGAACGGCTTGGTCTTTATTTTGTTCATGATCTGGTATATTGGCTCCTTGAAGACGACATTGACGCCCTGACTGGCGTTGGTGGGAGGTCTTGGCTTCCAGGTGCCCCCAGATCTGGAGGACGTAGGCTTCGCCGAATTAGCGTCCCAGGCCTGCCTGGGCTCCTGCTTCTGGAAGGGCCTCCCGCCTCTCTGCCGAGGCTGGCTGCTCTTCTGCTCGAGCTCCGGGCTTTCGTCCTCTTCCCGGGCGACGAAGCGCTTTATCCGGGACATCAATGCTGGCATGGATTCTGGGGGGTCTCCGACCAGGTCCTTCCGAAGGTCGTGTCCGGGGACCAGGGCATGTTGGAAAGCATAGATTGCTATTTCCTCCCTGGTGCCCTCGACCTGGCTGTAAACCGCCCAGAATCGTTGGGCGAACTTGGCGAGGCTCTCGCCCTGCTTCATTTTTAGGGCGAGGATGTCCCCCTCTGTCTTGGGAACGACGCTGTAGGCATGGAACTTTTTCAGGAAGGAGAGCTGAAGCTCCTTCCAGCTCGAGACTGACTTTTCGGGAAGAGCGCAAAACCACTTCAGGGGAAGGTCACCCAAACTGGAGGAGAAGATTTTGCAGTTGAGGTGGCCCTCGTTTCCCCAGATGGACATCTTCTGGGAGAAGTGTCGGAGGTGAGCGGATGGGTCGGACAGTCCGTCGTAAGGGACGAACCGCGGGACAGAGAACTTTTTGGGCAAGGGAGTCCGCTCGATGTCTCTCGTGAAGGGTGAGGCCCCCAGATCGGTATGGCCACAGATTTGTTTCTGGTCCCGCACGTCCAGGTTGTGCTGAAGAGCCAACCTGACGCGTTTGTCGAATCGCTCCTGCTCGTCGTCCTTTTTCGGTGTCGGCACTCTTGGCATTCGCCTGGAGTGGTTCGGGCTGTGATGGCTATGGGCTCGGCCATCGCGGCTATGATGACTTCGGCTGTTGCTTGAGCCTTCATCATGGATCTGGCTTCGCTTGTGGTCCAGATGGTTTCTCAGATCCTCACGAGGAGGCTGGGCTGCCCTGCTCTGGGCGTCCCTCTTCTTGCCCTGAGGATCAGAGGCCTGCCTCAACGAGGCAGTTTGCGCTGCCCTCAGCTGCTGCTGGAGCTCGCGGATTAGCTGCTCCTGCTTCTGGAGGAGAGCATTTTGAGCTGCGACAACTCCTCCAGTGGCAGGAGGTTGAGCGCGGTGTGTTTCTTCTACAACCACGGCTTTATCTTTGCGAGGACGCTCATGCCGACGCTCGTCGTGTCGGGGTGGCGTGACTTCGTCTGCTGAGAGCGAGGCCCCGAGTCCCTCTTGGAGGGGGACCTCGACGTAAAGCTGCGAGCCTAGGCGACCCTCGCCTGCAGAAGTGCCATGCACCGTTCGGGACCGCCCTTGAGGAGGGACGTCCGTCGACGGTGCTGGCTGCTCGAGCATTGCTCTCGAGGATTCTCCGCCCTTCCTAGCTTTCGGAGGCATGATTTCCGGGAGATTGAGAAGGCTGGGAAGGTTAGGATATTACTTTCCCACAGACGGCGCCAATTGTAGGTGCAGAAAATAATGACCCACAATAACTGGGGTGCCTTAGAGGACTTATCCAAGGTGATGAAGATTAGGTGCCGCCCGAAAGCCTGAAAGGGAAGAGCAAACGGTCAGAGGACCCTGGCCTGGGCGGCGCAAGGCTCTCCGATGCCAAAGTCAGTGAATGAACTGGAACAAAGGAAGGAGAGGAAGAAGAGAAACAAAGTAACGGCTCTTTCTGTTAGACTGTGCGTACCTTGCATGTGGAATGAGGCTCTATTTATAGAGGCTTGGGTCGTATCTTTAGATGATATCTTGGCGCGGGTCCCATGACTCGACTGGGAAGTCATGATCAGCCCACAAAGTAATTAATGCGGTCCAATCCAGCCCGCTTTGCATTTAATGCCGGTCGGATCGGCCCATATCGCATTGAATGCGTGTCACGTTGGGCCAGATTGTGTTGGGCGCCTTTGGCGGTAGGGGCACCATTGGATCTATCCTCGGGCCGTGCCCTGATTTGGCCTCAGCCGCTGGATGCCGTCTTGTTAGGGATCTGGCGAAGATTGTGAACGGCTGGATGTCGCATCTGTCTCACTGGCTCGCGCCCCTATTCCTCCACGTGTCTGATGACGTGGGGGGCGAAGGGCGCGAGTGGAGATTCTCCCTGCTTCGGCTTTCGTCCCGGTTCCTTCGGCCGAGGTGGAGCTTTCAGCCGAGGTGGGCACCTGGGGTAGCCGAGCTCGGCGCTAGCGGCCCGGACCTTCCTGACTTCGGCCGGCCCCCTCGCGCTGGTAACCGAGGCGAGTCTGGCGCCACGTGGGCGGCACGCGGATGGCACGTAATAGTGCTTAGTCCCATCTGATGGCTGTGATTTAACGTAATCCTGGAGCTCTGGAAATCTCCCCACACACCATCGAAACCCAATTTCGTCAAACCATCACCAGAAAATTCGTTTCCATCTCAACCCTTGCGCCAAAAACCAACCTGCCCATACTTCACCAATGCTAACATCCCTATCCCAAGCAAAAAAAAAAATCAAAAAAAAAAAAGAAGAGAGAGAGAAGCAGAGAAGGAGAAAAGAGCAGAGACAAAGTCAAAAGCATCCCCAAACCCATCCTTTCCTTTGCCTGAAATCCCAAAACCAAAACCCCAACCCTAGCCACACCAAGTCCGCCCAACCCCGCCGCACAAAGCACCTGCTCCCGCCCCTGCAAGTGATGGTGAGTCCTCTCCCCTTTCATTTCTTCTTTCCATTCCATCCTTCTTTTGTTTTCTTTTCTATTGTAGGGATTTTCTATTTCTTTTGTGAAATATCATCATGTATTTTGCATCTGGATCTTGTGATTTCATTACAAGTTCTTAAAATCTTAAGAACCCACTATACAAGTGGAACCGTTGTACAAATCGACACCCACATCCCTAGACAGGTCCGGTAAGCTGACCACTGACCAGTGACCAGTTAAGCCAAAGCATATGGAGACCTGCAATGGGCTAGCCCAGGGAGGAAGGGCTCTAAAAAGAATAAAAGAACAACAGAGAAGATAACATAGTAACTAGCATAAGAGAAGGCTAGCTATACAAAAGAGGGGAAAGCGAAAAAAGAAAGAAAGAAAAGAAGACAAGTAGGAGATAAGCCTAGCATATGGCGTCCTGTTATGTTTTTTGCTCTATTCTGCATTGATGTGTTCCATTTTGTGTCCTGACCTTTGTTGCTCAGATATGGCAAGGATATGACCTGGATATGAAAGGGTGGACCCAAGAAGATTTTCTACTTGGGAGTGCTCTTTTTAAAAAAGAAAAAAAGAAAAAAGATCTGGAGCCATATGTGAAAAACACCTCAGGTTTTGAAAAAAGTTTTGAGAGGGACCACCCCCTCCCTCAAGTTCCACCCGTCACTCTATGTGGATATGTTGCATATTTTGAGGTATCTGGGTGCAATAATTCCTGAGAGTTACCAATTAAAAAATGTCCTGAGAGTTGCTGCTAGGTATCATGTAATTGATCATTTGGAAAACAAAGAATATCTCATTGCAGAATATGGATAGTGTTAGCTATTTTAAATTATATTTGTTATCAGTAGCAATATTCTTAAATGATTTATGACAAAAATTACAGCTTGTATTTATCTCTGATTAGAACTGTGACCTTATCTTGGAAGATATTCTAGTCATTTATGATAGTATTCTTTTTCCTCTGTTTAGTGTACTAGTTAAGAATTTGTTAGAAAAAATTACTTGCACTTGGTTTCTATCATAAGCAATTATACTTGGGTTGATACTGGGCCAGCTCATTGTAGGCTGGACTAAGACTGACTCCATTAACCTCCAGGCTCAGTAAAGGTACCGGTTTTCAGGATATGTAATTAATCTGGTTGGGCCTACAGTACACTTACGTCTGCCAAAAGGTCTGGCTTCCTCAGTGGCAACCCCACTCATAAAAGAAGATTTACATGTGTACTCAAAAAATGAAGAAGAAGAAGATGATACTAAACCCTTTAAATTTTCATTTGGAACTTTGGGTCTATTCGGCCCAACATTTCACTTTAGAGTCAAACCAAATGAGGTCAAGAATAAAATTGACAACTATGGTTGAATGTTATGTCCCTACTTCCAAGGAAAACCAAGGAACTCACATGTATCAAAATTAACAAAAAGATAAAATTACTGCAAATGTGTTTTTCTTTAATTAGTGGGTGCTTATACATAACCAGCTTATCACAATTTAGTTAGATGTCAGGGACCTCTTTTTTTACATTTTATAATAGCAGATAAGCAACCAGTAGTCTGTGAGTTGGTTGTGGTGTACACAAACTGCTCCTTCTTAAGCATCTGGAAGGCATCAAAAGTTGGATAACTACTTTAGCAAAGGAAGAAGGGAAACAATAAAAAGAAAAGTAGTTGGATAGGTAAACGGGTCATTAGTGTGCCTTACCACATTAAATTCACATACTAGTTCATGGCAACAGCCATTTTGTGCTTGAGAGAGACTCATTTCAAAATATTTGATGCAGAGAACGTCACTTTCATCATATGATGTTGAACAAGAAGAATCTAAACCGGGCAATGTAAACAGAGCCATCCATGCTGAAGAGCCTCACAGGGCTGTTCCATCTAGGTATGAATACCTAACCTGATAAGTGTATGACAGTTCTTTCTCCACCTCATTTCTGCACAAGCTGATGACTGCAAGTAAAATTCTAGGGCTTAGGCTCCTCTCTTGACCCTTCAATTTCCAAGGACATGTTAGTTTATTGTGTAAAAAGTGTATCTGTTGCAAAACAACCTCCATTTCTGCTGTCCTTGATGAAGCGGAAGCTTTAGAAATCCAAATCAAGATGTGGTACAAGCTCTTCAGTTTGTGATTATAGAGGTATATTGTACAGTGACGTGTGTTGAAACAGATGTGACCTTTGAAAAACGTTTTGATTTGTTTTTTTTTTCTTATTGTTGTATGTATCTTTGATCTCTCCTGCAAATATTGGCCGATTTAGTTTGGATGCCAGCAGCATTGCGAATGCCAGAGATTGAGCTTATTGATCATGCAGGACTTGATTATGTTGTATTTATTTGAATTTTCCATCTTGGGTGTGTTGTATTTCACTTCCAGCATTTCTCCCTACACCACACTATGCCATTTTCATTTTTGTTAATTATGTTGATAGAAGATGTAAGCAAGTTTGATTCCAAAACTAGATGGTTGTTATAAAATTGTTCTTTGAAAAACATGTGCTGGTTTGTTTTGGTAGTTCTGTCTAATCTATATAAATTACATATTGAAGATCTGTTGGAGTTGCAATGCTAGAGATGACTCAATTTTTTTCACCTTTCTACAGCTCCCCATAACATTACTTTCTTTCGCTGTCTTGGTGCCTGTAAACATGACGGGTAGGAGTTTGGAGAATGTTAAAGATGTCACATTCAGTGACATTGATAAACTCTCAATATCCAACATTGCACCAGAATTAGATAGGTAAATACATTTTCTTTTCCATATTGCAATCAGTGTTTTTAGACGCAGAGGAACATATAGTTTTTTAAGATATTATTATTGGGTTTTTGTTGTGCAATCACAGCACACACCCATTTGAAGTATGTTTCTGTGGCTTTATTCCAATATTTAAAATAATTTATAAACAAGGTTCTGAAAATAAAATCAACTGGGATTGCATCAAGCTCTTTAAAGTTGTTATTTACAAAATATATCTGATTTCTCATGATCCCTTAAAGTCTTTACTCAGAATGCATGTATTGGAAAATTCAAGTGATATTTCTTTTCTTCTAAGAAGGGACTTGTTGTTCATGTTCTTCAGATTTTGGGCGCATTTGGTAATGGCATATGCCTTTACATTTTGGGCATGCTATGCTCTATATAAAGAATATGAAAACCTAGCTTCAATGATCGAGGCTGCATTTTGTTGCCTCTCAATCTCATCGTCCAGATCAATTTACGGTGAGTCTGTTGAAGAAGTTGTTATTTGTGCCACATTGTGAAAAATGCTTTTATTTTAAATAAACATCAAATTTGTGGTGAGGAATTGTGGTGAATGGCTCAGATCTCACTGCTTCGAGTGCATTTGCATGTGAAGTGCACAAGCTTTGCACATCTAAACATGACAATACCCTCTTTTGTTTTCCAAAGTGAGAGTGCAGGTGGTGCAGGGGTGAGTGAAGGGTGTGTGCAGGTGGTGCAAGGTGATTGATCTCAAACATCCATACATTTCATTTGATTAGAAGAAATTCTTTATTGATTTGATTTTTTCTCGTTGATTTGATTTCATATATATATTGCATTGTTTCAGGTGTTAGATGCAAACCTCTTTAAAAAGAAGCCCTGCAAGCAGAGGTTGGGTTGCCTGTGGATCCAAATGTCCCTGTCATTGGTTTCATGGTTCAACATCATGAGTACTTTGCAAAGATGGACTGTTGGGGTTGAAAAAGATGAAAGATGATCGTAAATGCAATACATAGCCCCTGAATTTTGAACGATATTTTGTAAGCTTAGGAAGGATGTAATTATTGTAAACTTACATCACTAGCAAGGCTATGTGGAAATTATTTTGGATATTGTGACACTTTTCTACATTTGGAAATTATGAAATTAAATTTTTTGTTAGTTAAATATTTTTGAGTGTGTAAAGGTTTTTATAGGCCATTGTTAAATGAATGTATGAAAACTGCAAATTAGGAAATTATATTAGGGAAGAAGAAAAGATCTTCTGCAACACATTCAAATGGTTGCAAATATAAAGGAGTGATTGCTACGCTTTTAAAAGCGTTGTAAATGCATAAACGGTTATACCTTGCAAATGGTCTTTTTACAACCCTTATAAGTGTTGCTAACACTTTCTAGAGAATAATATTAGTGCACGCAAATGGTACTTTTACAACCCTTAGGAGGGTTGCAAATAATAATACTTCACCAATGGTAATAAAGCGTAGCAAGTAGTATAACATCACCAACGCTTACAGACCGTAGCTAAAGTACACAATCAGCAACAGATACAAAAACGTTGCAGTTAGTGAATCTTTTGCAACTCTTAAAAGCGTCGAGAAACATATTTTAATAGAAATTATCAAAATAAGAAAAAAAAATTAACCAGCGACACTTTTAGTGCTTTAGCAACGTTTAATTTCGTAGTTGACGCATGTCTTTTGCAATGCTTTGTAGCGTCGTTAGTTATCTTCTGCGTCTGCATCAACTGCAACCGCACATTGACGCTTTCAAAACCGTTGCTGATAATCTTTTGCAACGCTTTTGGTTTCTATTGCTACGCTTATAAAAGTCGCAAAAAGACTCATCTGTTATAGTGTGAGCGTTCTTTACTAAAGTAATGCCGGCTTTTTTCGGGCACGACTTGGGTAGGGCTGACCCATTGACTATCCGAGATTGGATAGATGATACCCACTTCCAAGAGTTTAAGCACCTCAGCCCTTACCACTTCCTAGCTACATGGTAGGATTGAGCCGGCGTTGCATTTGTCTACATGCTTTAGCATCTTCTTCAAGGTAAATGCAATGCGTACACACTAAAGGGTCAATTCCCTTAATATCTACCACATTTTAGGCAATTGCACTTTTATGCTATTTGAGTATTTTCAACAGATGGACCTCTTAGTCCTCAGTAGAAAGCGAAGAAATAACTACGGGATATGTTTCTTCATCCCCAAGATAAGCATATTGCAGGTCCGATGGGAGGGGCTTCAATTCAGGCTTGAGTGGATTCACTTGAGATGGAAGAGTTGGCTCACTAGATGGTACAAGCTCCTCAAAATGTGGCTTCCATACTCCATGGGCATCCACAACAGTGTCATCTTGAAAGTCCTCAAGATAGCCCATGTCCTCTCCAGTCAACAGTAGCGCAAGATGGGAGTTAATGCACTCCTCAAGATCATCCTCAACCAATGTATCAATAACATCCACACCATGGTAGTCAGTTTCGCAATGCCTTGGCTGTTTGGACACTTGAAATATATCGAGGTCCAAGGTCATGTTCCCATAAGACAATTTGAGCCTTCCACTCCGGCAATTGATCAGTGCGTTGGAAGTGGCCAAGAATAGTCTTCCCAGAATGACTGAAATTTCACCACTTTCATTTCGTACCGGCTCAGTGTCCAGCACATAAAAATCCACTGGGACGTAAAAGTGCTCAATCTATACCAAAATATCTTCTATTATACCTCTCGGTTTCTTAACAAATCGATCGGCGAGTTGAAGAATAGTTATGGTTGGTTTTAACTCGCCAAGCCCTAGTTGTTCATAAACTGAGTAGGATAATACATTTACACTCGCTCCAAGGTCTAGCAAAGCTTGACCTATCTGGTGGTTTCCAATAATACATGAGATGGTGGGGCATCCTGGAACTTTGTATTTGGGAGGAGTGGTCTGAGTCAGGTACGCACTGACCAGCTTAGTGAGAAACGCTTTTTTTGGAACATGAACCCTATGCTTAGCAGTGCAAAGATCTTTCAAGAATTTAGCATAGGTGGGGACCTGTTTAATGGCATCCAGCAAAGGAATATTGATCCTAACTTCTTTGAAAACATCCAAAATCTCTTGGTTTGGGGTTTTCTGTCTGAAATGGGTCAACCTTAGAGGGAAAAGGGCAACGGGTTTGATAATCATGGGGTCAGGACCTTTTTCAATGTCAACAGCAGTTCTTTCATTAGTGCTATCATTTTCTTTCTCAATTTTCTCATTTGAATCCGAGGAGACATGTTGTTTATGTTTTTTCGGAATATTTTGAAGCTCTTTACCACTACGTAGAGTGATAGCCTGAACATGCTCCTGATAGATAGGGTTAGTTATGTCAGACACTTCAAACTGGCCTTTAGGGTTTGGCAGTGCTTGGGCTGGAAATGTTCCTTTCCCCTGACCTTGAAGGCTACGTTTGATTTGCTCGATAGAGGTTTCTAACCTTTGGATAGCCTATTGATTATTCAAAATAGCCTGCTGGTTATTTTGAATAATCTGTTGATTATTATACAGGCTCTACATAAACTGCTGCTGAGATTGTATCAGCGTATTGAGTGATTCCTCCAATGACCTATTCTGGGCCTGTGGTGCATAAGATGTATTATACTGTGGATTCACATATGCACCAGAATTTGATGGTCTTTGGGGATTATACTCAGGAGTAGCATTTGGTCCATTCCTCTAGCTGAAATTTGGGTGGTTCCGCCACGAAGGATTGTACGTGTTCCCCATGGTATTTGTATTGAATGACTTTTGAAAAGAATTCAAAGCGTTAGCCTGTTCCTGAATTGCTTCTTGTAAGGCAGGTCCAGTTGGACAATCTACCGACATATGATTTTCGGAAATACAAATACTATAAACCACGACTGTATCCTTGTTTTTTCCAAGTCTCAGGGCTTCGACTTCTCTTGTGAGTGCCGTAAGTTTGGCTTGGATGTCTATCTGATTGTTCACATGATATAGACCTCCATTCTTAGACTAATTCAACCTCCTGGAATGATCTACCCCCTCAGAAGAGGCCCATTTTTGTGCATTTTCTGTCATCAATTCCAAAAACTCTCACGCTTCACCTGTTGTTTTTTGGTCGAATTGACCATTGCACATCATCTCAATAAGTTGACGTGTCTCAGGAGTGAGGTTTTCAATGAAGATCTCAATGAGACGGTGTGTTTCATACCCATGATGTGGACATGCAAGGATCAACTCGTTGAAGCGTTCCCAACACTTAAAGTAGGGCTCTTTCTGATTTTGCCTGAACATTATGATGACTCTCTTTAAGGTGTTGGTTTTGTACTGTGGGAAGAATTTTTTAAGGAATTCGGTGACACAGGCATTCTAGGTATCAATTGAATTAGGCCTAAGTGTGTGGAGCCAAGCCTTAGCCTTTTCCTTTAAAGAAAAATGAAATAATTTGAGTTTGATCACGTCTGGCACCATACTTTGCAGTTGAAGTGTAGCACATACTTCATCGAATTCCCTCAAATGTAAGTATGCACTTTCAGATTCTAGCTCGTGAAACTTGGGCAGAAGTTGGATCATACCGGGTTTTATTTCATATTGACCCACAATGGCAGGTAACACAATGCACGATGGTGTGGTGTGTCATGCGGGGTTCAAGAGATCACATAATTTCCTTGGTGGCTGGTTCACCTCCCTACCGTTATGGTTCCCATTTGAATTTGTGGCAGGCCCACCATTGTTGGAGTTGCTACCTGACCCACTCGACATACTAAATAGTCTCGATGGACTCAGAGATTGAGGAGAGTCGTAGATTCTTATAAGTTCTTTGATTGGGGACTTTCTTCTTTTTAACCGATGCGCTGAATCTCTTTGCCAACTGGACTTCTTGCTTATGCACAAATGGTGTGAGCAAGTGGAGTGGGCTTGTACTTTCTTTTTGGATTTTTTTTTTCGGAAAAACAAATGAGAAGAACCTAGCCTACACAAGAAACAACTGAGTTAATATCCTAAGTTGAAGAGTTTCCCTAGGTTCACCAGTCCGGTCCTATGAAACCAACCCGGCCAGTTCAGCCCCCAGGTAAGGGTAGGATCACGAATGGACCCATTTGAAGGACTCTTGCCTAGAATAGTTTAGCTGTCTCCACATTCTGGACAAGACTTTGCTTTGGTACCGAGATAATCAAGGACAACAATTAGGTCACTTTGGTTCACTTTCTTCCAAAAGGATTCAAAACAAGTTGACAAATAACATAACTTTGCCAATTCGTAGAAAGTTTCTAAAAATTCAATGATGTGTCCTTTCTAATTAGCAATCCATGCAATTTCCTAATCCAATTTAGGGCGGTTTAACATTCCATGCATCCATATATCTAAAATATGCCAAAAATAGCACACCCATAAAACAATGTAAATAAAGAAAGTCAGAAAAATTACCTTATTTGGCGCTCCTCGGCAACGGCGCCAAAAACTTGATCGTGAGGTCCAAGTGTAGAACCGCGATGTAATAATAAATTGGTGAGACTAGGTCGATCCACAAGGAGCAATGTTGGTTAAGAAACTTTCTAACTTTTAACATGTCCTAATTAAAATCTAAAACTAACCTAAATAAGAAACTAATCAAATTACATCAACTTTTCTAAAATAACTGAATGTAAAAGGTTTAATTACAATTCTTTACAAAAATAAAAGTAAAAGACCTATTTTACTAAAGGAAACCTAATCTAAGCAATCCTAGAATATCTAAAAACCTCTTCTGATGAGAAATCCCAAGGGAGTAGTGTGGCTTTAGGGCTAAGCCTCCTTGAGGAGCACAATGAGGAGAAGGAGAATGAGAATGGAGAGGATGGAGTGAAGAGAGGCTAAAGGGGGTTGCTTTCCATGAGAAGAAGGGGGGAAGAGCATCCCATGTGATGTTTATATAAAGCATGGAATGCCTATGTAGGGCATGGGATGCCTATATATGGCATGAGTCTTCTCCTTAGGCCCTACTTTGTAGCATTCAATCACTTATGTTAGGTGATAGGTCCCATGTGATGTTGATATAGGGCATGGGATGCCCTATCTCTTCTTCTTATAATTTCTTTTTTTATCTCATTCCTTGGTTGTGGGACCCATTTCATCCATTTCCTACAAGCAAAAGTAAATTATAATTTAAAATAATAATTTTGAATAAAAATCACAAATGCATGATAGTGGGCCCGTAAATTAAAATGCACTTCATTATGCATGAATGAACTACAATAAACCCAAAATGCATAAAAACATGATTTTTTTTCTTAAATGAGACTATTTTGAATTAATAAGTCCCTAAAATGGTCTAAAATGTGTATGAAAATATGCATGTTTAAGGACTTATCAACTAACACAAACACTAGGGTCGTAGAAGATCACATGTGGATACTAACCATGTACCCTCATCGAGTACCTTCTTCAAAGCCTTTCCGGACACAAGTGTGCAATAGATATCAAGCTCATCCGGTCTACCAAAAACAACAACAAACAAGATGGTTAGCCTACATTAAATTCACAAATTTAAATAAGTGAGAGGACATGCACGTATTTAGTCTGTCTAAAATATATGCACCGACAAATAAGTAGGTACGATACTTTTTAGCATAAAAGCCGAGGAATCCCTCTAGTAGGGTCAACTGTTCATCGGTGATCACATACTCCGACCTTTCCAAAGAATCGTCATAGTCCTCAAAATAACGAGGAATCTTCCTTTCACGATGCAACCATTTTATCCTCCAAACCAATGTGCTAATATTCGACTTCGGAGTGTGTACAACAATCGACATCTCAGGAGGTGTATTAACCGATGTAGTGAAGATGTCATCCTCAATTGGATCCGATGGAGAGACGATTCCGGTGACCAAAGAAGGTGATGATGTAATGGCATCAACGTGTACCACCTCATCTGAATAATCCAGCTTCTTTACAAGGGTGATATCCCTGTCTTTTGGAAAAACTCTCTTCCGTGTTCTAGAAGATGAACCCTAGATCAAAAGGATTAAGAGATAAGTCATGTCAATATTATCACGATAGTTGAGCAAATCATGAAGTCTTGTATGGAATTTATTACCTTCTTCTCATCATCCAATTTGGAGGTGGAACATGACTCCCCTCCAAAATTATCGAACGCCGAACTGAATGCATCTCTAAATTTTTTAATTTTACTCCGCAAGCATGCCGCGAAATCTTCAATTTTGACCTTCTTCCGGACCGCCCGGTCTGAAGACCGTTCCAAGTGGTCCAACAAAGCATGTACCTGAGTCAAGATGGTTATTTATGCATTAAGGATGAGTTGCAGGTAATAAAATCAAAGGGAAAGACATCGTAAATCTGATACGACGCTCACTTGCTTCTCAGTGGTGGATGTCTCCTCACAGTGGGTGCTACCAATAGGCTTTGACATTTCCTTAAATCCCACATCTGCTTTTGGTGTGGCCATCTGGGTCCCATCGGGTGATTGTCTACCTCGACCGCTCATTCCACATACAATCTCTCTAATGGTTTCTGATGAATACCACACATGATAGGAAGGCAAGTGAATATTTGAGGAATCCTTCTGCCCACGTAGGACATTATTTTGCCTGATCTCCCACAGTCTTGTAACTTCATCGCCATACTTTTGATAGTCCCTTTCAAACATTTCTAGGCGCTCAACCCTCTTAAAAGGTAAATAAAAGGGTGGGGGGACAACTTGTTTCATGCCGAACTATTTTGTTACACGTTTCGGGATTGTGCCTCTCAACAATCCAGTAATGTAGAAGGACCGTTGAAGAAGTGAACAATCCCTTATCAACCTTTGGTATCTTTAGGAACAGCTTCTTAGGCATCTTAGCATATGGCTGCCAGGTGAACTGCAAAATTAGACCAACTTAATCACGATACTAATAAATGCATCAATGACACTGTCAAAGTATTGAATTGTTCTCAATATTAATACCCCGTCCTCTTTGAGACCATTGATGTGCCTCCGAATCTCTTTCATGTTTGTTACTTGTTTCCTATCTCTCAGTCTCAATTCTCATGTCTTGAACAATGGGTACTGTAGGTCTTTTTTCCAACTAGGACATGGGGCAGGACATCTCCCGATCGACATTCTTGAACAAGCCCATATCTGCAAGCTAACAACCAATAAAAAGAAGAGGTTCATCACAAAGTAAACTCAGCTAAAAAGAATTGAAACTATATTGAATGGCATTTTGCATCACCTACAGCAATTGTAAGAGGCCTGTTAGAGTCTTCAAAAGGGTAATCTTTGAAGTATCACGTTTGTCTTCACCCTCGTCCTTTTCCTTACCCTCATTTTCACCTTTTAATAACCTTGTAGCCCTTCCAAGCATTCTGTATAGACTTGCAAGGCATGCCGGACCCTATGCATAGGGCTTGAAGTTATCTTCTAGCGACTTGAATTTAATTGTAATGCCAATAGTGTCTTTGTCAGGACGTGGAGCAATGCCAAGTAACTCCTTGCACACTTCCGGGACAAGTGACTTGAGGAAAGTCCTACCCGTTACAGGTAAACCATTGATCGGGAGCCCATATATATGTGCAACGTCCTCCAATGTTGCCGTAGCTTCAGCGGTAGGCAAATGAAACGTGTTTGTCTCAGGCCTCCATCTTTCAACCAAGCCACTAATGAGGGCATGGTCTATTCTCATGTAGTCAATTTCTGAAATATGCGCTAGACCAACCTCCCTAACTATCTCCTTCTGTCTTTAATCAGTTAGAACCCATATGTCTTTATCCGGGTTCGTATTTATGCATCATCTATATGCCCCTGGCTCCACCCCATTTCATATGGCTTTGGACACCCCATTTCATATGGCTTTGGACACATGTGAGTCTTGCTCATATAGCAATTTCTCCTCTGGTTTTAGCTTCTTTCCTTTGTCCATCTGTTCAGTTTTGGCAAATATAGACACAAGCACATACAAAACATAGATAGTGTTTAGTATATGGGTGTAATACAGGATTAGAAGCCAGAGAGAGATCTCATGTTCACACAAAATCAGTGGAGTGGAAGTAAAGGGAACCCAAAAATCTTTCAACCATAACCCTGCTATTATAAAATTTCAACAGCTACGATACCATGAACGGTTCGGTACTTTGATCAATTTCACTACTGAATGTGCATTATTCTGTGTTGTTTTTATCCAGTTACTTATAGATACGACATGTGGGGCGTTCAACAGAATATAAAACAACATTTGAAACAGTTCAAAGTAGAAAGAGCTTGTGGAATATTGGATTTGGCTGAGATGAGCTTCTCACTACCTGCTACTAATGTGACTGGATGAGTATTTTGTCTAGAATGAGTCAAACAAAGGTATTTTCATGTTAATTTGTTTTCCTTGGAAGTTCTTAGTGGCATTTAGTAATCAACTCCAATCCCCACCACAAGTTTGAGAACTTTCTTGGTTGAAAGAACCCGTCTTTCACAACCTCAATTGACAGAAAACCTCTCATCAAGTTGTAAGGTGGAGAATGTTGCAGGTATTGCCTTTTTCAACATTAATGACAGTAGCAATGGGGGAATTGATGGGGCCTGCTGGATATTGTACACACTCTAGGTTTAGTGTAATTTAACTGTAAGTTGCAGAAGAGTTTCTAAATTTGCACATTCATTGGTTTGCCTCTTACTGATAAGATGCAACATTTACCAAATTCAATGAAACACATCAATTTTATAAAGCCAAACCCGAATATGAGAGAAAGGATTACATTTAGCATAGAAGAGAGAGCAAGAACAGAAGTGGGGTACCCCTATATCCATGAAATAGATACGTGCTCATAAAATTAAATGACAGAGACTGTGATAGGTAATGCAAGACAGAATGGGTTTGGGAGATTTGATTGGCACAACTACTTTGTGTACACACTCTGGGTTTTGTCTACTTTAATTGTGGGCATATGACATTCTATTTAGTTTGCTTCTTGAGTGGTTTTGCCATCGTTAAAGGCCAATGTTAGGCTTTTTCGCCCATACAAAATAGTAAAATGGGTGGAATGCAATGTAACTATCCTGAATTGTTGTGGATTATTGGTTTATGGAAATGATGATGGATCAAATGAAATTCATGTACACCCAAATACCTACACTTACCATTGATCTACTGAGCAACTTCTAATAGGATGCTTGTAAGTTACATGTAATAATGCCTGACCAAGTACTTTTAGCTGCATAAATTTGGATATGTTTCATGTTTAGATTCCTAGGATTGTACTTCTCTAAGTAGTTATAGGTGAATAATTTATCGAAGGCTAATTTTCAGACCATTGATGAAGTAACTTTCCATGTAATGGGAACTGAATCTCTGAAAGATATAAACGTAAAGACTTCAAGCTAGGCAAATCAAAGCCTAAGAATGCACAAAAGATGCGGTGGAGTTCAAGAACAATGGACTTGTTACCTATTTCTTGAAGGAAAATATTAAGGGCCTTCAAAATTATGGAAGACCCAAGTTTCACTCTTCTTTAATCAATGTGTGAGTTTGCTCCGTGTCCACCTAAATGCACGACAATCACAAGACTAGAAGCGACGAAACTGTCAGGTAGATTAAGGGTTTGCCAAACATTAGGTCATCGTGTCCTCACATATTATATTGTTGTCCCTTACCAAGATCATTTTCTTAATGAGGAGGAAAATAGTAAATCAAATAAAAGGGCGAAGTTGTCCTTTACCAAGATCATTTTCCTGTCCTCTGACCCAGTTGTGGCCTTCCCCACTCCTTGCATGTTCAAGTCTCTTGGAGTCCTAGCTATTTAAATAGTGAAGTTGTTTTCGCTCCCTCCAAATCTCTAAATAAAACATTAAGAGCCCAGATAGGGTAGGGGTTGGGGGTTCAGGGTAGGGGTTGGGGGTTCAGAGGAGGGGAGAACCATTAGAGACTCGGTCCCTGAAGATAAGACCTGCCCCAACAGTAGAAATTCCCTGAAGATAAACTAAATCTTGAAAACAATGTATGACGTTCGGGATTTTTGGATAATGATTTGTGTTTCTTTGCTAGAACCCCAAATTCCAACATATGAAAATTCTCACTTTTATCATTTAGAATTCTCAAATCCCAACCGCTTAGCATTTGTGCATGCTCCATCCAAGTGGAGGATTCATAAATTCCACCCAAGAGGACAGCTTTTAGAGAATCACAAATTCTCCATGCATGATCAATTCTTTGAGTCCCAGCTAAACAATTGCCCCTATTAGAATATGGCACTTCATGCACAGATTCATCATCCTAACGCGTGTGAGAAGCAAACATACAACCACAGCTTTACGAACAACAGAAGCCTTCCATTGGGTACTCATATAGTACAATGAACTCAAGGCTTGAGGATTGTGTGTGCTTGGACAAGGTAAATAACTTGCACCCTATAAATTATTCCAAAGTAGGGTATGCCATGGTGGCGTCCAAACACAAAATATTTGCCCATCTTTTTCTAAGAACAACCCAACAATCCTCAAGCCATTGGCAAATCAAAGAATTGTATAGCATGGTGACAAACCCTATTTCTTTATGAGGATTTGGAATCAAAACCATTGTCAGATCAAAGAATTTAGAAAAAAAAATAACAAACACAAACAACAACAAATGTACATAAAAATTGCACACAAAAAATGCACGAATGAAGAGGGAGAAATATCAAATATCATACATCAAAAAGAGAAAAAAGATGACAAACAAGAATAGAACGGAGAAGAAGAAAATGCACGTTTGGGTAATGTAAACCCACTTCCGGATTTTAATAAAAAAACCAAACAAGCATCAATGAATCGAATGTGCATGTCCCAAAACAAATGAACAAAAACCATTGTGGTTGTTTCGTTCTTTGAGAAAAACCCCAAACAGACATTGTATTTGAGATACTAAATAAATGTGCAAACGGTATCAACGTCCCATACCTTAGAGGTGATGTGCGGTATCGGAGCAAGGTTGATCCAAAGTGGGAAAGGAGGAATGCAAAAGGAGCAGCGGCGCCGACGTACTCGGGTTGAGGAAGGGGAGAGAAAGGAAGGTGAGAGGAAGAATGGGGAAAGAAAAGGGATTGAGTTTTTTAAAAAAAAGTCGATAGCGTCTTTAATAGCAACACTGAGAGACTCTAGCGTCACTCATTTCATATTGGAAAAAAAAAAACCCAAACGGACCCCGTTTGTGTGGTGCTAGTTGCGAGGCACTAACAAGTGCAACGAACAAATAATGAGAATTTTTTAGTAAAATCCTCTAAATTATATTGAGATAAGAATATTATAATAAAAAAAACTAACAATATGAAAAAGAATTGAATTCATGGTTCAGACACAGGTATGGGTTCTTAGACTTTGACGGACTTGGATTTAGGCTTGGTTTTGTTGACTTGTCCTCCTCTTTTGCATTTATATATTATTTAGTAGATTCTTCAATGCAATGTAATAGTAGCACGAGATATAATAGGTAATGCATACTATTCTTTAGGTCACCCTGCAGCAGACATGAGGCAAATCGAATTCAGGGCAAAGAAACTTTCATTCTAGCTGGCTTTAGGTCGGCCTAAACATGAACTTGACTTACCCCGTTGCCATCTGGTAAAAATTAATTGAAGTCGATCAAATTTGAAATCCCAAATCACTTCATATTTATGAAAGGGATTGTTTCCAATTGAGAAATCAGCCTCCGAATTTTGACTGCTAAGTGATTTTGACAATTTCTTAAATGAGCTCCAAAAATGATGACCCGTTTTACAGTCATTTTTACTGCTGGCCCATTGATGTCTGCCGGCCCATTTAATTTTAAGCTTCAATTGAGATCAGCTTCAATTGATTTTGACTTTATGTCAATTGATTTTGACTTTTCTTCTCCAATGTCTTTTTGGTTTCCACCTTCATGTCACCTCCCTCGGATGCGTTTTCATTTCTTGAAGATCTTGGAGTGTCGCATCACTTGGGCCTTAAATAATAAATATATATAGGAAAATATTCAAGTGAGAACTAGTTCTTACCTATTGTATGAGAGCTTTTTTGTGGGGCCCAACTAGTAATCCATCCAAACCTAGCAACCAAATAGGGAACTCCTGATAGTCACTAATCTCAATGATTGGCATACATCCGAATGGATTGAACCGTTGAATCAATGGTTGAATATTTTTTTGAATATGAAGCGATTAAACTTGTGGGCACGGATGAAGGGGTTAGGAGCATGGGTTTGGGGCAAACTTGATACTTGGGGTGGTCTCACATAGATCTTTCTAGGGGCTTTCGGCGACAGTTCTCTGAACATGTCACTTTATTGCCTCAGGTCCACAAAAAAAGTCATGCAGCCAAAGGTCCCTCTCACACTTATTCATACCTGAAATGACCAATTTGCCCCTATCTTTAAGTAACCCAAACCGTTACACACTTGCATCAGCCGTTTGTTCCTTTCTGGCACGCGTCCCGAGAGAAAAAGGAAACAGCAGCACGTGGGTTAGTCTTCCTCTTTATCCTGATGACGCGCAGAACTCGAGACGTGATGAGAAAAATACAAAAGAAAACAAGACGTGTTCTCTTTGGTGCTTTTCCTGCTGGCGTGCGGAACTCGAGGCAACACAAAGAAGTAAATGGGAAGACTTCTCCCTTACTGATGACGTACTCACGATTTATGTGTCCAACAAGAAAACGCCAGTCATCCTCTTCCTTCCAACGAGTTGCAGAAAACAAAAACGAAGGGCCATCTGCCCTACGAAAGTCTTCGATCTACTCCGATCTAAATCGTGACTTCGTGATCCAAACCGTCGAAACGCACGGTACCAAGCTCTGATACCAAGTGGCATTCGTGCCAAGTGGGAGATTGTAGGATAGAGAGTAAGGATTGGTGAAGGAGAGGAGATAGAAGAGCTTAGTTGCAGGTTTTACTGAAAATGAAATTATTCTGAGTTTTTGTATAGTTTATCTGAGTTTTTGACAAATTTATCTGAATTTTTGTGAAATTTATCTGAGTTCTGTTCAGAAAAATTTATTTCAGAATTCAGATAAATTTGGCAGAAATTCAGATAAATTTCACAGAACTCAGATAAATTTGCCTGAAACTCGGATAAATTTGACAGAAACTCAGATAAATTTCACAGAAACTCAGATAAATTTGACAAAAAATCAACCTGACCTGACCCGAACTGACACAAAACTCCAACTTCTGTAGCATAGGTGATGAATTGAGTTTATAAAACAATCAGGGCCTTTTCCTAATTTCTATAAACTCAAGGGCAAGGTGAACAATTAAATCTCCAGTCACATCTTAAAATCACAAATGCGAATCACACTCAAAAAACAGTGGCTCGCACTAATACCCACCGCCAAAGCTTTGACCTTTAAAACAAAACATGACTAATCTCAATTATACCTAACCAAACCACCCCCTCTTCTGGTCAATGAATCCTCTTCATTTTCTTATTTCTATATATAAGACCACCACAGAGGAGACAGAAGAGAGAAGAGCAGGGATAGGAGGAAAATTTTGGCGCAGTTTAGCAATAGACCCGATGTCCCACGCCTCAAACTTTCTCCTCCCTTCCATTCCACCCAACTCCTGCCCTGCTCTAACGTACGCCCTGGTCGTCCTCAACCAACCCCTCCCTCGCTTCACTCCTCTCCTATGGAATCACGGTATCTCCATCCCTTTCCTTTCCTTCTCTTCTACTGTTTTTTTTTTAATGTCTAACCCTCCACGTGGCGCTAGATCCAGGCCGTTTACGTGAAAAGCAATCCGAGGCTACATAATCGTGACACGTTGCTGAAAAAGCGTTATAGGTTGAGGACCACTTCATTCCATGATGCGTCAGTTACAGGGGTATTTTAGTCTTGAAAAATGAAAACATGTGTGCAGAGGGACCTAAGGCTGGAAAAAGTATAGCTGAGTGGACCAGAGACCTTATAAAGTTTTTCCTTGTACTGGAGGCTGAAAACATAGACTTATAGGGACCTTTCGCTAATTTTGTCATCTTTCTATCCCCCTGGTCCCATCCCCAAATGGGCCCCACAAAAAAGTTCTCATATAATATGTAAGAACTAGTTCTCACCTGAATATTACCGATATATATATAACGTTTCCTCTTAAAGTCAAGCTCTACATACATAATTACTATTATATTCTTAATCTCCAATAAATCAGAGAAGGGTAAAATACGTGATAAATGCCCCTCCCTTCACAGTTCACACCTTTCCTCTCATTAATTTAAATCATAAACTCCTATAAATTAGGGAAGATAAATGTCCCTCCCATGTTTTACTCTCATTAATTCAAATCATCAATGTCCTATTTTTTTATTCATTGTATCTTCTCCACGATTTTCTCTCTTTTCATTTCTTCCATTCTCACTCCCTTTTCCCTCTCTCCGGCCAAACCATTGTTTTACAGGTATGTGAATCTATATTTGTATTCTTTTCTCCTTTTCAATGATTTTTTACTTTTTATTTTTTTCCCTCATTTTCAGAGACTTTTACTCATACCCATGTTGTTGAATAGGCTTTTTTTGTATTTGCGTTCTTTACAGGATCTCGTCATTCATTGATAGCCTTCTTTTTCTAAAAATTTATTTTTGGGGAGCTTTTCCTTAACTTATTTTATGATTTTAGTGGGTTGCTCATCACTTTAAAAGGAGGTATTGAATGATCAGATCACCTTTAAAAGTCTCTATATTTGTGTATTTTATCAAATATGTGTGACAATATTAACATTGGATCCAGATCCAATATAAGATCATATCAATGGCGTTTGAGTTAGACAAGCCTGTTCTATGTTGTTACATTCTTAGTGAATCTCACTAAGAGCATGTGCTGGAATATAACAAGTACTCATGCATGGTAAAAATTGATCCAGCAGCTCGGACTTAAATAAGTAGGCCACACATTGAAGATCTCTTCAAGATTATTTCCTTAATGTTTCTATGATTTTTTAATTATTTATTTCGTCAAGTTCGCTATGATTTAATGTTTAATATTCTTTTATGAATTGTTTTCAGTTACTTCTGTATTGATGATTTTATTGGTTTAATCTTGAGGAATGATCTTGTTTATTTCAATCATTAAACTAATATATATATATATTAACTTTGTATATATATATGTTATATTTTAGAGTTAGTACTGTAAGTGCAAAAAACTATGACTCCTAAGATTTAGGGTGCCTGATAGGACTTATCCGAATGGAAGAAGATGATCTGCTCCCTCAAAGCCTGAAAGGGAAGAGTAAACGGTCAGAGGACCCTGGCCTGGGCGGCGCAAGGCTCTCCGATGCCTAAGTCAGTGTATGAACTGGAACAAAGGAAGGAGAGGAAGAAGAGAGGCAGAATAACGACTCTCAAGTGTGTAGGTTGCGTACCTTGCATGTGAAATGGGGTTCTATTTATAAAGAACTCATGATGATATTTTGGATGATATTTTGGCGTGGGTCCCTTAATTTGATAGGCAGGGCCTTATCAGCCCACAAAGTAATAAATGCGGTCAATTCCAGCCCACATTGCATTTAATGCCAGTCAGATCAGCCCACATCGCATTTAATGCGTGTCATATTGGGCCTGATCATGTTGGACGCCTTTGGCGGTAGAGGTCCCATCGGATCCATCCTCGGGCCTTGCCCTGATTTGGCTACAGCTGCTGGATGCCGCCCTGTCAGTGATCTGGCGAAGATTGTGGACGGCTGGACGTCGCATCTGTCCCACTGGCACGCGCCCCTACTCCGCCATGTGTCTGATGACATGGCGGGCGTAGGGCGCGAGTGGGGATTCTTCTTTGTCTTGGCTTCCGTCCCGGCTCCTTTGGCCGGGGTCGAGCTCTTTAGCCGAGGTGGGCGCCTGGTAGCCGAGCTCGGCGCTAACGACCAGAGCTTGCCTAATTTCGGCAGAGGCCTCTATCCCGGCAGCCGAGGCGAGTCTGGGTGCCGCGTGGATGGCATGCGGATGGCACGTGAGAATGCTTAGTCCCATCTTATAGCCGTGATTAGCGTAATCCTGGAGCTTTGAAAATCTCCCCACACAATTGCCCCCTAGCTTGTGACTTCTTAAGCGCCCTAGCCTTTAGGGGTCAGAAGCTAGAGAACCTGTCTGGAGATGCCGCGATCATTGCCTGGTGTCGCTTCAACTTCTCCGAGGCAATAAATGTTGTCCTGTCCGCCCTGGGAAACGAACCGGCGGCTACACGTGTAACTTCTTCACTGATCGTGCCGTCAAATTGATGAGACAGGCGCGGATCGCGAAGCTAGTCTTTTCAAATTCGCAAATGGCGCCCAAAGAGGGCTTCCTTCCCCTATAAATAGGGTTGTCTTCTTCCGTTCTTCTTTCTTTATCTTTTCTTCTGATTTTCTTTGCCCTTGCCTTCGATTTTTGCTATGTTCTTCGTCTGTCTTCTCGAGATCTTTCTGTAATACTCTGGCAAGGACAACCGTAAGGTGCGCCCAGATCAACTCTTGACTTGCCCTCTTGTCTCTGTAAATGACTTCGTGCCCCTGTCTTTTTTAGGGTTTCGGCCTTTAGGGTTTCTTTCCGCCTTCTTCTTTTTATAGATATGGCCACCCCTAGGTTTCAGTTAGATACGGCTGAGGGCATGGCTAGGTTTAGGGCCGCATTCAATATCCCGGAGGGGGTCCGCCTCAGGCCGGTGGATCCCAGTGACCACGCCTTGCGCTGCTGGTCCTGCGGCTGGATGCCGTTTCCTTTGATCTCCGTGATCAAAGGCAGGGTCAGGTTTCCTCTGCATCCCCTACTTAGGGCCTACCTTAACGCCTGGTCCATTACCCCTTGCCAGCTGATGCCCAATGGCTTCAAAGTCATCATGGGCACGGCGAAACTAAACGAGATCTTGGGGACCAACCTGGGTGTCCACGACATAGAGGACGTGTATGACATATGCAAGGCTGGGGGCGACAACTATTATCTCCGAGTGAAGCAGTTCCGAAAGGGCTTCATCCTGGCCTTGGAGGATTCTAGCAAAAACGCCAAGGAAGATCTCTTTTGTGTTTCGGGGGATTGGGAATTCGGCGCCTGTGAAGACAGGACGCTGAGGGTTCCTCGCCACCTCGGGGCCGTCCCAAGTAAATACTGATTCTTTATTCTGCTTCTTTTGCTTAATTTTTATATCGTCGAACTGATATTCTTGTTGCTTGCTGTGCAGAACTGCAAGCGAGGCGACGCCGGGCTGCGAGTGAAGGCTGGAAGAAAAACTCCGCTGACCACAGGAAGGTCGAGAGATACACCGGGCACGAGAACAGATCTGCCTGGAAACTGTTGGGATACACGCCGAGGTACCGCGGCCATTACAAGAGGATTGGGGCGGTTGCTGAGGACGAGCTGCAACCTGTTCTTCCTTTTATCACTTTGGCCGTGCCTGCGGGCATGCCCCTGATCGATCCTGCTGCGAGCCGAGCCGCGTCTGGTGCTGAGGCATCTACTTCTTCCAGTTCGGGGTCACCGAATTTAAGGGAAATAATAGACGCTTACATATCTGACCCGAAAGAGAGAATGGAGGGCGGCTCTAGAGTGCCTGGTACCAAGGACCTGGCAGCCAAGTTTAGGCGCGGGTCCTCTTCATCTGCAACGCCATCAACTGCCAGCACCTGCGTGGCTCAGGGCTCGGGGGGTGTTGTTGTTACTTCTGCTCCTGCCACCATGCCGAGCGAGGGAGCGCGAAGGCGCTCACCCTATCGCCCGAGGGAGGGGTCCCCGCCCAGGAAGAGGTCTAAGGCGGGGGAGAAAGACTCAGGGGCTGAACAGGCCCCGAAGGGTAAGACGCCTGTGCGTGCCTCTGGGGGTAAGGCTCCGCCCGAGAAGAGTGCGCTAGCCGGTAGGGCGGCTGGTGAGGCGGCTCGCGAGCTCAGCATCTTGGTAGGGCAAGGTTTCGGATCGGCCTCCGGACCTCGTGGTGCCCCGGTGGCATGGAGGCCTAGGATGGAGACTCAGCCCGGCAAACCTTTGAATGTGGAGGACCGGGTGCTGGGGAACTCCAACGTCATCGGAGCCCTCGCCAAAGCTTGTGCCCTGCCGCGTGACATGGAAGTGCACGCGAAGTATGATAATGAAAGTCTGTTGGGCTCGGCGATCCAGGCCGCCCTCTTGGTAAGTACCTTCAATGCCTTTCTTTAAGTGTTTCATTTCGGCTACTTTCATCTGACTTGTTTTCCTTTTGCAGAACGTGCAGAGGCTCCAGTTGGTGATAGAAAGGAGTGACAGGAACGTCTCGAAGGTCACCCAACTAGAGTCCGAGAGGGAGAAATTGAAGAAAGAGCTGGGAGAGCTGAAGAGGAGTAGTGCCGAGGCGACCGCACAGCTGGATGTGGCGCTGGTCAGCGTCATTGATCTCACGTCGACAACCCATCAGCTAAGGGGTGAGGTCTGGACGAAGACTAAGAGGATCGCCGAGCTGGAGACGGAGCTGGCCAGAGCGAGGGCTGACTCGGTGGCTGAGTCGTCGAGGCAGCGCGGCGAAGTGCTGGCCGGGCGTGCTGAAATCGAGAGGCTGAAGAAAGAGATTGCCGAACTGAAGGCTGGGCATGCCGAAGTTAAGCGGCTGAGGAAGGAGAACGCTGAGCTCAAATCCTCGATGCAGGCTGAGGCCCAGTCTTCCTTTCAGAAGGGGGTAGATCAGGCCACAGAGGAGTATGAGAGGCAAGTGGAGGAGATCACCTCCATTCTGTTCGAAGAGGGGTGCCTGGCCGCACTGAAGCGTGCAGGGGTTCCTGAAGACCACCCGGTCTATCAGAATCTGCCAAAGTACTCTGGTCCAGACCCCGAGCTGAGCTCCTCACCTCTTGCCGAGAGTGCACCAGTGGAGGCTCCTATGGCTGGTCCTGCCTCGGATGGCGCTCCACCTGTCCCTTCTGTTGGTGATGCCCCAGTTGCGCCTTTGGGCGATGCTTCTTCTGCCCCTCCTGCGGGTGACGTGCAGGAGAAGGCCGCGGTCGTCGCCAAGACTGCCGGTCCGTCAGAGACGGTGATTGTATTGGTGGAGTCGCCGAAGCCACTCTAGTTGTATTTTTCTTGCTTTTGCTCTTGTAATATCCTTCACTTTTAATGAAAAGCAAAGTTTTATTCAATAGTACTCTCTTCCTTTTGTCCTTTTGAGCTCGGCTGAGTGCTTTTAATGCGACGTGACGTGTGAGTCTTGAGTTAGAGGGGGCACCGAACGGTCTTCATAGTTATCTGCGCTGATACTCTGCATTCTGAGTCACATAAATAGCAGTAAGTGCGGCGATATGGCCAATGAGGAAAACGAGCAGATCGCTCCACGTGTCACCATCGGAACCGTTAGTCGATTTGTTAGGAAGCGTGCCTTCCACGTAGGGCATGGGAAACCTCGCCTCATAAATTCTCTTGAAGACCGGACCCTTCTTTTTCTTATAAATAGGGGCGGCAAGCCTGCCATGGGAGAGAGAAAAAGAACCAGGACACTTTATTCTACTGTTACCATGAGAACTTCTGCCCCGAACGATCCTCCTGCGACAGAAGACAGCTTCCTCCGGGAGGGGCTGTCCTTCGTGGTCTGCGCACTCTCTGAAGATGATCCTCGTGGACTACGCGCTTTCTGAACGCGGGTCCACGGCCAACTCCCGCCGATGTGTTTGAGAAGAGATCAATTCATGCCGATGCAGCTGGGAGGTGATTATTCTTTGTAGCTGAGAGTTGGTGGCGCCCCTGGCGTTTGAGGGTCTTGTTTTGATCCTGCAGGCTCCTGTGTGGAATCATGCCGCAGGTCCTTGTTAAGATTGGTGTATGCCCTAAAGCCCACTAGCTGCACTCTCATGTTTTGTTACTGGATATTGACTGGTTATTTAATGGAATGACTCTTTTCTGCTTAAACATGTATATATGTATGGTTGTGTAAGGCCCATTGTTTCTAGTAAATGAATTAGGTGTGTAGTGTCTACACACAGATAGGTCTAATTCATGGACACTGGATACAACACATTTGTTCATAACTGAGAGATGGAGCTGGGCACTTCATCTTGGTATAAGTTATAATGAGAGACTCTCCTGTATTCAGGGTGACTTACCTAAGTCATGGGAGGGCTTTCCCGGATTCATCTCATTAGTGCATATGCAATGCATTGAATAGGACCATGGTAGGTGTGATCTCTAAAATAGTACTATCACAGAGAGAGATCAAGTCACCTCATGCTACTGAGTGACCGGTGCTCTTAATCTTGAGCATTTGTGGATGAACTGACGAAGTCAAGTTCTTGTGCTTTAATTCACTTTGGGTGAGATTCTTTTCATGGGTCAACAGCTCTGTGTTTTGGGTACTCGGACTTGATTAGTTGGGACGTGCAGATGCAATATAGAATATATGCCATCTAATGATGGAATGATCGTCCCCTTAGAATTATCCGATTAATCATCAAAATCTAAGATCTTAGTATATGGATGTTCCATATGGATATTGAACTTGTGGGTCTCTCCCTGGATCAAGAGAATGATATCCGAATGATGATTATGTTAAGGATATGAAGTTCTAAGGTTTAGATGTAATCGGGAAGGTTGATAGTACATGTGATAACCTGACTCAATTATGGATGTTACATAGAGGGGCATTCAGGTCATTATACTTAGTAGGTCGAAGACAACCGTCATTTTATGACGAGCTTATTATATTATATATTTGTCCTTGGAGTTCAACCATAACTCTTTAGTGGAATGAGTTAAGGTTAAAATGGTCTTAATGTTGCTATGGGTTTAGCATGGACATTTTGGTTATTTTGGGAGCCAATGGCAAATATGTCTTTTGGTCCCTTCTCTAGTCACTTACCAAGATTGGCATGGTTTCCTAAAGTGTTTAGATAACATTTGGATGAATTATTTTAGTGGAAAAATAATTTTGAGTTTAAATTCAAATAGGCCTTTGATGGCATACATGAATTTAATTCTAGATAAATTGTTTGTGGGCCATGGTGTGCATTAGTATGTGGGACGTCCATAATGGGATTTCCATGGGTAAGGTTTCCAACTTTGAGTAGGACTCTCTACTTGGAAGGTTGGACTCCTCTTTGGATTAGTATTCCCATAAGAAAGTTTCCTTTTTGTATTAGAAACTTAAATTAGTAAGTGTTGTACAACTAGGATTACTAATTGCCAAAGTTTGTGGGAAGTTCCTTAGTTTCCTTTTCTAATTGGAGTGTTTCTAAAAGGAAATAAGTCTTTAGATTGTACTTTCCTTTTAAGACATCTATGAGAATTAGAAGAGATGGTCTTTAAGGAAAGAGTCCAAAAGTTTCTATAAAAGGATGCACCTTCCCCCCTTGGACGTCCTACACTAGGAAAACCCATTCCACACGTCCAGCTTCTTTAGTGCTTTCTTCTTCAGTGAAGAAAGTTTGAGATCTGAGATTTTTCCTTAGAAAAATAGTTTTCAATTCCTAGATTAAGATCCCACCATCTTAGCCAATCAGATTTGGAAGTGAGATAGAGAAGAAGATCAAAGGCAACACTACTGCAGAAAATTCCAGCAATTTGTTTGCTAGTTGCAAGTCTGAGTTCGGGCCTTTGGATCTATTTTTTTAGAGATTTGAAGTCTACAGATCTTCGAGGTAATAGTCTTCTTCATTCTCCTTAGATTATACACTTGTTGGTCATGAATTCATGGAGTTCTCATGCGTTCACTATGGCTGATTTATGCTGCCCAAATCAGATTTTTTAAAAATCTGTCATGTTACAAATTAGCCATGAATGTCTTCCGCTAGTGAAATTTAGATCTGAATCGCAGTTTCTTTCAGTGGTATCAGAGCCACTCCATGTGAAATCATGATCCCATGTTGTGTATAATTAATCCTAGATTGATTATGGGCATGGTGGCACCCTATTAAAGTTATGTTGTGATGCATGTTGTGTGCAAGTTTCATTAACATTGCTGGAATTTATTTTCCAGATTTGTTTAATGATGCACATAGTGTGTTTGCATGCACTAACCTCTTTGTTTGCAGCTATGTATTACATCCTTGATGGTTCGCATGATTGTTATGTGTATTTGGATGTTTTTTCAATAGTTGGAAAGTATACGATTGCGCGTTTAGCAATCATAGGAAGTTGTAATTCTTTCTTTACTTTTATTCTAAGTAGTCTTGATGTAAGCTTTCTTGAAAAGCATAGGTATCTCCAATGTAATTTGGGGTTTTGTTTTTTATGGGTTCGCTTGTATAAATTTAATTTATTGGAACAAGCAAGAAGAAGAAAGTTTCAAGAAAGGTTGCAAGTAACCGGATTCCTTAGTGGTGGAGGAGACAAGACTTCTTGGTGCAAGATGAGATCTATTTTTGATGTCCTAGTTCGATAAGGACTACAAGTCCGAAGAGCAGGGAGCCATCAAGGATTGCTTACTTTTATTTGCTTTTATATATGGAATGCATGGATGAATGCTTTATATAATTGTCACCTAGAAACATGGCCACCATTAGGTTCTAAAATTGGCATCTTTTTGTATTAGATTATTTTTAGTTTGGCAAATTGTTTTAAACGGGACTTAGACCAGCACCTTCTATTTTGTCTAAGGTTTAAAATTGGATAGGGTTTAGTTTATCTTGGTACCCTTGGTTTCCAAAAGAGGCTAAACTAAAATCAAATTAGATGCTACCTATGGGTTTCCATAACCCAAGATAGGTTTTTGATTCTTTAAAGGGATTTTCTCAAATGTTTTAAAGCAAAGGTTATTTATTTTTAAGGTGACTTAAGACATTAAGTCATAATTTTAATTAACCAAGTTTGCTAGATTTAAAAAGAGCTTTTGAGTAAAACAATGTAAAGGTCAAAAAGTATAAACCCTAGTGATAAATAATCAAGTGGGAGAGGGGTTTTGGAAAGAAACCACGGCCTCCCAATTTCGGTTCATGTTATCTCATTAAGGTATTAGTAGGAGCGGCCATCCCTTCGGTGGAGTTCTGTACTAAAGATCGTTTTGATGGGTTAATGGGTAAACTAGTGTAAATATTCGTAATGAGGTGTTAGTAGGAGCGGCCATCCCTTCGGTGGAGTTCTTTACTAAAGATCACTTCTATAGAATGTCAATGAAGTGTTGGTGGGAGCGGCCATCCCTTTGGTGGAGCTCTTTACTAAAGTTCACTTCTAGAAAGGATAAAAGTCTCTTCCCTTCGGAGGACTTAATCATAAACATTCTGGGAAATTTCACAAGAGATGGTTATACACTTGACATAAGACGGTAATGACCTCTCCTTAGGAGTTAAGGGTTATTTGTCATATGAGGCCAAACCAATCAGTGATTGGACTACCACTGGATATGTGTCCAGATAGTGATATTCCAAATAAGTCTGCCTTAATTCAACGTGACTGTAGGCTCGGCCATCCCTTCGATGGAGGGTCTATGAGGAGGTTGAAATACTGATACATTGTGATTGGGGTTCAATAATGTAAAAAGTTTTGTGCTTTGTTTTTCCTTTTATAACAAGCATCATATGCATATTACATATATACTGCATGTCTAATTATAAACCATTTCATATCCAGAGAGAGATGGGTAAAGATTCTTTTAGTCCGCTGATGTGCATTCTTCGTGAGAACAAACTGACTGGCCCTAACTACGTAGATTGGAAAAGAAATCTTGACATAGTACTCACAGCTGAGGAGTACAAGTATGTCTTGCTGGAAACCTGTCCTGATATTGATGCTAATTCTACTGATGACCAGTTAGAGGCTGAGAGGAAATGGAAGAAAGCGAATAGCATGGCTAAATGCTACATGCTCGCTTCCATGTCCAACGTGTTGCAAACACAGCACGAGCAAATGGACACAGCCTATGAAATCATGATGTCCTTGTCTGAGATGTTCGCAGACAAAAGCAGGCCAGCTAGGCAAACTACTATGAGGACTATCATGAATGCTAGGATGGCTGAGGGAACACCTGTCAGAGAGCATATGCTCAAGCTGATAGATTGTTTCAATGAAGCTGAGATTCTAGGGGCTGAGATTGATGCAGGGAGTCAAACTAACATGATTCTCGAAACTCTGCCGGACTCTTTTAATCAGTTCAAGCTCAATTTCAATATGAGCAAGATGGACATGACTCTACCTGAGTTAATGAAAGAACTCCAGGCGGCAGAGGCCATCATGAAACCCAAAGCCCAAGCTCATTTTTTCCAGTCTTCCTCTAAACTAAACCCGAAAGGGAAGAAGTTCAAGAAGAAGCAAAATAAGGGAAAAGGGCAGAAAAATGACAATACTGGCAATAAGAAGGACAAGGGTACAGATGGAAAGTCCAAAGGGAAATGCTTCAAGTGTGGCCTCAAAGGTCATTGGAAGAAAGATTGTCCCAAGTTCCTGGCCTCAGTTAAGAAAGGTACATCTTTCTCATACTACATTGAAACTTGTCTGGTGGTTGATTCTACTGACTCATGGATAGTAGACTCCGGAGCCACTAATCATATCTGCAATTCATTGCAGGGGTTTCAGATAATGCAAAGGATTGAGAAAGGAGTGTTTGCCTTTAGAGTTGGAACTGGAGCTAAAGTTTGGGCAGTTGCAGTAGGAGTTGTTATCTTACAATTTCCATGTGATAGGATATTAGTTTTAAATAATGTTTTCTATGTTCCGGACATGAGGAAGAATTTAATTTCAGTTTCCAGATTAATTGAATTTAATTATTCAGTTTCTTTCCATTCTGGTGTTGATATCAGTAGAGATGGAAATATTATATGTTCCGGTAGAATACATGACAACTTATTTTATATATATCCTATTGCTCCCACACTGCATAATGTACAACAAGAAAACTCAACTTCCCTTAAAAGGAAGGTATCTTCAATCAATGACACATATCTTTGGCACTTACGTTTGGGTCACATTAACCTAAAATGGATTCAGAGGTTGGTAGAAGATGGGCCTTTAAGCTCATTAGATTTCGAACTTTTTCCTCAGTGCGAATCTTGTCTCAAGGGAAAGATGACCAAACGGTCATTCTCTAGAAAGGGACTAAGGTCAAAGGAGTTGTTAGAATTGATTCACACTGATGTGTGTGGTCCTATTAACAAACCGGCTCAAGGAGGGTATGAGTATTACATCACCTTCACCGATGATTACTCTAGGTATGGATATGTATACTTAATGCGACGCAAGTCTGAGGCGTTTGATAAGTTCAAACAATTCAAGGCTGAGGCGGAGCTACAACTAGGGAAACATATCAAAGCCCTTCGATCTGATCGAGGTGGCGAGTACCTCCTGGGTGAGTTCAAGGAGTACCTCACACAACATGGGATTGTATCTCAGTTGTCTGCACCGGGTACACCCCAGCAAAATGGTGTAGCAGAGAGAAGAAACCGTACCCTTCTTGATATGGTAAGGTCCATGATGAATCATGCAACCCTACCTATATCTTTTTGGGGATATGCCCTAGAAGCAGCAGCATACATTTTAAATCTGGTACCTTCTAAATCAGTACCTAGGACACCCCAAGAAATGTGGACAAGTCGAAAACCTAGTTTAAGACATATCCACATTTGGGGTTGTCCGGCTTATGTACTGAATGATAAAGCTACCAAGCTGGAACCCAGATCGGAAATATGCTACTTCATTGGGTATCCTAAGGGAACCAGAGGTGGCATATTTTATCATCCAAAGGAGCAAAAAGTACTCATCAACACTCATGCTAGGTACTTGGAGGATGATTGTATGATGCACCAAGAGCTTAGTTGTAAAGAAACCCTTGAGGAGATTCTTTCGGGATCTCCTATAACATCTGTACCAGATCCTGAGACAGTAGATGAACAAGATATTCCTTTAAACACTCCGGAGCCTCGTCGTAGTGGGAGAATTTCTAGACAGTCAGAAAGATATCTAGGAGTGTCTTTTAAGACAGACTCTGAAGATCTGGTTGAGGATCCTACTAGTTATGATGAAGCAGTAACGGATATAGATGCTGACATATGGCAGCAAGCGATGAGATCTGAAATGGATTCTTTGTATTCCAATCAAGTATGGGAACTTGTAGATGCACCTGAAGGGATTAAACCCATAGGGTGCAAGTAGATCTACAAGAGGAAGAGAGGAGGGGATAGGAAGGTGGAAAACTTCAAAGCAAGACTGGTGGCGAAAGGATATACTCAGAAAGAGGGTATTGATTATGAGGAAACCTTTTCACCAGTGGCTATGCTTAAGTCCATAAGGATTCTCTTGGCCATCGTATGTCATTATGACTACGAGATATGGCAGATGGATGTCAAGACAGCTTTTCTTAATGGAAGTCTTGACGAATGCATCTATATGATGCAAATAGAGGGCTTCATTGCTAGTGGCCAAGATAACATGGTTTGTAAACTTAAGAAGTCCATTTATGGACTTAAGCAAGCATCTAGAGCATGGAACATCAAGTTTAATCAGGCAGTCAAATCTTTTGGCTTTGATCAAAACATTGATGAACCGTGTGTATATAAGAAAGGAAGTGGAAAAGCAGTTGCATTTCTGGTTCTGTATGTAGATGACATATTACTCATAGGAAATGATGTAGGTTTATTGTCATCCACAAAGGTTTGGTTATCCTCTCAATTTCAGATGAAGGATTTGGGTGAGGCCAGCTATATCTTAGGGATCAAGCTTTTGCGTGATCGCAAGAATAAGATGTTAGCCCTATCCCAATCTTCATACATTGAGAAGATATTGGTCAAGTTTAACATGCATGACTCCAAGAAAGGTCTCCTACCTTCTAGACATGGAGTACCACTGTCTTGAGATCAATGTCCAAATACATCTGAAGAGATAGAGAGCATGAGGAGAATTCCATATGCATCCGCTGTTGGAAGCCCCATGTATGCCATGTTATGTACTAGACCAGATATTTGCTTTGCCGTTGGCATGGTTAGCAGATATCAGTCAAACCCTGGACCTATGCATTGGACAGCTGTTAAGCATATATTCAAGTATCTTCGGAGAACGAAAGATTATATGCTAATCTTTCGAGCAGATGATCTAACGCCTTTGGCGTATACAGACTCTGATTTCCAATCTGATAGTGATGCCAGAAAGTCTACTTCAGGGTACGTCTTTACTCTGTCAGGAGGGGCTATATCATGGAGAAGTGTCAAGCAATCCTGTACTGCTGATTCTACCATGGAAGCAGAGTATGTGGCGGCATCGGAAGCTGCAAAGGAAGCTGTATGGCTCAGAAAATTCCTGTTGGAATTTGGAGTTGTTCCTGCAGTACAAAAACCGATTGTCATGTACTGCGATAACACTGGTGCTGTAGCACAGTGCAAAGAGCCCAGGAATCACAAGAAAGGCAAGCACATTCAAAGAAAGTACCACTTGATCCGGAAATCCATTCAGGATGGAGAGATAGTGGTGGAGCATATTGCTTCAGCAAATAACTTAGCTGACCCATTCACTAAGACTCTTACTGAGAAAGTCTTCACTTCTCATGTTGAGTCTATGGGTGCTAGGTTAGGAAGTAGTGATCTTTAGTGCAAGTGGGAGTTTGTTGGGATTTGTGTATGCCCTAAAGCCCACTAGCTGCACTCTCATGTTTTGTTACTGGATATTGACTGGTTATTTAATGGAATGACTCTTTTCTGCTTAAACATGTATATATGTATGGTTGTGTAAGGCCCATTGTTTCTAGTAAATGAATTAGGTGTGTAGTGTCTACACACAGATAGGTCTAATTCATGGACACTGGATACAACACATTTGTTCATAACTGAGAGATGGAGCTGGGCACTTCATCTTGGTATAAGTTATAATGAGAGACTCTCCTGTATTCAGGGTGACTTACCTAAGTCATGGGAGGGCTTTCCCGGATTCATCTCATTAGTGCATATGCAATGCATTGAATAGGACCATGGAAGGTGTGATCTCTAAAATAGTACTATCACAGAGAGAGATCAAGTCACCTCATGCTACTGAGTGACCGGTGCTCTTAATCTTGAGCATTTGTGGATGAACTGACGAAGTCAAGTTCTTGTGCTTTAATTCACTTTGGGTGAGATTCTTTTCATGGGTCAACAACTCTGTGTTTTGGGTACTCGGACTTGATTAGTTGGGACGTGCAGATGCAATATAGAATCTATGCCATCTAATGATGGAATGATCGTCCCCTTAGAATTATCCGATTAATCATCAAAATCTAAGATCTTAGTATATGGATGTTCCATATGGATATTGAACTTGTGGGTCTCTCCCTGGATCAAGAGAATGATATCCGAATGATGATTATGTTAAGGATATGAAGTTCTAAGGTTTAGATGTAATCGGGAAGGTTGATAGTACATGTGATAACCTGACTCGATTATGGATGTTACATAGAGGGGCATTCAGGTCATTATACTTAGTAGGTCGAAGACAACCGTCATTTTATGACGAGCTTATTATATTATATATTTGTCCTTGGAGTTCAACCATAACTCTTTAGTGGAATGAGTTAAGGTTAAAATGGTCTTAATGTTGCTATGGGTTTAGCATGGACATTTTGGTTATTTTGGGAGCCAATGGCAAATATGTCTTTTGGTCCCTTCTCTAGTCACTTACCAAGATTGGCATGGTTTCCTAAAGTGTTTAGATAACATTTGGATGAATTATTTTAGTGGAAAAATAATTTTGAGTTTAAATTCAAATAGGCCTTTGATGGCATACATGAATTTAATTCTAGATAAATTGTTTGTGGGCCATGGTGTGCATTAGTATGTGGGACGTCCATAATGGGATTTCCATGGGTAAGGTTTCCAACTTTGAGTAGGACTCTCTACTTGGAAGGTTGGACTCCTCTTTGGATTAGTATTCCCATAAGAAAGTTTCCTTTTTGTATTAGAAACTTAAATTAGTAAGTGTTGTACAACTAGGATTACTAATTGCCAAAGTTTGTGGGAAGTTCCTTAGTTTTCTTTTCTAATTGGAGTGTTTCTAAAAGGAAATAAGTCTTTAGATTGTACTTTCCTTTTAAGACATCTATGAGAATTAGAAGAGATGGTCTTTAAGGAAAGAGTCCAAAAGTTTCTATAAAAGGATGCACCTTCCCCCCTTGGACGTCCTACACTAGGAAAACCCATTCCACACGTCCAGCTTCTTTAGTGCTTTCTTCTTCAGTGAAGAAAGTTTGAGATCTGAGATTTTTCCTTAGAAAAATAGTTTTCATTTCCTAGATTAAGATCCCACCATCTTAGCCAATCAGATTTAGAAGTGAGATAGAGAAGAAGATCAAAGGCAACACTACTGCAGAAAATTCCAGCAATTTGTTTGCTAGTTGCAAGTCTGAGTTCGGGCCTTTAGATCTATTTTCTCAGAGATTTGAAGTCTACAAATCTTCGAGGTAATAGTCTTCTTCATTCTCCTTAAATTATACACTTGTTGGTCATGAATTCATGGAGTTCTCATGCGATCACTATGGCTGATTTATGCTGCCCAAATCAGATTTTTAAAAAATATGTCATGTTACAAATTAGCCATGAATGTCTTCCGCTAGTGAAATTCAGATCTGAATCGCAGTTTCTTTCAGTCCTCGTGTGGGATATCAAGACCTTCGAGCAACGGGCAGGATCGAGAGGTCTTCGGGCTAAAGATCTGAGTCTGAGCTTTGCTCCCAAACCAGAGGGTGTTGAAGAGCTCTTGACGCTGAAGACCGGACTGAAGAGTCAGTGAAGATCAGAGTCTCCCCGAGTCTCCAAGCAGTGGACCAGCGAGAATCAGAGCCTCCGTGTCTTTATTTCTTCTTTTGTTTTTAGAGGACTGCGAGCCTCCTTGTTGTATTTTGTCTTTCTTTTCTGTAATCCTTGTAAAGAAGAATTTACATTTAAAAAAAAACAAAGTTTCTGATCATATGATCTTTGTACAGTATTTCTGCATTCTTGCATTCTCTTTTGCTTTTCTGTACTATTTCTTTATACTTCTGTACTGTTTTTTTCTGCACCCTTGTGCCTGTATTGCTTTTTTCTGTGCTGCTTTTTTGCACTTCTGTGCTCGCACTGCTCTTTTCTTCTTTTATGTGCTATTTTTCTGCACTTTTGTGCTTGCACTGCTTTTTTCTTTCGAAGACTGATATCAGCCGAGATGAACTCAAAGCCTCGAGGATCTCGGCTGCGCAAGCCTGAGTTCGGGACCGATCTCGGGGGGTGTATGAACCCAGATTTTTAGGGAAGACTGGACGTGTAAATCCGAAGTCAGTCCCAGAGTATATGAACCCAGAATTTAGGAAGCGACCGGATGTATGAATCTGAAGCCAGTCCTAGGGTGTATGAACCCAAAATTTAGGAAGCGACCGGATGTATGAATCTGAAGCCGGTCCCAGGGTATATGAACCCAAAATTTAGGAAGCGACCGGATGTATGAATCCGAAGCCGGTCCCAAGGTATATGAACCCAGAATTTAGGAAGCGACCGGATGTATGAATCCGAAGCCGGTCCCAGGATGTATGAACCCAAAATTTAGGAAGCGACCGGATGTGTGAATCCAAAGCCGGTCCCAGGGTATATGAACCCAAAATTTAGGAAGCGACCGGATGTATCAATCCGAAGCCGGTCCCAGGGTATATCAACCCAAAATTTAGGAAGCGACCGGATGTATGAATCCGAAGCCGGTCCCAGGGTATATGAAGCCAGAATTTAGGAAGCGACCGGATATATGAATCCGAAGCCGGTCCCAGGGTATATGAACCTAGAATTTAGGAAGCGACCGGATGTATGAATCCGAAGCCGGTTCCAGGGTATATGAACCCAGAATTTAGGAAGCGACCGAATGTATGAATCCGAAGCTGATCCCAGGGTATATGAACCCAAGGCCAGTCTCGCCGAGATGGAAAAGCCTGGGTGTATGAACCCAGGGCAGTCTCTCTGGCGCTGGCCTAGACCAACATGAGGCTGAACCTGCGTGAAGTGCGTAGCTAGCACGAGGGCGATACCAGCATGAGGTCATGAAATGCGGTCGAGACCAGCATGAGGCCGAAACCAGCGTGTGGACGGACCAGCATGAGGTCGTGAAATGCGATCGAGACCAGCATGAAGCCGAAACCATCGTGAGGTGGAAACCAGCACGTGGACGGACCAGCATGAGGTCGTGAAATGCGGTCGAGACCAGCATGAGGCCGAAACCAGCGTGAGGTGGAAACCAGCACGTGGACGGACCAGCATGAGGTTGTTTGGAGGCCAAGAAGCCTGGGTGTATCTACCAGAGGACTTGGTTGCCCTGCTGCCGAACGCGAGTCACGCCTGAGTGTATAAAACGACCCCAAGGTGAGCTCGGTGGCTTTGGATGACTAATGGCGGTAGAGGACCGTGCGATCAAGGCTGACAGTAGAGGGTCATGCCGGTGTCATCGAAGCTGACGGCGCCATCAAAGCTGACAGTAGTGGACCGTGCCGCCGAAATGACGGTAGAACGTCGTGCTATCAAAGCTGACGGGCGGTCGAAGCTAAGTGATGACAGGAGACGTCTAGCTGCCTCCCGAGCTGGAAGAGACTTCAGCAGAGCTGGGGGCTGCTAGCGAGCTGGAGACATTCTCGATCTGGCTGTAGACAACCCATAACCTTTTGGCGAACTGCATGACGTTCTCGGTCTGCTTCATTCTGAGGGCCATCAGGTCGGCGCCTGTCCTGGGGATGACCCTGTGAACTTGGAACTTCGTCATGAAGGAACTACGGAGCTGCTGCCACCTTTTGATCGATCCTTGGGGGAGTACGTAGAACCATTTTAGGGGGAGGTCCCTGAGGCTGGAAGAGAAGACTCTGCAGTTCAGGTGGCCTGCACCGCCCCACATCGACATCCTCTGAGTGAAGTACCGGAGGTGTGCCGCTGGGTCCGAGGTTCCATCGTAAATGATGAACCTCGTGACTTTGAAATCTTCAGGAAGGGGAAGCTTCTGATCTCTGGAGGGAAGGGAGATGTGCCGAAATCGTCAGAGTTCACCCGAACTTGAGCGACGCCGACCATCTCGATGTGCTGTCGTACTGCTTGCTCTATCCGTCGATTAAGCCACTCTCTGGAGTCGCGGTTGTTACCCGAGCTTTCGTTAGTAGCTCGGTTGCTTCTGTTGTCCTTCAGGTAGGAGATGATTGGATCCATCCAGCTCGGGCCGAGATCAACGCACAGGGCTTGCCGAGATGAGTGGAGCTCTAGGCTTGATCTTGGTATCGATCCAACCTCCATAGTTCTTTTCTTTCCCGCTTCGACAGCGGAGGCCAGGTTTGCAAGCGCATCAGCGTGCGTGTTGGTTTCTCTGGAGATTTGCCTGACCTCGGCTGTATGGAAGTGAGAGAGCAGTTTCTTCGCGAGGGCTAAGTAGGCCGCCATCCTGTCGTCCCTGGCTTGGTAGTCTCCAGTGAGTTGGCTAGTTACCAGTTGTGAATCACTGAAGACCACCAACTGCTGGGCTCCGAGGATTCGGGCGCTATTCAGTCATGCTATCAGAGCTTCATACTCCGCTTCATTGTTCGTCGCTTTGAAGTCCAAGGTGAAGGCTTGTTCTATGACCAGTCCCTCTGGCGATTGGAGGACTATGCCGGTGCCAGCTTTCTTAGAGGTAGACGAGCCGTCAACAAAGATCTTCCATGCCGATATAGGAACTTGTTCGACCTCGGTAACTTCACGCTCAAGCCCTATGCCCCCCAGTTTGGTCGAAGCCGAGCTTGGAGAGGCTAACTCTACAATGAAGTCTGCCAGAATTTGGGCTTTGATCGCAGTCCTGGGACGGTACTGGATGTCATACTGCCCCAGTTCGACTGCCCATTTTGAGATTCGCCCTGAAAAGTCAGCTTTATTGAATATAGAATGGAGTGGATGCTCCGTGATAACCACAATAGTATGGGATTGAAAATAATGGGAGACCTTGCGGGACGCATTGACAAGTGCCAACGCAAGCTTCTCCAGTAAAAGGTATATGGTCTCGGCATCAAGCAGGATCTTGCTCGTATAGTAGATTGGTTTTTGAACTCTCTCGTCCTCTCTGATGTGGACAGAGCTCACCGCATGATCCGAGACCGCAAGATACAAATACAAAATCCCCCCTGAGTTGGGGTAGAGAGTAAGGGTGGTGAAGACAAATAGGTTTTGAGTGCTTCCAATGCTTGGTCACACTCAGGGGTCCATTGAAACTTGAAATTCTTTTTCAGAAGCTGAAAGAAAGGCTGGCACTTATCTGATGATCTGCTGATGAAGCGATTGAGTGCTGCAGTCATGCTTATAAGCTTCTGAACCTCCTTTGTGGTAGATGGGCTTTGGATGCCCAGGATTGCAGTAATCTGGTCCGGGTTGGCCTCTATTCCGCTCCGCGTTACCAGGCTTCCGAGGAACTTGCCAGAAGCTACACCGAAAGCGCACTTGGAAGCATTCAGTTTGAGCTTGAACTCGCGGAGGATGCTGAAGACTTGGGCCAGATCCGCCAGATGGACATCTTTTGAGAAAAGTGTCGGAGGTGAGCGGCTGGGTCAGACACTCCGTCATAAGGGACGAACCGTGGGACTGAGAACTTCTTGGGCAGTGGAGTCTCCTTGATATCCCGCGTGAAGGGGGAGGCCTCCAGATCGGTGGGGCTACAAATATCTTACTGATCCCGCATCTCCAAGTTATGCTGAAGAGCCAGCTTGATACGCTTGTCGAGCCGCTCCTGCTCATCATCCTTCTCTGGTGTCGGTGCTTTTGGCTTTCGCTTCGAATGGCCTCGACTATGGTAGCTGCGGACTTGGTCGTCTCGGCCGTGATGGCTTCGACCATTGCTCGAGTGCTCGTCGTTGATCCGACTACGCTTCTGCTCCAGAAAAGTTCATAAATCATCGCGGGAGCGCTGGACCACCTTGCTCTGGATGGCTCTCTTCTCGCCTTGAGGCTCATAGAGCTGCCTTAACGAGGCAGTCTGCGCTGCTCTAAGTTGCTGCTGGAGCTGGCGGATTAACTTCTCCTGCTTCTGGAGGAGAACGTTTTGAGCCGCGATATCTCCTCCATCATCTGGAGGTTGGCACGGCGTGGCTCTTCCACTGCCACAACTTTGTCTCTCGGGGGACGATCACGTCGCCGCTTGTCCCGTCGGGGAGGCGTGACTTCGTCGCCGGAGAGCGAGGCCTCAAGTCCCTCTTGGAAGGGAATCTCAACGAAGAGTTGCGAGCCAAGGCGCCCCTCGCCTGCAGACGCGCCAGGCACCGCTCCAGACCGTCCTTGAGGAGGGACGTCCGTCGACGGGCCCGGTCGTTCGAGCATTGCTCTCAAGGACTCTCTGCCTTTCTTAGCTTTTGGAGGCATGGTTTCTGGGAAGGTTGAGAAGGTTGGGATAGTGCTTTCCCACAGACGGCGCCAATTGTAAGTGCAAAAAACTATGACTCACAAGATTTAGGGTGCCTGATAGGACTTATCCGAATGGAAGAAGATGATCTGCTGCCTCAAAGCCTGAAAGGGAAGAGCAAACGGTCAGAGGACCTTGGCCTGGGCGGCGCAAGGCTCTCCGATGCCTAAGTCAGTGTATGAACTGGAACAAAGGAAGGAGAGGAAGAAGAGAAGCAGAATAACGACTCTCAAGTGTGTAGGTTGCGTACCTTGCATGTGAAATGGGGTTCCATTTATAGAGAACTCATGATGATATTTTGGATGATATTTTGGCGTGGGTCTCTTGATTTGATAGGCAGGGCCTTATCAGCCCACAAAGTAATAAATGCGGTCCATTCCAGCCCACATTGCATTTAATGCCAGTCGGATCAGCCCACATCGCATTTAATGCGTGTCATGTTGGGCCTGATCATGTTGGACGCCTTTGGCGGTACAGGTCCCATCGGATCCATCCTCGGGCCTTGCCCTGATTTGGCTACAGCCGCTGGATGCCGCCCTGTCAGTGATCTGGCGAAGATTGTGGACGGCTGGACGTCGCATCTGTCCCACTGGCACGCACCCCTACTCCGCCATGTGTCTAATGACGTGGCGAGCGTAGGGCTCGAGTGGGGATTCTTCTTTGTCTTGGCTTCCGTCCCGGCTCCTTTGGCCGGGGTCGAGCTTTTTAGCCGAGGTGGGCGCCTGGTAGTCGAGCTCGGCGCTAACGGCTAGAGCTTGCCTGATTTCGGCAGAGGCCTCTGTCCCGACAGCCGAGGCGAGTCTGGGTGCCACGTGGATGGCACGTGAGAATGCTTAGTCCCATCTTATAGCCGTGATTAGCGTAATCCTGGAGCTTTGAAAATCTCCCCACAAGTACATATGTAAAAAACAAGTTTTTCATGGAGAAGAGATTCAACTTGTGTGGGGAGATTTTCAAGACACCAAGATTATGTTGATTTCGGCGATAAGATGTCAATAATCACGGCTACGGGCCATCAAAGGGCACCTCGACGTTGGTGTCGGAGCGTTGGCCGAGATCAGGTTTGCCCCGGCTGCACGACCTGATCTCGGCTACACCTTCTGACCCCAACCAAAGAGGCCTGGTCGCCCATTGAGAAGCGTTGCGATCGCCTCCCCACTTCTGCCACTTCAGCACACGTGCCAATGGGACAGATGGGCCATTCCTGCCGTCCACAATCTTTGCCAGATCCCTGACAAATCAACATCCAGCGGCTGTAGCCAAATCAGGGCAGAGCCCGAGGGTGGATCCGATGGGACCTCAACCGCCAAAGACTTAAGACACGATCAGGCCCAACATGACATGCATTTAATGCGATGTGGGCTGATCGGATTGGCAATAAATGCTTTGTGGGCTATGATGGACCCTCATTTATTACTTTGTGGGCTAAATGGATTATCTCTATCAAATCTAGGGGCCCACTCCAAGATATCAGCGAGAATTCTCTATAAATAGGATGACGTTGTTGACACCAAAAATGTCACTTTGCCTCTTCAAGAGCCAAAATACTACATGAGGTCAGAACCTGCCATAAATAGGCAATGGTACTTCCAAAAAATCAAATCTTGGCAGAATCAAACAAAAACTACATGATACTTCAAGACAGCCAAAAGAGGAGTACACAAGAAGTTTCGGGCCATATCAAAATCATTTGCCCTAACTTCGCTTCTCCGGCAGCTGAAAAGGAGCTCCCGGCGGCGAAAGCATCGGAGACACCAAATCTTCGATCAGAGCCGATGGATGGTCTCAAAATACTTCCAAAAGGCTCCACGTCAAGTTCCGAGTCAAACCGAGAACGTTTGACCCTACATCAACCCTCGAACAGCTAAATCAAGCCTCTCGGCGGTGAGAACCACCGAGGCCATTATTCATCAAATAGAGCACATGGACGGCTTCAAAATGCTTACAAAGGGCTATACGTCAAATTTCAGGTCATTTCGACAACATTTGACCAGACTTTGACGCTCGGAAGCCAAATCAGGCCTCTCGGCGGTGAAGCTCCCTGGGACCATGGTTTTCAAGATAGAGCCTGTGGGTCATCTTAAAATGACTCCAATAGGTTCCCTATCAAATTTCAAGTCATTCGGACATCGGTTGACCGCACATCAAGCCGCGACATCTTCATCGCGAAAAAAAGTAAGTCTACTGGTGATAGGACCTCAAACGGCTTCAAAACTCAAATAAAATCCTATGGTTGGTCTTATTTATTGCTCAGGAGGCTTCACCCCAAATTCCAGGTCATTCCAACATCGTTTGACCCAGTTTCAGCTTCTGACGGAAAATCGGCAGCTCTGCGCGACAAAGTCTTCGGCTTTCTCATAAAATTGGAAATTTTGCAATCCAAAATGCAAGGATTCTCATCAAGTTTTCTACAGGGAAATCAAGCCAATAAATGATCAAAGATTTCAAGAAAAAATACATAAGAAAAAAGAATCGAAAAACATCAAAAACGGACGCAAAACGCGACAAAAAGGGGAAAAACCCCCCAGGGTCGCAGACCCCTGCGACCCTGGCCCATGGTCTCTGGCGACCACGGGGCCAGGGATCGCCGGGTGGGCCCCGGAAACCCCATTTTTTGGTCGTTTTTTCGCTATTCGAAGCGTCCGACTCCTCGAATTTTTCAAAATTCATATTTTTGAGACACCAAATCCTTTGACATCCGTCAAAATCACGGATCAATCATCTAGAGTATCAAAATCAACATTGATCGCCAATCGGTCAACCAAAAAAGTGTGCTTTCTACCCGACCAATCGAGAAATCGACAGGACAGATGACACCGACTCGCTGTTGGCAACCAATACCTGAAGTTACATGGTCATCCGATGTCGATCTACTTGAAGATCCATCGTTGATCATCTCCAGAAGAATCCCAAAAGACGCGGCACGGCCCGTGACTCTTCAACTGCTCGGCGACCTTTTAATGCGATTAATTGACTAGCTTTATTGCAGTCATTAATTCATTTCTTTGGACGGCCCAATCAGAAGCAAGCATACAGGAGTTACAAGTCAATTGATTAATGGCATTTAACCCATGAAACTCCTCCCATCATGGTGATTAAAGGCGATTAAATGCCCTCAATCTCCTCCGGCCAATCAGAAGCCAAGAAAAAGGAGTTACAACATAAAGAACTCAATCTTGTAACTCCTCCCTTTATTTAGCTTTATGACAATTAAGGCTCATAAATCCTCCTAAATGGCTACCTAAAAGCCTATAAATAGGAGAGCATTCCAAAGAATTTCAGATGAAAAAAAAAATCAAACAACTCCCAGAGATAAGAATCAGATCAGCTTCCAAGCACAGAAAATCCAGAGAAAGAAAGAGAGAAAACTCTGCTGAAGTCCAGCACCGGCCACCACTACAAGGTGACAAAAGTCCCTTGGGGGGTACCCCCCAAGGTCCTTGCCTTCTCCTTCTGCCTCTAATGGCTTAGACGTGGCTTTTCAATCCGTCTACTTAGCTTTTTATTGGACATAGGACCTCCTTTTGGTCTTTGTCCTCTAAAAACCTGAGGTTATAGCCAAGCCAAGCGAATCAAAAGCATCCTCTGTTCTCATCTGCATGGATGATGGCGAAGTCCACATATGGCTTGCGACCGTCAATCTGAACGGGTCCCCCACAATCTCCTGAGAAGTTAGATCCTCCTTTTCTTGCTTTTCATTGTAGTTTGTATTTTTTCAAAAGAGATAAAAATCACAACTCTTGCCTTTCATTATTGATAAGAATTGTAAATCGGCTATAAACGCCAAAATCGGCTATAAACGCCAAAAATCGGCTATAAACGCCAAAATCGGCTATAAATGCCAAAATAATCGCCTTTCACGGCAAATCAAGAAAAATGTCTCTTTTCTTAAATATATGTGCAATGGAAAACTTGAAAGAAGTTGATTTCCTTTTTACTTGCGAAGGTTGATCTCCGGATCACCACTTGTAATTCCAAGTAAAATAGAAAATCTGGCACACCCACACAAAAAAAATGTTGATACACGCCTTTGCCCCCCGGTTACGAAAGGGTCGGATCAAACGGACTCCCACGTCCGCCGACCTCGGTAGAACCGAGCAGAAGCGCAGTCCATCAAGCTGGCTCCACTCGGTGGGACCCGTTCATTTGAGAACATGATGCTAGAAATGAAATATTTGCATATCATATCTTTTGCTCTATGCTTATACTTCTTTTCTGGATTCATTGGCTACTTTCTAATTGGTGGCCTATGTTGGATTCCGCATCTAAAAAAAATGAGATGAGATTTTTTCGAAATTTCTAATTCTTTGAATTTATTTCCACTCTTTCTCTTTTAAAAAAAATCAGATTTTTCATTTTGGATTCAAAATTGAGAAACCTTGATCATTTCCTATCGTTCATAGTGCTTGCAGAAATGTTGAGCCTATTCGACTAAGGTTTTGGGCCATCGTTTCTCTTCGATGAGTTCATTAAAAATCTAAAAAAAAAATAAAAAATAAAAAATAAAAAAATTAGATTTTTCATTTTGGATTCAAAATTGAAAAACCTTGATCCTTTCCTATCCTTCATCGTGCTTGTAGAAATATTGAGCCTATTCGACTAAGGTTTTGGGCCATCGTTTCTCTTCAATGAGTTCATTAAAGATCTAAAAATATATATATAAAAACCAAAAAATCAGATTTTTCATTTTGGATTCAAAATTGAGAAACCTTGATCCTTTCCTATCGTTCATCATGCTTGCAGAAATGTTGAGCCTGTTCGACTAAGGTTTTGGGCCATCGTTTCTCTTCGATGAGTTCATTAAAAATCTAAAAAAAAATAAAAAAATAAAAAAATCAGATTTTTCATTTTGGATTCAAAATTGAGAAACCTTGATCCTTTCCTATCCTTTATCGTGCTTGCAGAAATGTTGAGCCTGTTCGACTAAGGTTTTGGGCCATCGTTTCTCTTCGATGAGTTCATTAAAGATCTAAACAAAAAACAAAAAAATAAAAAAAAGACATAGAACACTAAGGTTAAACCAATTGCGTTCTTTGATCACGGTTGATTCAAGAAAAGCCTTGTCCAGAGTGTGGAGACAGCTTGACTGTTCTAGGCAAGAGTCCTCCAAACGGGTTCATTAAGTAATACTACCCTTACCTGGGGGCAATTCTATCAATCGAGATTTCATAAGACCGGGTTAGGAGGCCTATGTGTACTCTCTCGTCCTTTAAATAAAAAATTTTCAAAATAAAAATTTTAAAATAAAAAAAAAAGATTTTTCAAAAAAAAATCTTTAAAAAAAATTAAAAAAATAAATAAATAAATAAATAAAAGATTTAAAAAAAATCTTTAAAAAAAAAAAAAACTTCCGTCATTTTTGGGTTCAGATTGGAGAAATTTTGGTCTCCTCCTTTCTCAGCACTGGCACTCGCGGAAATCGTTGAGCCCGTGTTCAGATTGGAATTCCTTTTGCTCTCTTTGATGAACCCGATATTGACCTTTCAAAAAAAAAAAAAACTCGTCATTTTTGGATTCAGATTCGAGAAATTATGGTTCATTTCCTTCTGAGTACTGGCGCTCGCGGAAATCGCTGAGACCGTATTTGGATCGGAATACCATCTGCTCTCTTTGATGAATCCAATTTTGACCTTTCAAAATAGAGAATCTCATCTCATGGATGCGGTCTCCAAACATTTGTGTCTAGCGGTACTAATACGTCCTTTCAGGGTCTACTATATTCGCGACCGGCATATTTGTAACTCCAACCTTATATTTTTCTTACATTGAGCAAGCTCTGCTTCTCGATAAGTCGAATTTAAGTTCACAATAGCTTCTAGCAGTCACTGGGACGCTCATTCTGGGCTTACCATACCTGCGATCAGAACAATTGTACCCTCTATGGCCTTTTGCCTTCTTCATATTGCTTGGGTCATCTCCCTCGAGCGATTTGAAAAAACAAAACTATAGAACTTCCAATTTATGATCATTATATTCTTGTGATTACTAATGGATGTGGTCTTGTTTCAGAAATTTTTCGAAAACTAACAATGGCAGCATCGCTTACTGTTACTTTCGATGAGAACAAGCACCAACTCATGCTTCAACAGAAGTAAACCATGCGCACCTACAAGCGCCCCATCAGCTGCCGAAGCGTCAACTCCTTCGGCAACTCTCTGAACTCCGGGTCGACCTCGACTCCCCGGACTATCGTCTTTGGGACGCTGGGACCATTCCCACTTCCTGAAGAACAAACTGCTCCTTCCAAGAAGCAGAAGCTCGTCTCTTAACGTGTCACTACCGTGACACCAAAGGCGAGCATCAAAAGGACCGAAGCCCGTGGCACCCCCACGAAGCCTCGACCCGCAAACGACCAGGTTTATCCCAAGACTTGGTCCCCAAGACCTTCACCAAAACAAAGAAGGTCCCAAACATCCACCAAGCCAACATACCTGGCCTTACTCAAGGAGAACCAGTTCTACCCTCTTGCCTACATGAAAGAGGAGAGACCCATCTCCAACCTGACTCCCAAGTCAACCCAGCATGACCCGGCTTCTTCTTACAAGCCCAAAATCAAGTCATGCATCACAAGGCCTCTACAAGCACCTGCTAAGGCCTACAATCCTTCGGTTCGACCCTTCATATCTACAGGGGCCGAACTCGAAAAATTCAAAGCTTCGCTGCAACAGGCGAAGGACCAGGTGTGTCCTTGCCCAGCTACAAAGAAGACAGACTCGGATGCTGCCCCGAGGGAGCACATCCTTCATTTTCAAAGCCCAGCCAGAGCTGACCGAAGCTCAAATTGCTCGTCGTATACGCCGCCGCGCGTCGTATCGACAAAAGAGACTAGAGAAGCAAAGGTGTCAACCTCCTACGCTTCAAGTCTCTCCCAAATGGGTCGAAAAAGAAAGACCCAACCAAGTTGCTACCGTCCATATGGTTGGAAAAACCAGAAGACGCCAAAAGTCGGCAACAAAAATCCATGTCCGACGTCCGGTGACCCGTAGAGTCTCCAGGACAAGAAGACATTCAGAAGAATCCCTTGCTCCTTCAAGCAAAGGACGGCAGAGTGATCATTCCTCAAGCTCTTCATCAAAAAGAATGAGCCCCAGCTCAGTCACCAGGACAGTTTCTTCGTTCGAATCCCGAGGGATGAACGTCCTGGCTACAAATTCTGAGCCACCACCCCGCAATCCACCTCAAGATGATGCGCTCACACGCATCCAGCAGTTGGAACAAGGCCAGCAGAGGATTGAAACTCTGATGGAAAACCATCTCCTCGCCTTCCAAAATCAGGCGAACAATGAACCTCCTCCGAATCATCAAGACGATGAGGTAAATGGAGAAGAAAATGAGCCACGTGCCCTTACCAAAAAGGACGTAGACAGTATCCTCGCCAAAGCAAAAGAAGAGGATATACTCAACGAGCATGGGATCAAGCCACCATATCCCTTATGGATGGACTCGGTCTCCCCACAAAATTCAAACATCCTACTCTCCAAACATATAAGGGGAAAGGATCAGCCAGACAGCACGTCATCCACTTCAAGATCCTGACGAGAGCAATCGCGGATCAAGATGCACTCAAGATCCGCCTCTTTGCAAGTACCCTAAAAAGTACGGCCTTTGATTGGTACTCCACTCTACCGGAGGACTCCATCCAAAATTGGGCCATGCTAGAGACATGCTTCCTGACTCACTTCAAATGTGAAGATCATCGCGCTACTATCGCTCAGCTGTGCAGCCTACAACAGGGGGAGAATGAGTCAACATATGACTTCATTCACAAGTGCAAAGCAATGGCATACAAATGCTCTGATGTATTGCCACAAGCGTCGCTAGTCGATATCTGCCGAGACAACATGAGAGCTAGAATCGGCTCCATGATCATCGGCAACAAATCAAAGAACCTGGGAGAACTCCTAGAAGCTTCCATGGAAGTTGAAACGGTGATTAAAGACCTCAACAGTCAGAAATCATCAAGAAAAGAGCCAACCGCCATTGCAACCTCTAAACAAAAAAAAAGAGGTCCTCAATGTGCAAACCAAGTCATCTCCTCAGCCACCAAAGAAAGCTGAAAATAAAGTTACTGGTAAGAGACCTGAACTCTTTGATGCCTTCAAAGAACGAGTAGAAAAGAAATACCCGTTCGATGAAGATGTTGATGAAGTCTTCGGGGCTCTTGTGGTAAACGACAAGCTCACCTTGCCTGAACCCAAAAGACCGGGTGATGTTGGCAAAACCAACGATCCTCGGTACTGTCCATACCACCGGATGATCTCGCATCCTCTCAATCAATGCTTCGTTGTGAGAGCAAAAATAAACGAGATGTGGAAAAACGGAGTCATCACCTTTGACAAAAACTATGGGTCTGCCTCCGTCAACATGGTGTCACGTGGACAAACATCAAAATCACCGAAGAAGAAGATCACTACTTCCTTCAAGGTGATAAACTCAATCCAAGCGTCCGAGGAACTGGTTCCTTACCCGACACCAGACGAACAACCCATATGGGTACATCCCGATCTCCTAGAAGATGAAAACTGGGAGGTCGTGAAAACAAAGCCTACAGCTCAACAGCGAAGGCTAGCTAGGAAACATCTCCTCAAGCTCAAACGGCAAGAGAAGATCCAGCCAAAACAAAAAGTCCAAGAAACGGCAGAGGCTTCCTTTACCGCTTCACTGGAGGCAACAAAAACGCCCCTTCCAAAGACTTCAAAGGAGGTAAGAAAATTCACTCGCAGTGATTTCATGCCACCTCAATTCAAAGAAACCACGCATGGGGCATCATACTCTTGCAATTCGGTAGTTGGATTCTCCATTGATAGATACGAGTCCAGCGACACCAATGATGGATTCGAATCCAGCTACAGCGACGAGTGGGAGGAATCCGTTGAAACAGGAGAATATCTCTCCGATGAAGAATGGGTTCCTGAGACTCTTATGCCAGTAATCTGGTATAACCCCCTACAACCACAAGGTTTCTGGTCTGATGATGAAGAAGACCAAGAGGCTGTACAAAAAAATGCTGTTGAACCAGCACCCCTCATTGCTCCAATGGAAATCAACCATGTTGAGTCACAAAGAGCTGATGAAGAAGAAGATTGGCTCCCATGCCTGATCTTGAAGAGTATGCAAGGATCTTGTAGCGTCTCGCTCTAGAACAAGAACAATACCGCGTCGACGAGCTTCTTCGCAATCCAGAGCCTGAAGTCCCTAAAGACCATCAGGCACATCCTCCCTTAACTCCTGAAAATGGAGAAAATTGCTGGATAGACGATCCTCTTACATCCGAGGATGAGTCTGACTCCGTTCAGGCAACGTCTCCTGTCAGAGCTTCCTGTAATGTGATAATTCGGGATCATAGCTCTTTCGAAGCATCGTCTGATGAGATCACTTACACTCCGACGACTCATAGCAATGTATCTTCTGAAGCCACCTCATCTCACGTAACTTTCACTGAGACGACACCCTCTCAGGTTTCTTCTCCTGAGACTGTGACTTCAAAGTTCACACCCTTCCTGGCTGAAGAATCCCCATTTATTGATGCTTGGAACGATGAATTGGTCAACGAAGAAGAAAGGTTGCTGGATGCTGTTCAAGACTTGTTCCCGGAAAACGCTCCATGCAACATAATCACTGAGGATGGCAACTCTGCTGCAGATACATCCTCAGCAAATGAAAAACGACAACCCCTTATTCCTGAAGACAATCTTCCAAACGAAGACCCTTCTCAAGAAGCTCTTGAAGTTGGTAGAGGCACCCGCTCTGGCCGGGATTACCACAAAAATTACAACCAATCTTCCTTTTACATATGTAAATCCTTCGGGAAAAGATGTTGTAAGCACCCCTAGTGGCAACAATGATGAACATGCAGGCCCTAAGGAGGCTTTCAAGTATGACTTGATTGAACATTTCAAGCACATACCTGCACGTCTACACATCCTAGATTTATTACGAATGTCTCCGCGCACTCGTGATAATCTCATTTTAGAATTGCAAAAGCTGAATGAGGATGTCGACAAACATGCCCCGCAAGTCCTCCAAATTGAAATGGACTACCGGGTCAAAAACTCAAAAGCTTCCTCAAAGGGAGAAAAGAAGAAAATTGAGGGATCATGCATCGAATGCCTCTCGGTTCAAAAAGCAGCTAGTGCAACCATCGCCTTCACAAAGGAAGACCTCCTACTTGGCGAAACAAGGCACAACCGACCCCTGTACTTCACAGGGTACATCAAGGAATTGCTTATGCACAGAGTTCAGATCGACCCAGGTTCTGCACTCAACCTCATCTCCACATCAGCTCTCGAAGAGTTGGGCATCCTACCCAGCAAGCTGAGCCATACATCTGTATCTATCTTTGGATATGATGGGAGTACTCAAAGGCCTATCGGCAAAATCAGGTTCAAGTTGCAAATCGGTGATCTTATCTCTGAGGTCACCGTATATGTAATAAAAACCCCTTCATGCTACAACATCCTTCTCGGACGCCCCTGGATCCACGAGAATGGTGTTATCCCTTCAACTCTACATCAATGCATCAAGTTTGTTGGCGACGACGGCATGATACATCGAGTCTTTGCGGAGAGAAAACCCTTCAAAGGTAAAGAAGTCCACTTCGCAGACTCACAGATGTATAAAGGTGAAAAAGAAGAAGAGGAGAAGCACACAGCACCGTTTACCGAAAATCTCCAGAAAGATAAAGGCAAGGCTCCTCAACAATCACCGGAAGAAAACAAACCATCCGGTAAATCCGAAGAGAGCATTTAAACTCCCTTCATCATCTCCCTCAAACCTTCAAAGCCTTTGGTCATCACAACTAAAGTGAAGAAGGCAAAGCAAAAGTCTGGTGGTAAGTTTGTTGTCTCTTTCGTGTCTATCATGCAAGACACGGATTCGGATTCAGAGCCAGAAAACGACACATCGTCAAGCCAAGCTAACACTCAGCAAGTTCAGCCTGCTCTTACTCCAATGGAGACAACTTCTGACATAGAAGATCCTACGTCAGCTTCCTTCGTTGTTCCATCAACTTCAGCAAAGGAAAAGCCGATCTTCTTCCATAGATTGAATGCTTCTTCATCAAAATCCAAGCTTGAACCCTTCCAAAACGAAGGTATGCCTCAACTATCCTTATATAGTCCTGTGGCACAAGCTATTATGAAGAAAATGGGCTATGATGCTCAAAACCGAGTCGGTTTGGGAGAAGGCCGCGGTATTCTCACGCCATTGGGGCACGTCTTGACCAAAAGCCAGCTGGAAGATTGGAGACTCTACGGTTTCGTAGAGAAATCTTCACACGGGTTAGGGTATGATCCCGACACTCCCCTGAGACAGTTGACACAAAGGCTTAAAAGTCAATTTACTGACTAAGCCTCAACATGTCAAGTCCATGAAGACATCGATCTCCCTGGATATCTCTTCGATGAGTCACCTGACAAAGATCCAGGAAGCTCATCCAATTGGTACGATTTCTCTGACAATGAGGAGGAACTGTCCGATGGCACAGACGTGTGATCTTCTGACCCAGAAGAACCCTCATCTCCAAAAGAAGTAGCCAACCTCGACCCGGTTTCAACAGGCGATTGGGATCATCTCATAGCAAGCCTTGAGAAAATTGCCGATCAAGAAGACCCGTGGAAAGGAAAAAAACCTTGGTCTAAAAATGCCCTTGAAACCCCAGAAGGTTTCGTTGAGCTGGAAGCCTCCGAAAATATTGTGGAGGAACCACCTTCGAACCTTCCAACAAAAGATCATGTTCAAAAGATAGACTTGGGAACACCAGATAACCCACGTCCTATATTCATAAGCAAGAATATAAAGGATGATGAGTTACCCGAGTATATCGCCTTTATTCATGAGTTCGTTGATTGTTTTGCATGGTCTTATGCTGAAATGCCTGGCTTAGACCCCAAAATAGCAGTCCACAAACTCAATCTTCAAGAAGACATCAAGCCTGTCAAGCAGGGTCAAAGAAGATTCCGTCCAAATGTGATGGATAAAATTGAACAAGAAGTTCAAAAACTCAAAAGCGTTGGCTTCATCCGTGAGGAACAACATCCTGAATGGTTGGCCAACATTGTCCCCGTGACAAAGAAAAACGGGCAGATCAAGGTCTGTATTAACTATAGAGACCTGAATGGCGCTTGCCCTAAAGATGAATTTCCGCTCCCCATACCAGAGGTAATGATTGATAATACCCGTGGATTCGAGCGAATGACATTCATGGATGGTTTCTCTGGCTATAATCAGATAAAGATGCATCCTGAAGATGAAAAACATACATCTTTTCGGACCCCATTTGGCGTGTATTGCTACACTATCATGCCATTTGGTCTGAAAAATGCTGGTGCCACATATCAGAGGGCTATGATGAAGATATTCCAAGATATGAAGTACAAGACGGTCGAATGTTACGTTGATGACCTCACCATCAAAAGCAAAAGAAAAAAAGATCATCTCGAATTCCTTCGAGAAGTCTTCCTCCAGCTTCGCAAACACAAACTGCGAATGAATCCTCTGAAATGCTTCTTTGGCGTCTCGTCGGGTAAGTTCCTCGGATTCTTAGTTCGGAAAGCTGGAATAGAGCTTGACCCCATAAAAGTCAAAGCCATTCTAGAAATGCCCTCTCCAAGAACCTTGAGAGAACTCAAAGGGCTTCAAGGGAGATTGACCTACATCAGACGGTTCATCTCCAATCTTTCGGGAAAATGCCGTCCATTCTCCCGGTTAATGAAAAAAGGTGTAAACTTTGTCTGGGATGCTGACTGTGAAGCTGCATTCTAAGATATCAAGTCATACCTGACCAAACCTCCAGTGTTAGCTGCTCTTACTACTGGAAAACCATTCATCTTGTACACAAGAGCCCTTGACCACTCTCTGAGCGCTCTGCTTGCACAAGAAAATGATGAAAGAAAAGAAGCTGCTCTATACTACCTCAGCCGCATGCTAGTAGGTGCAGAGCATCACTACTCTCCAGTCGAAAAGGAATGCCTTGCAGTGATGTTCGCCGTACAAAAGCTGCGTCACTACTTACTTTCCAACACAGTCTACCTGGTCTCAAGGATCAACCTCTTGAAGGTCCTTGTCACAAAAGCAGGTTCTCTCAATGCCCGACTGGTAAAATGGTCCATCCTTCTGTCACAATTTGATATTAGGTATGTACCACAAAAGGCAATCAAAGGGCAAGCTCTAGCGAACTTTCTCGCAGAGCATTCATTGCCTAAAGATTCTCCACTCAGAGATGATCTCCCATACGAACTAGTCTACAATGTGGAGACTTTCTCACAAAAAGCTTCCTGGGACATATACTTTGACGGTGCAACCAGGACAAATGAAAAAAGACAGCTGATCTCGAGAGTTGGCATCCTCTTTGTTAGCCTCGACAAATGCATGATTCCACACGCTTTCTCGCTACTGGAACCATGCACAAACAATGCAGCTGAATATCAAGCTTTGATCCTAGGATTGGAACTCGCCATCGAATCCGGTATCACCATGCTGGAAGTCTTTGGAGACTCTCAACCGATCGTCAACCAGATGAATCAGAAATTTGAAGTCAGGAAGCCTGATCTGCTACCTTACTACAACAAGGCACAATCGCTTTTGTAAAAGTTTGACATCTGTCACATCACCCACATTCGTAGAGGTGAAAACATACGTGCAGATGCCCTGACTGGACTTGCCGCATCTATGGCAATCCAAGAAGGGAAAAACTTGCAAATCACAGTGTGTGAAAGAAGAAGCATTCCTCCTCTTAACACACACCAAGCAGTTGCTGAATGCCACCGAGTGGTTGGAAGTCGGATCTCTATCCTTCAACCTTCAATCGGCGACTGGAGGGATCCGTTCATTGATTACACAATGTTCGGAATCCTACCTGGAGATCCAAAAGAACGGGTAAGCATCCAAAGGCGAACCCCAAGCTTTCATTTGGATATTCCTTCAAAAATCCTTTACAGGAAATCCTTCAACGGAGTACTTCTATGCTGCTTGTCACAACAAGAGGCTGAAGAAACACTCAAAGAAGTTCATGCTGGTCTTTGCGGAGCTCATCAGGCTGGTCCCAAGCTCTATAATCAGATAAAGATGTTAGGTTATTACTGGCCTACCATGGTAGCTTACGCAATGCAATTTGCTAAGCGCAGCCAACAATGCCAAGTTCACGGAGATTATGTTCACATGCCTCCAGAATGGCTACATCCTACAGCGATTTCATGGCCTTTCAAAGCCTGGGGTATGGACATCATAGGTCCTATTTTTCCCCCTTCAAGCAAAGGTCATCGCTTCATCTTCGCCATTACGGATTATTTCTCCAAGTGGTCAAAAGCATTTGCGCTTAACGAAATGAAGACCTTATCAGTCCTTCAGTTCCTGCGCACTAACATCAGTTGTTGTTTTGGCATACCCAAAAGATTTGTCCATGATAACGGACCACAATTCCGGGATCATCGATTCTACAGGTTCTGCGATAAATACAAAATCCAAAGCTATCCTTTGACTCCATACAATCCGGCAGCAAATGGATTAGCAGAAGCTTTCAACAAGACACTCTGCAAAATCCTCAAGAAGATGGTCTCTAATCACAAAAGAGACTGGAGCGAAAAACTGTCTGAAGCTTTGTGGGCCTATCGAGCCACCGTTCGAGGACCAACCCATAGCACACCATTCTCCTTGGTCTATGGATGTGAAGCTGTCGTGCCCTTGGAAGTACAAATTCCTTCCTTGAGGGTTTCCTTGCAAAATGCTATGACTCAAGAAAGCAATGTCAAATTGCGACTCCATGAGCTGGACAATCTCGATGAGAAACGGCTCGAAGCTCGACAAAGCATTGAACTTTACCAAGCACGCATGACAGGATCTTTCGACAAAAAGGTCAGGCAACGCACCTACAAAAAGGGTGACTTGGTTCTTGCGGTAAAAAGACCAATGGTCTTCGCTCACAAGTCCAAAGGCAAATTTGAGCCAAAATGGGAGGGACCCTATGTCATCGACAAGGTTTTCTCCAACGGCGTATACAAACTCCTAAACATGGAGGGTGACAGATGTATGCGGCCCATCAACGACAAGTTCTTAAAGTAGTACTACCCTTGAAGACTTACCCAACTGGGTAAGAGCAATGCCTGTACGGCCAAAACCGGTTTCCAGGTACACGCTCGTCAAACCCACTCTTTTTAGAATTTGCATTTCAAATGTTAAAATTTCTAGAAATTCAAACAATGCTTACTTTCACCGTTTCATTGTTAAAAAAAAATCCAAGTTTAGGAACCTTTTCCCTAACTTGACCAAAATTTTCAACCCTTGAACCCAAAATTCATGGTTTGAAACAAAATCCGGATTCGGGGATTTCCAACCTTGTCCACCCTGCCTTTTACCGCCAAAATGGTTTTAGGTCAAAACTTATGACCCTCGTGTCTTTAAACAAAAAAAAAATGTTTTTTCAAAAAACCACGGGGAAGCGACGCTTAGTCGATACTCGCACAAATCGGAAGCATGCAAACCTCGTTCGACACTTCCAAAATCGTAGGGAAGCGACATTTCGTCGATACTTGCAAAATCCAAAACCGTGGAGATGCAACATTTCAGTTGATATCCACAACCCAAATTTCAAAGGTTCGAAAAAACCAAGAAACCGTGGAGATGCAACGTTTCAGTTGATATCCACAACCCAAATTTTAAAGGTTCGCAAAAACCAAAAAATCATGGCGATGCAACATTTCAGTTGATATCCACAACCCAAATTTCAAAGGTTCGAAAAAACCAAGAAATCATGGAGATGCAACATTGTAGTTGATATCCATAGCCCAAAGGTTCGAGAAAACTGCAAATTTAAAAAATCGTGGGAAAACGACATCAAGTCAGTACCCGCAAAACCAAAGTTTTTGAAAAGCAAGGATGCGACATTCCATCGATACTTGAACCCAAATCCGCGAGGATGCGACATTCCATCGATACTCGCAACCGAATGAGCAAGGATGCGATATTCCATCGATACTTACAAGACCATTCAACAGGGAGGCGACTTTTAGTCGATACTTGCATTTTTTAAAACCAAACCGGCTATCAATGCCACCAAATCGGCTATAAATGCAACAAACCGGCTATAAATGCCACAAACCGGCTATCAATGCCACAAAACAAACCAGCTATCAATGCCACAAAACAAAATCGGCCATCAATGCCACTAACCAAAAACTTGGCTTTCGAAAAACCCGGCTATTAATGCCACAAACTCGGCTATCAATGCCACCAAAATCTGGCTCCCATGCCAAAACAATCATTTGATAAACGATTTTCACAAAATTACAAGCTTTTGATCGAATCCCATTTAGAAATTGCTTTCATCACAAAAAAATTTAAGTGAGTGTAGGGGAAACAAAAAGAAGCATCCCATTTAGCAATTACTTTCATCACAAAAAGATTTAAGTGAGCGTAAGGAAAATAAAAAAAAAAGTACCAAAAAAATACATGTGGTACCAAAAAAGAAAGAAAGTGTTCACAAGCACTACAAAAAAAAAAAGAGTACAAAAAAAATACATGTGGTACCAAAAAAAAAGAGAATGATAGTTTCTGCTACAAAAATCAAGAGCTTAACCAAAAATGGTCTCTAGCTAAAATTTCAGCTCCTCAAGCAAACTTTTGGCCTCAGCCGTCAGAGTTTCCAAGGCACGCTTCTTCAGGAACTTGCCATGAGATGCTGGAGAAGGCTGCAACCCTTCTTTCACACCGGGAAGCTTATCCCGAGCAGTTTGTCATTGTTTGTCCTCTTGAAACTTCCTTTCAAGAACTCGATCAACATCTGCAACCCGGCAAATCAGAGCACCCTCCCTGTCGCGAGCCTCTGTTATTGCAGCCCACTTGGCAGCGACTTTTACCTTTAAATGCTCAAGACGTTTTCTGTCATCATCGACCTCCCTATCAAGGATGTTAAGGTCATGTGTCAGCCCAATGATGGCTAGCTCTTCTAATTTCTTCTCTCGAACTAGCTGCTTCTTGCTTTGTGTAGCCTCATTCAGGTCAGACTTAGCCTTATCAGCAGGGTCCATGAACATCTCCTTGAAGAACTGGTCATCATCAAAACCCATGGTCTCAAACCACTTGTCACCCAGTGCAATGATCCTATCAACATCGCCCTAGCACCTGTGACATCCAGACTAGCCTCTTCGGCATCACCGAGAATCCCCTGCACATGCTGGATCATGTCAAATCCGGCATCCAAGTGTCCAGCAAGGAGAGTCTCAATCCAAGAGCTCAGAACCCGCACCACCACCTTCTTTGTAAAAAGAAGAGATGGCCCAGTTGAAGATTCGCCCCGCTCCATCGGTCGGTTGCTCATACCATGCCCCAGTTGAAAGAGGAACAAAAGAACTCTTTCCAGTCGGAGCTGCTGGGGAAGAAATCTCAGCACGAGGTACCTCCTCCACCGTGTTAAAATTGGTTGCAGGAGTCTCTACCTCCGGATCAACCTCTGGCATCTCTTGATCTGGTTCTGAAGGAAGCGATGGACTCTCCTCTGTCACTTCAATACCTGCCAAAGAAACACAAAAAGGTATGAATATGATCCTGTTTGAAAATCATTATCAGGGTTATTACTACAAAATACCTTCTTCGACGACTGGCGGAACACTCTCTTCCTGCATGAACTCATCGGAAGCATCGTCAACATTTGCGTCCATCGATGGTTCAAAGTCATCAGAATCCTATGGCAAGTGAGCTGACAAGAAAAATGTTAGCAAACCAGGTCACAGAAAAAAAAAAAGAAAGCAAAAGAAGTCATACCAATTGGAGATTCTGGATTCACTCCAGAGTCCACTACAAGAAAAATTACATTTAGCGGCGGTTTTTTTCCGCCACTAAATGTGTAAAAACCGCCACTAATACCTTTTGCAGCGAAAAAATGTGCGACACTACTTTTATCATCTAATGGTCGTGTTACTAAATGTATTTGCAGCGGAAGAAGAAATGCTGCAAAAAAACAAAAATCAATAGCAGCGGTTATAACCGCCACTAATAATTTTAATATGCCACTATAGCTCATTGGGCGTTTTCCTACTATTGTATGTGAGAACCGCTGCTATAAGTGGATCTTTTACTAGCGGTGTAACTTTTAGCAGCAGACAACACAAACCGCTGCTATAAGTGCAAAAACCACTGCATTTCACCTTTCCCTAATTTCCTATTAAAAAAAGATCTATATATTTTCCAACCAAAAATTTATTTATTAAAAAAGGATCTATACATTATCCAACCAAAGGTAGCAGAAGCATGGGTAACCCGGGCTACATGTATTGGATTCATGATTGTCTACATATCTATATGGGCTAGCAGAAAACGGCATTGAGTGGGTAACCCGGGTGAATTTGACAGGGCCTAACCAAGGTTCTTCCAGCTGAACCAATTTACTTCATTCATCCCAAGTCAAGTCATGCTTTTGAACTATATAGCTTATAGCTCAAAATGATGTCATTGGCTCCCAAAAGCATTCGAATGCATAATTGTACAATGTCATTAGAAATGAACTCTATATGTTGAGCACAAAAGGGGAATTTTTTTTTTTTTATAAATAAGCATATTCATTAAAAGAGAAGAAAAACTGCAAAGGATAGAACAACACCAAATTAGCCCCCATATAAGATTACAGAAGCTCTTTCCCTACCTACATCATGTCTAGTAGAGTAGCAAACTTTAGCAAGCATATGCACTTGCCCATTCAGGATCTTAGGAATATAATTGAAGTCTACAAAATAAAATAAAATAAAGAACCCAAGGCTCTAATGTCCAAAATGATGGAATTTATGGATCAATCACGATCTCCCTTCAAAGCTTGCATCACCTCTTTAGCGATCTAACAATTGACCTCTATGAAGGAAGTGGTTCCTAGCTTTCCAAATGGTCCACCAAATGGAAAGAACCCACATTCTTGAGTAGTCATCACCAAGAGGATGATTCGGGTGGCCTTGTTCACATGTGTTCTTCCACCATTTCACTAGCATAGAGAATCCGGCTGAAGGCTCCACTGGAAACCAAACCAACTCGTCCTAGCATAAATAAGAGCACAAAAAGGAATTGTTATAATAGGGGAGGTTGTGTTTTCAAAGGTCTTTCCATGATCTACTTTGATCCCAGTTTTGCTATCCTTACGGTAAATCCAATTTTGATTAAAAACACATGGGTGAGTGCTAACTTACAAAATAGAGAGAGGCATTTGGATTGTTCCTGCAGGACTTAGTTGGGCACTTGGGCTCCACCAGGCCTAGCTGTGCCTGAAAATTTGTGGCAGAATCCAGGATAAACCGGGGGCGGACAAAACTACTCCATAATGGTTCCAATTTGACTGTGGACCACCAAGAATATTTCATTTCCAAACCACTGCAAAGGTTTCTGCAGAAAAAAAGGAAAAATACACCCTCCATGTGTTAGGTATACCTTGTTAGGTGCAGTATATATTTAGATCTATCATCTACGTTGACTACCCTGTGCATGCAACTGTTCCAACCAACCAAAACAAAACAATACAAAGGCCGTCGGTAATAATTCATTTAGCCTCTATGCATATGTTAAAAACAAAGGCCATCAGTAATAGTTTGATTGACCAACGCGGAGGATTAAAGAAGTACAGAGTTCTTTCTATTCTATGATTGAATGACAGTGGGATTTATAAATATTTTTACTTCATGGTGGAGTATATAAAGTAGAATTCATTACCTAACAAAGTCAAAAGTCTAAGATGAACCCAACTTAGGGATTGGGCTGAAAACGTATGAAATCTGTCTGCAAGACCAGAATATAAATAGATTAAGAGAAAGAAGACGACTATGTCCTATCACAATCCTGGGCACGCTGCATCCTTCAATCTAGTTTTTGCCCTCTAAACTCAAAAGATCCATGTCCTTTATTTCACACCATCAGCTTGTACCTCATAAAATAATTGGGAGCTAGCAGTCACACAAAATTGCCTATACAAGCAGTAAATGATACCCTAATTCATCACTTCATATGCCATAGAAGAACAGATAGAAACAAAAAAAGAAAGGCTCACCTTGATATTTCCGAATACAGCCTCACTCCAGCTTCTTATCAATGGTTTTCGACACTTACTAGGATTAAGAAGCCATATGAAATCGACACCACATATGTTTCCACGATGGTTGCGGTGGCTAATCCACTGCCAAAAAAAAGGAGAAAAAAAGATTTTTATACTCACAATAAAAATGTGCGAAGTATTTTCATTATAAAGCTGAAGATTATGAATGACCTTGTGAGCATCTGCATCACTATCTGTGTACTGATGAGCAGCATCATAAGATGATACAAAGCCCTGAGACCTAAGAAATTTGTAGACACGCCCACGTTTGCTTCCATTCCAGTCGCTGGAGAAGAAGAAATACAAAGCAGAAAAGCAAATAAGTACTATTTCCATAGCATTTGCAGAAGAGTAACGTGCATGGTACTCAACAGCTAACCCACAAAGTATAGTGATATAAAACCCAAAGTAAAATGCTAATCCACTGGCATAATCATAATATAATCTTAGCCCTGAAATATAAGAAGCTTACTAAGATTAGAACCTAATCTACTTTAAACAAGAGAACAGATAATGATTTAATGGAAAAGGGAAATCATCCCTTGCTTGGGGATGTGTAGATGAGTGAAGAGGTCAGGCATTAGACCCCACATTGCCAATGGTCACCCTGCTAACAGAATTAGAGCCTTAGAGCCTACATCACTTTCCAACCAAGAGCAGGGAAAAACCGTCACTGACATACCTAACAGTAGACCCTGCTACAAAACAGACTGAAGAAGAAGGTCGATGACTTTTGTACTATAACTTTTGTAGAGACATTAACTATCGGGAATTTTGACTGTCCGCTTGCCTAGTGCAGTAGATAACACATGTAAATGTCCTGCTGGAGAGGCAGGGCAAACTAGGATCCTGGTTGGAACAGGGAGGCATCAGCCATAGAACTCTTAGCAAAATTAGGATAGTTGGGTAATTTATGAGGGAGGATTTGAGATGGGGGGGGGGGGGACAAACAAACAGAATTGAAAAAGAGAGACATTTTTTAATGATAAAAAAACTCAAAAAAAAAAAGAAGAGAAACTTATTGAGTGTGAGTGATGATCTCATATAAATGCTCTAGTCCTTTTTTAGTTATGATTGTAAACTCAAAAGTAAACTTAGTCAAGGTTTTCCCTTTTTACTCTATTAAAAGAAGATGATGGTCCCTTCATGGACACTAACAGAATCATTGTGTATAAGCCTTGCCTGAAAATCAGTTCGCCTAGAAAGATCAATTCATGGTTTTAAAAATATCACAGAAGCTCTACATCAAGAGCATATAAAATCATTTAGTTCATTCCACCAGGCACCAATAAAACACCATAACAATTCAGAGGGAATGCCATAAAAGAAAAGAATAAAGGATAACCTGTTTCCCTTCAGCTTAAACCAAGTCTCAGCACAGTGTCGATGTGCAGTACCAAGTTCACCCTTACAATCACAACCAAGCTGGATCATATCTGAAGCATTCAGACCACGATCAGAACTCAAATGACAGATCCTGCAAACCTTCTCGCCATCCCAATGCCCACTTTCCAATAAACCTTCACAATTCCCTCTCAGTAGATCGGGAACATCCGCTTTCATCTTGTCCACAGCAATCTTTTTACCCTCCAATACATCAGTCTTGGCTTTTGAAACCCTGTTCTTGCTGGCATTGCATTCTGTTTCTGTACATCTAACATCAATGATGACAGTCTCTAATGCTACAGAATTCGAAGAATTCCCACTATAGCCTCCCAAATCATTACCCTTTCCACCAAAACATCCTCTATCTGTACATCTTATCTCATACAAAGTTTCCGAACAGACTGAATTAGATGGATTTTCATTGCCTGCTGCATTGGATGCAGCCTGATCAGACGAATTGTCTCCTACTTTACTCAAATCCAAGTCTTTGCCAGTTACAGTCTCTGAGATGACCGGAATTGACGATTTTTCACTCATTGTTCTCTCTGATGCCACCGGATTCAAAGAATTCCCACCAATATCAACCAAATCCTCATCCTTTTCAGCAGAACATTTACTTTCTACACATTTTATCTCATCTAAAGCTTTCAAACTATCTGAAAAAGATGATTTTTCATTACCTACTGCTTCGGATGCGAACGAATTCTCTCTAACTTCAGCCAAATCCAAGTCTTTGCCAGTGCAACATCTACTTTCTATAGATCTAATCTCAATCACAGTCTCTGAGGTGGCTGCACTCGATAACTTGTCACTCCTTGCAGTCTTTGCAATACCTTAGACTTGAGGCGTTTGATTAATGGGAAAGGTTGGATCTGGTGGACATGGGTTAACAGTTCATTAAACAGGACCATCACGCTGGATGTCATTAGGAGTAGCACCGGAAACCTAGTCCAAAAAATAGTCATTTGAGTATGAATTTGAAAAAGGAATTAAATCCAAATATAACTGATTTTTAAATCTATGGTGTGCTACCCACAGGCACAGAAGAAGATGACGACGGGCCACTCCCAGTGAAGCTCTGCATCCATGTCATCACTTGGTTCAATTGGGTTTGCATCTGGACCACTTCCTCTTGCAAGGCTATCCTCTGAGCTCTCTCCATCTCTGCTATCCTCGCCGATTCAACAGCTACAGCTCGTGCTTCAGCAGCTATAGCTCGTGCTTCAGCAATTGAAGCTCGTGGGCCATAGACATCAGAGGGGGTTACACCTAACCCAAATGTACGAACCCGGTCACGTCTATCTTCTCCCATCACTTGGGTGAAGATGACATCTCGTGTTGTGCTGTTTTGTGAGTTTTCCGGATGTTGGCTAAGTCTTTCATTGAGCTGTCTCTGCAATTCATAATCAAATATTTGAAGCGGTTAGTCAAATAATAACTCAAATTAAATGTTACTAAGCCAGACCACAGTATTTCTCACAGAACACGTTCAACAAGGTGTTCAACATACCCACACGTCCTCTGATGCTTGATCCACGAGTTGTCCATCTCGGCGTGTATGAGTCAATCGGAACACTTCCATCCGGTCCGGCACCTGCCCATCGGGATTTCGTGCCCGCTATAATAATTTAAAATAGTTAGATTAAAAATAATGAGATGGATATCCAAAGTATTATATTAACAACAATGAATTAATTAAATAAGAAACTACCGCTTCATCGCGTATTCGGGCGAAACTTTTTGTTCCAGCCGTATGACTCATCGTCTGTGCCTCGCGATTTTTAGAGTTTCTTCTGCTTCGCGCCTATTTATGATAATGCATACATTAGTTTTTCGAAGAAGAAAAACAAAAGTAAAAGAAAATTTAAACAATTCAGCTTAGAAATCATAAAGTTCTTATTTATTTCATACCACCCCCTCCTGAGACCCCCAAAACGTAGCGAGGGACACCCATTGGTCCGGATTCACTCTAGCAGGACAGTCCTGCAACCGGTTTCGAATGGTATGATATGGGTTATAGTATTTCTTCTTCAATGTGGCTTTCCAATTCCTCCAGCTGCGGCTTATCGCAATGTGAACCCATCTCTTCGTTTTCTCGTTGTTGCCCAAATCAAATTTTGCCTACAAGACATGCATGAAAAACTCAACATTAATTAGTACAAATAAAACACATGCTATCATCATATATAATTGAATCAATTACATTAATACCTGTATAGCCTGCCACATCCGTTTTCCGCACTACAGGCATTCTCCTCCAATCAGAATAAGAGGGGCGCTTTCTGCCCATCTCTTGCAATGACACCGATATACAAAGACAAAAGTCTCTCATTCATTCCAATGGGCTGCCCATATTCATTACATTCTACCACGATGCACTCTCGCTGATTAGCAAGAGCAATGCATCGATTTGGGCCTCTTGTCCTCCTTGGTTGAGTCCCTGTTTAAAGCACAATTCAATAATTAAAGGGAAATGAAGGTCAATCATTTCAAATGATATCAATAGATTTTGAAAGTGAAAAAGAATTTCATATTCTGAAACTAAACCTAACTATCCTACCTCCACTAATCATGTGTGCGGTATAAGGTGGGCCACTTATGATAGTATTTTCTAGAAAAAAAAAACTTTTTGTTGGATAAAAGTACTCTTCCATCTTATCTATTCATGATCATACCATGCATTTTATTGCCTTTTTTTCAATTAGAAGGTGCAAGGTTTAGATCAGTTGGGAGGGAGGAAGGGAGGAAGGTCATTCCTATGTGAAGTAGATAGAGGGTGATGAGGTTTTGTGGCTAGTTACTAACATATAAAGACAACAGGAAAAGGAAGAAGGGACTTCAGAAAAAGACATGGGCATTCGATCATTTCCTATGGATGCTCTTGTTTATTTTAATGTACTAAACCTGGTCTGTAGGAGAGTACTGTTTGATTGCTTCCTATTTCCTTGTATATAGATACTATGGATTGGAAACTTTATGAGTTTGGTCCTTTCATTTTGTTCTCTGGTAGAAATATTGTTAGTATGATATATGGTGTTTATGTGCTGGTCTACCAACTCCAGTTGATTGATGATGCTTACTGTGGCTAGGTTATGAACTTTTTCTGTTTTTATGGATTGTTTGTTGATGCTTACTGTGCTGGTCTTCTCTTTTCTGAAAATTCACATATCAAGTATCAATACTAGCTTGGATTTCCATTTAAATTAGCATTATTTTGAACCTGTGAGAATGTATCAAAACTTCCCAGCTGGTTAGATGCATGCAATACTAAAATGGGTCCACCATCATTTAATCACAAGATATATACATTCAACAAAAAAGGAAAGTTAATAAGAAATGAAAATAAGCAACACAACAACAATAATATAAAATTATTGCAACATAGAACAAAATAACAACGAGTGTTGAATACAAAAAGGATTAGCAAAAGAAGAGAAGATTATTAAACCTAAACTTCCTATGAAACTATTTTTGAATATATGTAATTACCTGACGTAGATGCCTGGGTGTCCATCTGTGTTGGCTGGTCCCCTGCCTGTGATGAAGATGACATATCTAACATGCGCACCATTGAGCTTATATTCAATAATAGACACTTAGTAAATTCAAGGATTTTTTAAAACACAAAAGAAATACTTGTAGCTAACACACACACATACAAAAAAAAAAAAAAGAGATGCAAGGACTTGGGAATTCAATTACATGTTACAAAAGTGTGTTACAAAAGTGGAGTCATTTATTTACGCTGACATCCCATTTCAAAAATCTGAAATGGTGTCAGAATCCACAAACTCATTGTCATCAAATTCAGAATCATCTCCCTGTTCCTCTATCGTCGCTTGGGTGCCTAGAGGTGTGTCAATAGTTGTCCCAGGTACATCTGCCTTTGCTTCACTAATATTATCAGCATCAATACAAATGTCTTCTAACCGTTGAGCATCATATGGCTGACTTTCCAAGTATGTCTCCTCTTCATTTGCATTAAAAGAATCCCCATGCATGTCAAAAAAATCCCTAGGTTTTGTCATAATAGCAACGTGCCAATCGGTTTCTACCGGGTCTTCCACATAGATCACTTGCAAGGCTTGAGAGGCGAGCACAAATTGTTTATTGGTGCTTAATAATCGCTTCAAATTTACAAGCGTAAACCCCAACCCATCTATCTTGACAACCCTGCCTTGGGATGTGACGTCAACCTAATCACATTTGAATAAGACCACCTTTCGCTCTTCATAGTAATCCAATTGTATGATATCAGTCAAAACACCGTAGTAGGTAATATCTCCTATGACAGGGTTCATATCCTTAGTACTTGCAAAGCTCGATGTCTTTGCAGTAACCACAACTCTGCTATTTTGAGTCTTACTTTTCTTATCAAGATCTTTTGTGCGGAACCTAAACCCATTTATCACAAATTTGGAGAAGCTACTAGCCACCTTACTAGGACCTCTAGCCAGCAATCTTAGGTCCGTAGTAACCCGTTTGTCACCTTCTAGTCGCAAGCAATCAACCTGTGTGGTTACCACATGTTAGTCACGCACCAAAATTACATGTATGAACAATACATGTGACACATATATACTGATGATATCTTCTTACTTACATGAGACTCAAACCATTTCGGAAATTGATCATTGTGCATGCGTTCTCTATCAATTTGTCGCTTGTGACGATTATTAGTGTAGATCTTTTTACGGTGTTCTCTATGTACAAAAAAATGACCTTCTATTAGAACACTAGGCATGATATTATATTTGATTGCTTAAAAAAATTAATAACCAAGATGAAGTAAATGTCTTACTCGACAAATGGGGCCACTTCAGTGCAATTAAAGAGAATATACCGATGCATTTGCTCCCATGCATCCTGCATCAAATTTATCGATGTCTCCTTCCCAAGTGCACGACCTGGCTTTGAGAAAATCAATGACATTTGATTTGTCTCAGTTGCACCTTGATCATAATTCCTTGGTGCACGAGTTGACTTTGTCTCCACATCATGCAAATACCTTGAACAGAAAGTCAAGCATTCTTCTGCAAGGTATCCCTCTGCTATTGAACCCTCAGGTCGACTTCTATTGCGCACATATGACTTGAGAGTAAGCAAGTACCTATAGATAATTAGGAATAAGGTATTGTGAGAACAGTTTTTACAAAAAACACTATCGTTTCTACATTGACATGTTGAAACAAATACAATGACATTAACACACACCTCTCAATGGGGTACATCCATCGGTATTGTACGGGTCCTGCGATCTTAGCCTCTCCTGCCAAATGAATTGCCAAATGAACCATGATATCGAAGAAGGCTGGTGGAAAAATCATTTCAAGATGGCACAGTGTTGTTGAGATTCGAGATTCTAATCCATTAAGAACTTTGACTGTAGCGATTTTCGAGCATATTTCCCTAGGGCCTGTTTGGATAGGCAAAAAATAGAGTAGAGTGAAGTTTTTTTTTCGGCAGAAGAGTAGAGAAGTTAAATGGGCCCTAACGGTCTAAAATTTCAACTCTATCTCGTTTGGATGAGTCTGGCCCGATAGATGAAGTAATGTTGTGAGCCACGTGTACTCCATTTCACTTCATCTCTAAATACTTCCATTTCCTTAAGTACAAGTGGATTCTACTCCAAACCTTAACTTCAAAATAAGCATCCAAATAGAATGAAGTGAAGTACTCTACTTTAACTTCAACCTACTTCTCTTCACTTCACTCCACTCCACATGTGAAATTCACTTCATTCTACTCCACTCCTCATTTATCCAAATAGGCCCTTAAGAGTTAAAAAAAGTATTCATTAAAAAAGTATTCATTCAGAAAAATCCAAAAAAGATTAAAAAAATAAATAATTTAATGCATAAACAAATTCTATACATACAGACAAACACTCTAGTCACATTTTTTTTCCTTAGTCATCTCTAAAACCTCCCTTAAATTGCGAAAATCCTTAACCCGTTTGGCATTTTACTTTGAAAATCAAGTGGAGTTAAGTGAAATAAAAAGTATGAATAAAAATATATAGTGGGATATGATGGTATTTTGTTTTTAGTTGTTTGGGATGGAATATTGTTGACTTTTGGTATGAGAAATGGAGTTTTTTTGTCTTTTAGTTAATAAATGTGGTTACTTTTTGACTTTTTGTTGGAAAAGTTGGATGGAGTTTTGATAAAAAAAATGCTTTTGATGTGATGTGTTGGTGACTTTACTCCACTTGACTTTACAAGTAGAAACCCCAAACGGGCCCAGAAATTGCTTAACTCAATCAAGACTGCACTAACATTCTTTGGCAAGGCCCTTCGCACTGCTAATGGAAGCAATTGCTGCATTAAAATATGGCAGTCATGACTCTTCAATCCAAAGATTTTGCGGTCTTTCAAGCGCACACAACGTGATATATTAGCCACATAACCATCTGGAACCTTCACCCGAGATAATACCTTACATAAAATATCTTTCTCTTTCTGAGCCATTGAGAAGCATGCGGGAGGCAAATATGTTTTATGTCCTTGTGCATATGGATGAAGTGCGGGTCTTATACCCATTTTTTTCAGGTCTAGACGCGCCTTTAAGCTGTCCTTTGTTTTTCCTTCAATATTCAATAATGTCCCAACTATACTGTCACATATATTCTTTTCAATATGCATAACATCCAAGTTGTGCCGTATCAAAAGATGCTCCCAATATGGTAATTTGAAGAATATACTCTTCTTCTTCCATCCAACCTTTCCGTTATCATCCCGTTTTCTCTTCTTACTGGATGTATTGGAGTTATGCTTTCCGAATGTGGTATTGATGTCACGACACTGATGCAAGAGCTCCGTCCCAGATCTTGATGGAGGAGCGGATCTAAATTCCGTCTTTCCATCAAATTTTGTTTTATCACGACGAAACTCATGATCGACATTCAAGAAACGGCGGTGACTCATATAACATAACTTTTACCCATGTGACAAGTAGTAATGAGAAGTGTCCTCATTGCAATGAGGACAAGCAAAGCGACCTTTTGTACTCCATCCTGACAAGTTTGCATATGCAGGAAAGTCACTAATTGTCCACAAAAATGCTGCACGCATCTGAAAGTTTTGATTGGTTGATGCATCCCAAGTGTGAAATCCATCCTCCCACAACTCCTTCAACTCATCTACCAAAGGTTGCAAATATACATCAATGTCATTCCCCGGTCCACGAGGACCAGGAATAAGCAACGACATTATAAAAAACGGTTGCTTCATGCACATCCATGGTGGCAAGTTGTAAGGCATCAAAACAACAGGCCATGTGCTGTGGGCAATACTCATGGTACCGAATGGATTGAAGCCATCGCTTGCTAACCCAAGTCTAACATTACGAGGCTCCGCAACGAAATTTGGGTATCGGTCGTCCAGACTTTGCCACGCTTTGGAGTCAACAGGATGCCTTAAAACCCCATCATTGGTGCGCCCCTCTGCATGCCATCTCATTAAGGAAGCTGTTCTATCTGACATAAAAAGCCGTTGAAGCCTTGGCTTCAAGGGAAAGTGACATACAATCTTCGCAGGGATTTTTCATTCCTTGGAAAATGAAGGTGATGCACCGTCATCATTGGCTTTCCACCTTGAAGTGCCACATATAGAACATGCAGATTCCTTAGCAGCTTCTTTCCAATACAACATACAATCATTAGGGCAAGCATCAATCTTATTGTAACCAAGGCCCAATTCTCCAATGATCTTTTTGGTTTCATAAAAGGACTGTGGTAAGGTTTCGCCTTCAGGAAATGCTTCTTTCAACAACTCAAGCAACATGGTAAAAGACTTGTCACTCCATCCATTCAGGCACTTTATGTGGTATAATCACACAACAAAAGCAAGCTTGGTGAAATTCTTGCATCCCGGGTACAACTCTTGGTCCGCATCTTTTACCAATTTATAAAATTTCACTGCTTCTGCATTAGGTTCCTCTTCAGGTTCTTGTGAACTAGACTCGGGATCTTGGATTCCAAATGCCGACCGTAACATGCCGTGCATATCATCAACTTCATCCGGTACATCTTCATCCAAGGTAACATTACTTGACCTTTGATGTGGTGATGCAAAAATTTCCCCATGAAAAACCCAAACACCACGGGCGTAACTCTTTTCAAATCCATCACATATCAGATGTACATATACTTCATCCCGAGATCTATAATATACATTACTGCAATTCTTACATGGACATTTGATCCTTTCCCTTGATATTGCATTAGCAAATGCAAAGTCAAGGAATTGTTTGACCCCTTCTTCATATGCAATGCTCACTCTCGACTCAAGAGTCCAACTCTTGTCCATAATGTTTTTTCACAACTAATGGACTGTCAATCTGAAATAAAAGAGAGTAAAGTCTTAAGTGATTAAATTTAAGTTTAAGGAAATATCTCTCGTGGCCTAATTGTTAGTACTGTGAATAACTAAAAATGAGATGAGAAATAAAAAGTTCACTATATGTATTCTGCCCCATTCTTAAGATGACCATCCAACTATTACCATTTCTAGTATTGTCTTTTCATTTTTGTATACTTCCTTTTAAAATAAAGGAATGATTTTCAATTTATTACCCAAATAAAGGAAGAAAAAGAGAGGTCAGGTTTTTGTATGCTCCCTTTGACATATTTTTTGTAGAAGTTTTTGAATGTTGTAATCTGATTTTGCAGTTCTGTTCAATTTTTAACAAAAGAAACATAAAAAGAAAAAAGAATCATTTTGGTACTTGAGGGGTGGTATAGTATTCTTCCTCACTAAGCATGTAGTTCTTTGCCATTTTCCATTTTATTCCAATTATTAGATGCCATGTGTCCCATCGAACAACTTTTTAAAGGATTTATGGTACTAATGTTTTGGGAGCAGTAGCAACATAGGAATGAGAAAAGGTTGGGCTCTGGTTCCATGGTGGACCTATGCTCATATCAATTGAAGCATAGAAACAAACATCATAGGTATAAGATTTGAGACCTGCAACAGTATCAGAATTGGAGCTGACATAACAACCCATTAGAACCTCATTCTTCCTTAACTTACATCCCCCTTTTCTTCCCTTTCCAAATCGTAAAACCCATTTATTGTGTGTGTGTGTGTGAGAGAGAGAGAGAGAGGTGACACAATGTGGGTTGAGGAAGAGTAGCCAAGGACTACTCTGGACATATCGACACCAGTGTAGGTCCCACACCAAAGAGAGAAAACTCAATTTCTTATTCCAATATTCAATTCAGTGACTAATTCAGAGGCTTACAATCCTTTAAATAGACTAATTGGTACTCTAGTTTGGAAACAAATACAATAGAAACTTTCTAATTTATTTCTAAATCTTAGTAATTAATAAAACTAGGGAAATCTAGGAAATTCCTCTAGGAACTTGCAAAATAGGAAAGTGTAGCTGGAGACACGTTTTGGCGGATTTTCTTTTTTTTCTTTTTTCATACTATCATGCCCTTGGGTATTCTTTACAACTAGTTGCATTGATTTTTTATATGTGCAATATGCTGGTGACCTGCGATATCTCAATACTTCCATGATCAGCAATATATCAATACCATGTCCAGCACTTCATTTTTATGAGTAGAATTCGTGTCCCTACCATATCCATAGTGTGCTTTTGTGGTACTACCATATCCATAGCTTGATTTTGTGGTATTAATGCTGTATCTTTTAGCATCATGGCCAGTGACTGATTTATATCGAACATGAGCATTTTGGGCTCTTCTCGGATTCTTCTAGTATTGATATATTATAAATTGTCATGCTATCACCAAAATATTATCACATTTTTTTTCTTTTGAAATAAACTAAAATATCGAAAAGTTTATTGCTTTAGTGTTGAGTGCGCCAAACAATGTTTGAATGACATGATATAATGCACTTTTAATTGGATATTTAATTATCTATCCAACAGTTCCAAGTTTGTGCTATTTTGATAGAGTATTGAAGAAGTTATGGCCCATTTACTGTTGCAGTATAGTGTAGACATGAGTTTTATCACTTTGACAAATTTCTAGGGGATCTTAGTCATGTTCTGCATGTTACAAGTCATATTTCAGTTAAATCCTTAAGACTTTAAGTCAAATATTACGAGCAGTATTTGCTTTAACTTTAAAAATAGAATAGGGGATCCAACTCTATTGTAACTATGATACACTTTCCTAGGCTTCCTACAAGACCCAAAGCCCTTTATGCTATCTTCCATTTGAGGCATTCATAGATTAATGAATACAATATATTTTCCAATGCTTATTGGTTACTCTTGCTGGTGAATATGCATTTAAACAAGGTTGGATTCAAAAGGAGACCAACCTGTTTTAGTGGGTTGAAAGCATTACCATAGTAATAATTATTCCCTTTCAAATTCAAATCCACCCCACCCCCGTTAAACCATTCCCTTCACCTCTTTTCCTTTTTATCCCTTCTTTAGCATGTATGTTATTAGAAGGTAATCTGTGACCAAATTCAATAACACAAGATATATGAGAGAGATAGAGAGACAGAGAGTATTTTCATCTTATCAACCAGAAACTTAAACCGAAGCTCATACAAAAGCCCTAAATTATCGGGAAAGAGATAAGATCAAAGAAAACAAAAAATAGAGAAGCGATGGGTTCTCCAATGGTTCGATTTTGGAGTTGAATCAACAAGCAGAGAGAGGATTTGATCTACAAAATTGAAAATCTTAAAGCACCGATTCCAGATCAAAACCAAACAACCAGACATTAAAATAGAAACAAAAAAGAAGATCTGAAACCCTAAAAATATCTCGATCAGTTCAGAATTCAAAGAATTGTTGGAAATAGGGTGGGCCTCTAGGATAGGTTTCAAAAACTTTTGACCCACTTGACGCAGGGATCAACTATCCATAAGGCTATAAAACCCAATCCAAGATCTTTGTCCTCAATCTCAGTCATCATGATCAGTAAAACAATTTATCTAGAAGATAAAAACAGCAACATATAAGCAACAAATAAATCTACAACATGCATGGAAGTAGATTATACCTTTGGAGCTCGGTTGTGCTCTAATGGAGGAGTTGCGTCTTTCTTTGATGATGAAACGCTTTTACTAATCAAATAGGGATCTCCAAGATCTCTTGATCTTCCACGCTATGACCCGTATCAGATTCTCCTTTTCTCAAGAAGATGGTGGGATCTCCAAGAGAAAACTACTAGGAACTCTAGGGAGGAACTAGAAAGAGAACTAGAAGAGAGAGAGGAGGAAGAGCATGTGCAACTATTGCACTAGGGGGGCTTGGGCGTGAATCCCTAGGTGGATTTATGCATGGGGCGTCCAAGGCCTCTTCTCCTCTTATTTATAGCTTTTGCAAGTTGTCTCTTCTTTACTAATTACAATAGAAGTCTTACTTCCATTAATTAGTAACTTACCATATCATAATTAGAAGTCTCACTTCAAATATGATTAGTATCTTTCTAATTCCTTTCTAATTTAAAATAGAAGTCTCACTTCTACTAAAATTAGTAAGTCTACTATTACCACTATTAGAAGTCTCACTTCTACTAGAAATAGTAACTTTCCTTTTAGAGTTCAACTAGAATTAGATACTTTCTAATAATTGGGCTAGCGTGGGGACCACTAGGGATTCCTTAGAAAGCTGGCTCCAACTGGGACTCGCGACCCCACATCTCATGTGTAATCCGGGCCCACAGTTAATTGCAAATAACTCCACTATATAAATGCAATTGAACTCCAGTCTTAGGAATATTACATAGAAGACCCTAAACTTCCACATTACCACAAGTAGACTCCTCTATCAATATCCATGGATCAATTGGACCTGTCTTCCAAACTAGATCCATATCTTATTATCCTTGAGCCCCAATTAATTATAATGATCAATAGGTACCTTTCCAATTAACTCTTAATCGGAATGGGTGCGCACTTACCAATGACAAATCCATTAATTGGCACAAGGGGATATTAGTGATAGATTCCATCTTGACTATTGAATGTTCCCACAGCTCTACTACCATGTACCCAAATCACCGAGGTGTTGACCTACAGTTGGCCTCACTCATTGGTGACTCAAAGCAAATGAATAGATAGAAACTTGAGTTCATTAATGTCTCAGGATTGAGAGCCTATTGCTAGGGAATTATGAGAGCAGACCTTAAAGTAAAGACAGTGTTTATAAGGTGCTTCTCATGGTCCTTCAATACATCCAATGTACCAGCACTATGATCCAGAATCTTCCATTCTGATGATCGAGACAAATCACACTATCTCATAGTAATCAAAGTGCTGCAACCTTGTCAGTATGAGATGTCCAGTCTCATCACTGGTTGTGAATATATTTTAAGTATAAGATTTGTCATACATGTCTCCCGTATGTGGATCTCATCCATACACATGTATTACATCTAATATACTTGTGGACCCCGGTTCATCTCATGAACCATTATGTCATTCGTATTGGTTATGTGCAAGTATATAATAAATTACCATTCATCTCATGAAAGGAAAGAGCATGAATATATGAATAAATAAAGAATTTAATCAATTTATTATATCATCTACTGGATTGAGTCCATAAAACTAACAAGAATAGCATCTAAAAAAACTTGAAAGACCTCAATCTAACTGTTTGGAGAACCTAAAACACCTCATCAGTTTGGAATCCATACAAGATAATCTATAGATATTGCAAGCATAAAAAAGAACAAACAGATAAGAGGGAGAAAGAATACCTGTGAGGAGATCCTGATAGCAGTTGTAGCTCAAATCACATCCGTTTAGAAGATCCTTGAAGTAAAAGGAGCAGAGGATCGAAAAAATGCAGGTAAGTAGCTCAGATCTGCAAGCTCGAAAATGTCGATCACTACCTTGTTCTTCTTCTTCTTGTATGGAAGATCTTGAAGCCCAAACAAAAACCTCACAACTCGAAGCTCCAAACAAAAGCCTGAAATCTCGAAACTCCAGCACAAATCTACCGAACGATTAGGGTTTTGAGGGTTTTGAGGGAAGAGAGATCTCAAAACTTAGGGTTTTGGGGAAGAAAGAGATCTCAGAGAGTATGTAGATTAGGGTTTTGGGGAAGAGATTAGGAGTTTTGGGGAAGAAATCGATAAGGAGTTTTCGGTTTTGGGCCTGGACGAGGGAAGCAGGGTGGCCGGGGGGGGGGGGGGGGGTGGGGGGAAATACCGAAATAAGATTTATATAAACGCATAGTAGCGGAATATACTTTCCACTACTACTGTAGCTTTCTTTATAGCAGCAATACATAACCTCCGCCGCTGTATCCTCTATTACACTATACGTATGGCAGCAGCAAAATACATTTACCGCCGCCGTATGTATTAATTATAGCAGCAAAATATAATTTCCACCACTATACCAAACACCAGAATACAACTCTACAGCAAAATACATTTAACGCCGCTGTATGTATTAATTATAGTAGCCAAATATAATTTCCGCCACTATACCAAACACCAAAATACAACTCTATCTATGTGTTAAAAATTTATATGTTATACGCTATATTTAATAGCAGCAAAATTGTATTTCCGCCGCTATATGTATTAAAAACTTATACTTAATAGCCGCTATGTGTATAAAACATGTAAATAATACTTAGATGTAGTGACGGATACATAAACCGCCGCAATAAACCGCCGCTAATTGTCACTTTTCTTGTAGTGACACTAATCTAAATAATAATCACTAGCTCTCATATTAAACTTTGAGGATTTCTTAAGTTACATTTTTCATGAAATTCAATTCGGCAATAATTATTATCTAGATTAGTGTCAAATCAGGGTAAGTGCTAATTTGCGAGGGTTAGTGAGTGTGAAGGGATTTAATTTATTATGTGATGTCGCACATGATACTAAAAAGGTTATCTTACATAAATCTGTGAGATGGTACCCCTAGCACATAGCCCCTCAAACATATGTTTGAGTGTTCAAGGGCGGACTTAAGTGTTACGACTGCACCCATGAGATTCGAGAAACTCCTTAAATAATACCTTAAAAATTCTATTTTATTATTTAACTTTTTAACTTAACCATTGCCTACGCTGGCCAAATGAAAATCCTGGGTAGCTAGTTCTAATATTTAAGTCAAATAGATAATAATAAAAAAAAACCTTGCCCAATGCACCTGAAGTCCATTGTTATATTTCTACAATACAAAAGAAAAAAAAATGAAAACAGTAATGAACAAAAGCGCCAAAAAAAATTCCAAAAATATTGATCGGCCAGGATCCTATAGTTCAAAATTCGTTTCACCTGTTGTGATTAGGTTGATTCAACTCAACATAAAGGGCAGATATGCCAAGTGTGGTGGGCTCATTCTCTCTTAAAGACTTGTGTTTGGGGGTTATTTCATATAGGATAATATTCAGGTGAAAATTAGTTCACACGTATTATATGAGAACTTTTTTATAAGGCCCAATTGTGGATCCCATTTGGGGATGGGACCAGGGGGATGGAAATATCTATGTGAAACCACCTCAAGTATCAAGTTTGACCCCAAACCCATGCCCCTAATCCCTTCATCCATGGCCCACAAGTTTAATGGCTTCATATTCAAAAAAAATATTCAACTCTTGATCCAACGGTTCAGTCTATTTGGATGTGTACCAATCATTGAGATTAATGACCATCAGGGGTTCCCTATTGGTTGCTAGGTTTGGATGAGTTGCTAGTTGGGCCCCGTAAAAAAGTTCTCATATAATAGGTGAGAACTAGTTCTTACTTGAATATTTCCCTTTCATATAAATCATTTAGAGCCTATGATATCGTGTGTTTTGGGGCTTTTGTAAATAGGGTCTTGTGGTTTCAGTATTTGTAGATGTGCCCCTATTTGGGTATTTTAATACCTTTCATGTCCCATAATATATCTAAGTTTCCAATAATGAGCAACCATCGTGAGAGTTTTTATGAAAATGACATGTTTGACCTCACATCCATTAAACACTAGGTATTATTTAAAAAAAAAGGCTTTTGTTTATATACCTCCCTGAAATTTTTAAGATTTTTTCATAAACCCTTGAGGTTTCTAATATTCATGTGCCCAACCTAATATGGTTGGAGAATCTATAATTCAATTCGACTTTAGGTCGGCTTTGTATTTGGGATTTACCTACATCCAATCTGAATAAGCCCTGAGTTCAGGTAATACGCAAACCTAACTTGCCCATTACACCAGTACTATTAAATGCATATAAGGGGTGTGTATCAATTAAATATATTTAAGCTTTATTTTTTCAAAAGAAAAAGACTTGATTTTCCTTGCTTAAACTACTTAAGGAGTACATTAATCTAAATGTCAGCTATAATTAGATTATAATGACTCTTATTCTTGAAGGATAAAACAATAAACTATAACGTAGTACGTAGAAGATGAAGAACATGCGATTCCCTTTGAAAACCGGATTCTTTTTTGTGTTTTTTTTTTTTTTATCTTTAAGGGTGAAAGGAAACAAAAGCCCAAGAGAGGAAGTTGAAGTCACAAAATGTTATAAATAAATAAAGGGAGGAAAAAAGAAAACAAGAGAAAATTGTACAAAATAGATTTATTCAATTCTATTGCCATGTGAAGCACTTGTAGATGCTGATTGTTCATATAAAAACAAACTCCAAAGGACAAAAGGCAATTCTCATTTGTGAGGCTTTAGGTTAAGTAAGAGGATGAATGGATCTTGGGGAACTTTGCTAATTATCTACAAGTGGTCACTGGAGTGGGGGAGGAAGTGAGAGAAAAACGTAAAGTCAAATGGTAAAATTATTGTTAGAATGTAAAGATTTTTCCTAATGGCATTTTGAGAATTATGTATAAAAGACAGAGACAAGGTTAAAAGTGTCAAGATGCTTAACCCAAACGCTTTCTTCTCATGACTATCGATTTGACATATTTTGAAACATGAAAGGTATTAAAATTCCAAAGCAGGGGCCTATTTATAAATACTGAAACCATAGCGGCCTATTTATAAATATTAGAAATCTCAGGAGGGTATATATAAAAAACTCAATAAGAACTTGGGTAGGTCGGACACACTATCATCCTAACAAGTCTATTACCAATGTCTCATGTGAAAGTCAATTATCTCATGGGTTTTACGCTGATCCAAAGAGAATTAATTGTTGTGTTAATTCGTCAAAAACAGGTGTCTTTTGAAACCTTTAAAATTGAGGGCCATGGGTCAGTGGTTAGGTTGATCTAATGGATTTGAAATTTTACACATAGGTCTGGCTCTCAAAGAACTTTCAACTACAAGGTGGAGCCCATGAATATGAGCAACTAGGTATCTGATTTGGATCCTTTTTAATATAGGGCCACTTTTTTTTTTTTTTGGTACCCAACCAAGGGGGCTGGGACCCAAGAGAGATCCTGCATACACACGGGAAGTTAGCCTACTCAAGTGGGAAGGAGGCTCGCATAAGTGGGAAGAAAGCCCTCACAAGTGGGAAAGGAGCCGCACAAGCGGGAAGAGATGACGTACCCAGGGTTCAAAACCCGGGCAACCAGGTAAGAACTGACGCTCCTTACCACTCGGGTAAGGAGCCGTTCTTAATATAGGGTCGGGTTTGGGTAACCGAATAAGATTAAAATCTGGGTTCAAGTCTGTGAATTTCATACTCCACAACCAATATACACAATGCTGGCTCTCCTAAGCTCAAGCTTAGGATAAAATTTTGTGAGCTCGTACTTGTAGGGCACACGATGAAATTGATGAGCCATACGATGAAATTATGGGAGAGAGTTATTGAGAGAAGACTAAGAAGAACAACAAACGTTTCAGAAAATCAATTTGGTTTCATGCCTGGGAGATCAACCATGGAGGCTATCTTTCTCCCGAGGAGGTTAATGGAACAGTATAGAGAAGGTCAGAGAGATATACATATGGTGTTCATTGACTTGGAGAAGGCCTATGACCGGGTTCCTAGGGAGATTCTTTGGAGAGTTCTGGAAGAAAAAAAGAGTGTGTGTCGCATATATTGAGGCGATAAAGGATATGTATGATAGAGTCGTGACATCTATAAGGATGATTGGCGGCAAAACTAAGGAGTTTCCTATCACAATTGGTCTACCCAAGGCTCAGCGTTAAGCCCATACTTGTTTGCCCTAGTTATGGATGAGATTACAAGACATATCCAGGATGAGGTGCCGTGGTGTATGCTATTTACAGATGACATTATTTTAGTGGATGAGACGAGAGAAGGAGTGAATGCTTAAACTAGAATTGTGGCGGAAAATATTAGAGACAAAAGGGTTTAGGCTAAGTCGATGCAAAACGGAATATATGGAATGCAAGTTTAGTCAAAGTATGACACCTGGTAACATAGAAGTAAGTTTAGGTACACAAAAGATTGTAGAGAAAGAAAACTTTAGGTACCTTGGATCTATGGTGCAACAGGATGGAGGGATTGATACTGATGTAAGTCATAGGATTCAGGCCGGGTGGACCAAATGGAGCAGTGCTTCGGGGGTCTTGTGTGATCGGAAGTCCCCCTCAAGGTTAAAGGAAAGTATTATAAGGTGATGGTACGACCAACATTGTTATATGGATCAGAGTATTGGGCAGTAAAGCATAATCATGTTAAGAAGATGGAAGTTGCGGAAATGAGAATGCTAAGATGGATGTGCGGGATCACAAGGAGAGATAGAATTAGGAATGAGGAGATTAGGGGCAAAGTAGGAATATCACCGATTTGAGATAAAATGAGAGAAAATCGACTGAGATGGCTCGGCCATGTTAGAAGGCGTCCAACGGAGGCACCTGTTAAAAGGTGTGAAATCATGGAGATTGCCAGGAGTAGGAGAGGGAGAGGGAGACCCAAGAGAAGTTGGAAAGAAACTATTAAACATGACATTGCCTACATGGATCTAACGGAGGACATGGCCCTAAACAGATTTGATTGGCGTCTTCAAATCCATATAGCCGACCCCACCTAGTGGGAAAAGGCTTGGTTTGGTTTGGTACTTATAGGGCCCACACTTGGTCCATCCAAATGGACCAAACACATGACCCCCCTAAATTTCATATGTCCACCAACTTTCGGTCAAATCCGATTTTACTAGACCGTTGGATCGGCTATGTATCGATTCAAATGGACCGTTGACCATTAAACTTTTTGGGCCCAGATGGAGATGATAGAAATCACGATTGGGGCTGATTTTTTGCAGAAAGGAGGATCCCAGGGAGTTTTTGAAATCCCCCCTTCCTATGTGGGTCCCCAGGTGGGCTCCACCACACACTTGAACTTTCCTTATCCTAAGCTTGAACTTAGGGGGCCAGCTCTCCTAAGCTCAAGCTTAGAATAAGGTAAGCTCAAGTATGTGGTGGGGCCCACTTGGGGACCCGCATGGGGATGGAGATGAAGGGGACTTCAAGGACTCCCTGCGATCATCCTCTTTGCAAAAAATCACGTCTAACCGTGATTTCTATCATCTCCATCTAGGCCCAAAAATTTTATTGGTCAACGGTCTATTCTGATCGATACATGGTCGCTCCAACGATCTAGTAAATTCGGATTTGACCGAAAGTTGGTGGACATGTGAAATTTAGGGGGGGGGGGGGGTTCATGTGTTTGGGTCATTTGGATGGACCAAAGGTGGGCCCCACAAGCACGAGCTTAGCAGAAAAATTCGTAAGCTCATGCTTGTGGGGCCCACGTTTGGTCCATCCAAATAAACCAAACACATGAACCCCTAAATTGCACATGTCCACAAACTTTCGGTCAAATTTGAATTTACTGAATCGTTGGATCGACTATGTATCGATCCGAATGAATTATTGACCATTAAACTTTTGGGCCCATATGGAGATGATTAAAATCACGGTTGGGGCTGATTTTTTGTAGAGAGGGGGATCCCAGGGAGTCCTTGAACCCCAACCCCCCCCCCCCCCCCCCCCCCCATCTCCATTCCCATGCGGGTCCCCAAGTGGGCCCCACCATACATTTGAACTTACCTTATCCTAACCTTGAGCTTAGGAGAGCTGACCCTATATATTTATATATATAGGGAGATGCTCATATGAGAGATGCTCTCACCTTATTATGAGATATAAGGTACGGGCCCTCACATCCATATCTAATACCAACAACTTAAATATGTGGGCCCCACCTTATCTCTCATAGTAAGGTGAGAGATTCTCTCACTATATATATAGGGATGTGATCCAGTGAGAACTGTTCTCACGAAGTCACCGTGAGAACTTTTTTGTGGGGCCCACTAGGTGCCCCGTTTTGGAATGGGACCGGTGGGGATTGAAAGATCTATATGGGACCACCCTGAATATCAAGTTTGGCCCTAATCCCATGCTTCTAACCCCTTCATCCATGGCCAACAAGCTCAATCCATTCGTATAGGTATATAGTCGATCCAACGGTCCAATTCATTCGCATTGGTGCCAAACCCTAGGGCGTGTGACTATCAAGGGGGTCCCTGTCCATTGCAGGGTTCGGATTGGGTGATAGGTGGGCCCCCGTGAGAACAGTTCTCACCTGATTATTTCCCATATATATATATATATATATTTGGTAAAGTAGAATTCCATTAAAGAAAACCACAAAATATGCACACGTTGGGGGCCTTTCCATGTTAGAACTTGGATTGGGCTATTTTTTAAATCTGGGTATCAGTACAGGTCCTGCTGTAACTTAGATCTAAGGCATGTAACTGATGTAAGGGTCCCGGGTCCATATTAGTAATGTGGGTCAATATCTGGATACAGTAAGGACCTGACCCGAACCCAACCATTTTTGAACCCTATCAATTGGATGGTCAAGACTGAAAACTTTGCCAATTGGAATACAGGAGATGATACTAAATTACTATTGCACCATCCTTCTTTCTATTATTTTAAATTACTACACCTCATTTTCATTTGTCCAGTATCACCAACATCTCCACATATGTTTCATGGGCTTGTTTTGTTTTCTTCTGTAGTTGCTGTGGGTGATGGACAAGAAAGAAGAATATTCTCTCTGAAGTGAGGATAGTGCTACAGTTGGGATCCCAAACTCCTGATGGGTGGTGGTCAAGTGAGAGGGATATATGGGAACTTCACTCTCTGAAGTAAGATAGTGCTTCAGGTGGGGCCCACAATTCTGATGACTCCAATCTCTATTCAAAGCTGCAGATGCTAGCGGCCTTTTGTTTTTTTGGCATGTATAAAGATGAATATGGATATAAAGGCTTGCCTAGGGTTGTAAACGGGTCGGTTCCGGTCCGGGTCCAGGGTGGAACCGGAACCGGAACCGGAACCGGAACCGTTAAGAATAATGGGAACCAGAACCGGAACCGGAACCGTTTGTGAGGCGGGTCTGGTTCCGGTTCCGGGTCTAGACTAATACCTGTATTTTTCTTTAAAAAAATTATGCTTTTTTCACATTTCAATTGGATCACGTACCTACAAACACTAATGTGACATTTTGTCTATCAATAACAGACACTATTAACCAAAAACTCAGAAATCACATCCAAACAGACAATGAGATGTAGAAAAGTAGAAAACTAGAAAACCCTAATGTAGAAAAGTAGAAAAGTAAAAAGGGTTCTGTTCTCACATAATAAAGTTACCTTATGTTAGTATATATTGGGTCGGGTCTCGGGTCAACGGGTCTGAGCCACTGTGGATCCGGAACCGGAACCGTTTAGATATCGGTTCCAAAAAAAGGATCCGGAACCGGAACCATTTTCTTATTGGGACCAAAATAAGGACCCAGACCCGGATCCTAACGGGTCGGAACCTTCGGGTAGTCGGAGAATCGAATACCCATTTACAACCCTAGGCTTGCCTTTCCCAAAGGTTCTTTTATTTCCTGGACATGTACCAAATTACCCTTACATTTGGATTTTCTCCATCTTGTACCCTTTTTCTACAGAAAAGGGCCCCTGACAATTTCCTTTTTCTTTTGCCTCTCTCTTTCCTTGGATTGTGAGAACACTTCCCCACGAATGTGGCACACTTTTACACGTAATGTAGAATTTCCCATCAGTGGGGCACATTCAAATTAGATCTTATGCCATTGATCAATTGGGAGCCATCAATTGATCAATGGTAGGATCCTTTCGGGTCTGGGCTTAGAGAATTTTCTCTGTCCATTGTAATAAATTCTTCAGTGACCTTATCTCTGCAAATCAAATCAGTCAAGGCCACTATCCCACCTTGTTATACATTGTTCTGGTTTCATTTCAATTGAACTTACTTCCATTTTTAGATTGATCATGTCTATAACAAAAAAATAAATCGAGTTTTATAAAATAGTTCATTTCCTTTTCTAGTTATGTTCAATTCTTTCACTGCACATCGAGGCTTACTATCATCTCCCAAAAACATACACCACTACTGTAAGATCCGGGTCCCATTTATAATTTATAATTATATTTTTATTAGAATATTATTATTATTTTAATTAAATGTATTTTAGTTATTTAAGTGGATAGGATTAAGTGGGGCACACGTTAGATTAGATGAGCGGATTGGTGAGTTGGATTAGTGGGTAGATGACTTGACCCACAGTTTGACCGGACCCAATGACTTAAGCCCAATACTCTCTTAACCTAATCCCTTAACCGCACGTCTTTATCTCTTCTCATTCATCTCTGCAACGTCTCCCGATCATTCTTCATCTTCTTCCTCTTTTCAACTTTCCAAGCCTCTGCAACTTTAAGATCCAGCCATCAGAATCAAGATCTGAAGATACCATCATTCTTGGTTCGACTTTCTTATCTCAGGTAACCATCTCCTCAAATCATTAGGATTAGATCTATATTCTTGGGTTATCTCCTTTTTCTTTCCAATGGTAGATTTAGATAGGAGCACCATAGATCTGCTCATCTGGGCATTTCTTTCTCATCTCTTATGTCAGATTGGCGATAGGATTGTGATCCAGCGCCTCGGTAATCTCGGGTTGGGTATTGGTTAGATCTGTTGCGTTTTCTTCAACCCGGTAAAAGGCAAGTACCTAAATATAATTTATAAATTTAATAATTTTGTTTTTCCTTATTCGTGTGATGATGCATGTAGAAGCCTTTCGATGCCCTTTGTTTAATGATTTAATGATAGAAATCTGAGATTGGATTTAATACATTGATTTTCTTATTTTTAGCATCACTGTTGATCAGACCTGTCACAGGTTTTCAAACCGTGAGGTCTTGTTACTGTATGTTGGTTGTGGGGCCAGGTGGACCCCACTGATGATTGATCCAGACCGTAGATCTTATAGTGGACCCACGGGCGACCATAGGGATGGCGGACCCATTGAGGTGGGCCCTATTTGTTCCACCATCCAGCAACCAAAGAGAGGCCTGATGGTATTAAAATGGGTTTGGGTTATTTTCGTTTTTGGGACGTGGGGCCCATGTGAGCCATTGATTTCAGATCAGGTCCCCATATCTTGAAGAGGGGCATTGGGCGACCATATTGATCAGGGCTGATCGTAGGCTCTTGATCAGTGGGACCAATATCCAGTGGCCCAGTTTCTGTTGATGCCGAGTTTCATATGACAGAAGAATCTGTGTTTGGAAGAAAAAATGGTGATGGCGTGTGGTTAAGTGAGAGAGAGGAGGGTACTGACGTGGGTTGTCCTGGAAATGCCTTATGTGAGAGAGAATGATGAGAGAGATTAGATAATGACAACATGCCTTATGTGAGAGAGAATGATGAGAGAGATTAGATAATGACATCATGCTTTATGTGAGAGAGAATGATGAGAGAGATTAGATAGTGACATCACATGGCATGCCTTTTTGTTTTATCATATGGCCCTTTTAGATTTAAGAATTAAAGAAAAACCCATTGTAGCTTTAATGAATTTAATTGGAACCCTTTTTGGCTTATTAAGAATGTGAAAATGTGTTGGGGTGGAATCCTTGGGTTTTCTAAATTATAAACTAAGATATGTATTTATCATTAATATTTGCAAATAAACTTTGAATGATATCTTTGGTTTTCATGGGTTAATATTATATTTTTATACCTTATTAATTAGATCTTCGGACCTGAATAAATACCGACTGGGCACGTGGTATCTTACTAACATGAGGTTTACTGCTTCATATAACCTCAAGAAAATCCTAGTGGATTTAAGTTCAACCCATCTCTATTGGAAAACCCTTAATTGGATTTTTGCACCATTAATTTAGAATGGATGCGTTGATCTTTTATCTATTAGAGTTCAAGTGGTTGTTGGGTACGAGACCTTATGTTTAACCTTAGGATTGGTTTGTGATTATTCTTGACCTTCGCATGCATATATATGTTGATTTAGGATATCTATTTTTTTAGATGCACACCCTATTGTGTTATGTACTATAAAGTGGCTTGGCAAATTCTGTATTATGATATGAATGTGGAATGGCCAGCACTTTATTTTGACTTAGGACTCTTGTGTCGGAGCATTATTATTTGGATCTATGATGTATATATGTTTTCCTTTATGTGGGTCATTTATGAACGACTGCAGATCGTATATGGACGGTTGATCACCGATGTGTCCGGATCACTTATAATCCGCTATGAATGTGAACAGGTTATCATGATATTTGTTTATTGATCGGTTTATGACCTCCGACGTTATGGACGGGCTTTCCCGATTATGTAGGGTTGACCACCCACAACGGGGACACTTGTCTCCGTGTGAATCTTATTGCTCCATTTGTTTTATTTGGATTTATGTCATACGTTCATTCGCTTATATCTTCACTTTTATTTCTATATGATCACACTTGTCTATATTCTTCTCGTCATCATATTTAATTTGAATTATGATTATGTTCTTACTATTTACTTTGTAATATTTGGTGCATAGGTACCGAGCCCTACTTTACCGAGGAAGCGGAGGAGGATCAAACGTTTCAAACGTTTGAGCCAACTGACGAACCTGAGTGGGACGCCGGAGACGGTTTCGGTGCCGTCTGAACCTGCTTTAGAGAGAACGTCATCGTAGTAATTCCTTAGATGAACTTTCCTCAATGATAAACCTTTTCTTAGTAATTGCTTTATTCATTCTGCAACTTTAACTATTGATATTTATTTGATTTTTGTGATGGGTTTTATTATAAAAACTTTGAATACCAATTGAATAAAGCTTCCGTTGCATTTGTTGAAATTTTATTTTGACTCACCACATGTTGAGATTTTATGTGGGTCCACTTTTGGAAGCTTTTGTTGTATTAAACACAGGAATTTGAATTTAAAATTTTATTTTTCACGTTTTCCCCAATTCTTATTTTGGGGACGTGACAACTACTTATATTGAGGGCATTTTAAGTTAATGCTACAACAAGGGAAAGTTTGCTTTTATAAATTAATTATGTATTTTACATATGATCATCATGTGAGAGAATAACTCTTAATCAGTTGGGGTAGGTATAATACAGTGGAAAATGATTTTGAACGGTTTTAATTATTTTATAAATAAGTCTGCTTGTGGATTTATATGAATAGACCGGGAGAATCTCTTAGCCCTGGATTGAGAGTAGGACATACTAGCAAGTTCCTATCTCATTGAAAGTAGAGTGATTTTGGCTATGACTAAGATAGAGAATGAAATGGATGAAGGACGGAGGACATTGAGACTTTAGCTGCATTGCGTGGTTGCAGATGATATGTCACATGCCGGTAGGAGCTACTATTCTTGAAAGTGACTATTGAAACTAGTGGAAGCATTAAACTCTCATGCTATACATTTATTGTGATTGACGAGATCACAAAACTATTGAAATATTTTACAAGTTATGAAGTGGCTCATGTGGGCATGAGGGTAATGAAGCAGTTCATAAACTTGCTATACACACTAAATCACTAAATTTGTTGAGGACATGAGGGCTTGTGGGATCAAGTATCAGATTTTATGAGACAACAAGTTCTTATCGATCTCTGATGTAATAATCTGTATTTAGTAAGTAGCGAAGGTATTTTTCTATAAAAAAAACACACTAGAGTGACAGGTATATACTGAAATCCTGTGTTTAGCTATTCCTAACATGAGTGATGACATAAATCTTGGCCATCATCAATCTGTTTCCACTGCTGAGTATGATGGCTGGGTAATTTTATATCCAATCCACCTGTATAAACTTACCAAAAAAAACCCCACCTGTATAAAGTTATAAAGAACTATCTGACATTTTGAAACTGTTGGCATGTGGGCCCATATAACGGTCTCAGTGGCTCTTCTGACCCAGTCAACCTAAGTATCAGAGCTGATCATATATTTTCTCCTAAGTTACATATTAGAAAGACATTTTCACTGGCAAGTAATGATAAAATTGATCTTTTAACTGTTGAATTTATATGCATATCTACACAGAGATACTAATCAAAGAAACGATAATCACTGTAAATGGGAAAAGATATGGGCCCCACCAACTTTTTTTTTTTTTTTTGAAAATCCCATCTTAAAAAAAAGTCTTAGAAAATTTTAAGTTTTCGCCACTGGTCATGCTGGAGATCGCTAGCCTCACAACAACACTCTATACATCACAAATAGGTAAATTTTTAAGAAACCATTCCTATTAATCAAACAATAGGCCAGATCAAAAGTAATATGGCCATCACAAGAAGAATGTTTCACTATCTGCTCTGCACACCAGCATAGACCAATGGGAAATGGAATGATGGTTTATAAACTGGTTTTCATCATTTAATTCAGAAACAGAGAACCACCAGTCCCAAGGAAAAAAGATGTTGGGTACTCTGCTTTACAGGGGAACATGGGAAGGTTTTTGCAGCATGTTAAAAGCAGTTAAGCCAGAGAAAGTGTAAAGAAAGTTGCAGCAAAAAGCATTCACAAATCCCAACTTAAGTTAATCTTCTATCAAAACAGTGCCTACAACAAATGGGTATTTCGAGGATCTCGAGAAAAATTCATGGGACACTTAAAACACCTAGTAAAATGACAAGTATTATCTTACTTTGGTGTAAAGGAATGTTGGGACAGAGTTGTATGAGAAAGCTGACAGTGGAATAGTATGGTCTCAGAGCATACAAAAAAGAAAAAGTGGGTAGGGGAAGAATAAAGTAAAAGATCACACTGCTTCAATTGAAAAACTTTGACCCATCTCTATTTACCTGCACATATCTAGTACTTCCCATGGGTATTATCGACTGGGTTCTGTGCATAAATGGTCTGCCTCTTTAGAGACCACCTTGATAGTTTGGATGTATGTCTTTGAGAGAGAGACCATGATAGTCTGGATACGTGTCTGGGAGAGAGAGAGTGTTTGTGTGTTGGGAGATCAGAACTCAAAACATTGACACACAGCTCATGTTCCTCACCAACTAAGCTAATAACTTGGACATTTTTCTTTTTTACAAAACGCTTTGTTATAGAATCATTAAAACTCGATCAAACTCAATTTTGCGCTTTTACTCATGAGAAGTACGATTTTCATTGATGTTCTAAGATTTGCTTTTACCCTTTTTTTTTTTTAACTTAAACGTAGCTGCACAAACATGCCCTAAAAGTTATAGGATTTTTTTCTTCCACATTATCTTCTTTGATAATTCAATAGTGGATGTAGTTCCCATCAGGGACAAACGGGGCTGGTTGCAATAAATCCATTAGTACGCCCCCATAGGATTATGTGTGCCCCAAATGTCAGTGGGGCCCATCCAATAAGATATTATTTTCTCCTTATCATGTTGGGATTTTTTCTTTGCTATAGATTGGTGCATCATGTTGGGAATTTTGATACACTTAACCAGTGTCACTGTTTTACCTCTCTTGTTTTATTGTGTTGGGTGGTACTAGGGTTGTAAATGGGTCCCCGATTCTCTGATTACACGAAGGTTCCGACCCGTTAGGATCCGGATCTGGATTTTTATTTTGGTCCCGATAAGAAAATGGTTTCTGTTCCGGATCTTATTTTTGGAACTGATACCTAAACGGGTCCGGTTCCGGATCCACAGTGGCTCAGACCCGTGGACCCGGGACCTGACCCAATATACACTAACATAAGGTAACTTTAGTATGTAAGAACAGAACCATTTTTACTTTTCTACATTAGGGTTTTCTACTTTTCTACATCTCATTGCCGGTTTGGATGTGATTTCTGAGTTTTTGGTTAAAAGTTTCTGTTATTGATAGACAAAAGGTCACATTAGTGTTTGCAGGTACGTGATCCAATTGAAATGTGAAAAAAGCATAATTTTTTTAAAAAGAAAAATACAAGTATTAGTCTAGACCCAGAACCGGAACCAGACCCGCCTCACAAACGGTTCTGGTTCCAGTTCTGGTTTCCATTAATATTATCGGTTCCGGTTTCCCTTCTTATAAAACAGTTCCGATTTCGGTTCCACTCTAGACCCGAACCAGAACCGACCCGTTTACAAGCCTAGGTGGTACAGTTTGTTGCACTGCACGTGTGCATGCATTCATTCTTGTATCTTTAACAGTCAGCAAAATAAAGGGAGCATGGGGTTCCAAGGCACCCACCAAAATGCTGTAGTTCTATGTCTTATTCTTGTTGTTGACGTGGTTTGACTGGATGAGTTCTGCCTTTTTTCCCAAAGTGGGTTATTTTGGCACTGTTCTCTGTATTCTATCCATTTGGCTGAAACTAGAGCTTTCAAAGAAACAGGCCTCTTTGGGAGACCAAAGTTTTTCTCATATATTGTGTGTCTCAGTCTCACGTCTACATGTATGGTCATTGGCTGGATAAAACTATTGGAAACAAGAATCTAGAAAACCTTATTGTCAACCAAGATCCTCCATGTTAAATCATCAGGAGATGTAAAGCGGAAACATACCTTGATCCATTGAGAAAGTTGTTCACAGGTTGTTGATCTTCCAATCCAATATGGCTGTCCAGAGAAACCCTCTTGATTCCTTCTGATGATGGGATGTCAGAGAGAATAGGAACTTACCATATGAATTGGGGACCATAACCCTAATATATAATAATGAGATTATCATAGGTTTTACTATTTCTAATTTGAAACCTCATCAAAGTAGAAATAGAATTCTAGTATCTACACATTAATCCCATGACAATTACACCCTTAAGCCTTAAAACTTTAAGTCTTAATTAGATCACTTTAATTTAGGTTTAACCAAAGATAACATAACACATTTAATGGTTACATGTGTGGCCCCACATGATGAGATTTTTTAACAATCTCCCACTGGGCCATATATGTAACTTAACAAATGTGTATGACTGTATGAGCTCCAAAATCCTGCTATCATAATCTTAGGGTATATCCAAACAATCTCGTCCATTGATTATACCGTTATAGGATCAAAGCGGTTTTCGTCACATTTAACATGACTAAACCCATCAATGGTCACGTACAACAACATAACCAAATGACATAGATCAATCATGGATGCATAGCATGGAAAATACATGCAATGTGATCTATACATGTCTATTTCCAACTGGTCCTACTTTATTCCATAGTGAGATCAAAATGGAATACAATGTAACAGAGTGAAATGAACTGAATACTTTATTTCTGATCAGAAAAATATCCAAATAAATAAATGCATAACTATGTCCAAAATTAAACATAAAGCAATAGAATATAAATTGATACAAACTCCCACTATAATATGATATCCTTACACAAAATATAACCCATATGAGCAGTGTGCTTATGAAAGACCTTAGGTGGTAATTCCTTTGTAAGCGGATCCGCTATCATGGAGTTTGTCCCAATGTGCTTTATGGATATCTGTCCATCCTGTATTCTCTCCTTCACAACGAGGAACTTAATGACAATATGTTTTGACTTAAATGAGCTCCTGTTGTTGTTGGAATATAGCACTGCTGACTTATTGTCATAATATAGTGTGAGTGGTCTTTCAATACCCTCTAGAACTCGCAGCCCAGTGAAAAATTCCGCAGCCATATACCATGGTTGGATGCCTCATAGCATGCTACAAACTCTGCTGCCATGATGGAATCAGTTACGAGTGTCTGTTTGGCACTCCTCCAAGAAATAGCTCCACCAGCTAACAGGTATATGTATCTTGATGTGGATTTCATACTGTCTTGGCATCCAGCATAATCGGAGTCGGAATACCCTATGATCTCCAACTGATCCGATCTCCTATATGTGAGCATATGATCTTTTGTTCTCTGTAAATACCTCATAACCCGTTTGGCTGCTTTCCAATGACCCATTTCAGGATTACTTAAATATTTGCCTAACATGCCAACAATGTACGCAATATCCGGACGCGTACACACCTGAGCATACATTAGACTCCCTACAGCTGATGCATAGGGAATCTTTTGCATTTCCTTAACTTCAAGGTTAGTTTTAGGGCACTGATTGAGACTGAACTTGTCTCCCTTAGCGACAGGGGTGTCACCTGGTTTGCAGTCCTGCATGCCAAATCTTTTGAGTACTGTATCGATATAATGTCTTTGTGATAATCCAAGAATACCCCGAGAGCGATCACGGTGTATCAGGATCCCTAATACAAAGAATGCGTCACTAAGATCTTTCATCTCAAATTTCTTTGATAGAAATTTCTTGGTTTCGTGCAACATGCCTATATCATTTGTGGCAAGCAGTATGTCATCAACATACAAAAATAGGAATATGTGCTTACTCCCACTGAATTTGTGATACACACAATTATCAACAGCGTTAGTCTCAAAATCAAACGAAATAATCACATGATGAAACTTATGATACCACTGACGAGAAGCTTGCTTGAGTCCATAGATGGACTTTGTCAATTTACAGACCATATTCTTTGGGTCTCCCAACTCAAAGTTTTCTGACTGCACCATATAAATTGTTTCGTCAATGTCACCATTGAGAAAAGCTGTCTTGACATCCATCTGATGAATCTCAAGATCAAAATGTGCAACAAGTGCCATGATTGTCCTAAAAGAGTCTTTCGATGAAACCGGAGAGAAAGTCTCTTTAAAGTCAATCCCTTCCTTTTGGGTAAAGCCTTTAGCTACAAGACGAGCTTTATACCTCTCCACATTACCTTTCAAATCCTTTTTGGTTTTAAAAATCCATTTGCAACCAATGGGCTTCGCACCTTCTGGTAATGGAACAAGTTCCCAAACCTTTTTGTCTTGCATAGACTTATACACCTCATTCATGGCATCAATCCGCTTGTGAGAGTTGGAACCTTGCATGGCTTGATGGAAGTTGATTGGATCATTTTTCACCATTCCAATTTCTTCCTCATGTTCTTGGAGAAATACGAAAAAATCGTCTGGAATAACATTTCTCCTTTCTTTAGTGGATCGCCTTAATGGCACTGGTTCTTGAGGTTGTTGAGTTTGTTCCTCAGGAACAATCACCTCATCTTGAATAGGGGTTTGATCAACATTGTCTGGTTGAGGATCCGGATTCGCTTCTTGATCAATGACAGGCATAGGAACCGGCACATTGTCAATAGCGATAGTGGGAATCGAAACCGATTCTTCCTCAAAGACAATGTCTCTAACCTTATTTCTCCCCCCAAACTCAACATCCTCAAAAAATGTTGCAATTATTGGCTCAAAAATTGACTTAAGTGTGGGATCATAAAACTTATAGCCCCTAGATCGCTCAGAGTAGCCAATGAAGTAGCTGCTTACAGTTTTTGAGTCCAATTTCTTTTCATGTGGCCTGTAAGGCCTTGCTTTAGCAGGACATCCCCAAATGTGAAAATCTTTTAGACTAGGCTTTCTGCCTGTCCAAAGCTCATAAGGTGTTTTTGCAGCTACTTTAGTTGGTACTCTATTCAGAATATAAGCTGTTGTTTTGATTGCTTCTCCCCAGAGTGACTCTGGTAAAGAAGAATGACTAATCATACTCCTTACCATATTCTTAAGAGTCCAGGTTCGTCTTTCAGCAACACCATTCATGCTAGGTGACCCGGGCATGGTGTACTGTGGGACGATTCCACATTCCTCTAGGAATTTAGCAAACGGTCCTGAACGTTGTACACCTGATCCATCATATCTACCGTAGTATTCACCACCACGGTCAGACCTGACACACTTTATTCTTTTGTTGAGTTGGTTCTCAACTTCAGCTTTAAATTTTTTGAACACGTCCAAAGACTGTGATTTCTCATGAATGAGAAATAGGTACCCATAGCGAGAGTAATCGTCTATGAATGATATAAAATACTGTTGGTCATTCCAAGAAGCCGTAGGGAATGGGCCACAGATATCTGTGTGTATCAATTCTATGACGTCTGTAGTTCTATTGGCACCTAATTTCTTCGTTTTGGTATGTTTTCCCTTGATGCAAGCAATACAAACATCAAAGTCTGTAAAGTCAAGGGAATCTAAAATTCCATCAGATACAAGTCGCTCAACTCTAGGCTTAGAGATGTGACCTAAGCGTTTGTGCCATAATGTGGCTGAATTTTCTTTACTTAATTTGCGTTTAGTACCTCGTGATTCCACATGCAAGGATTCATTATAAAAAACAATTATATCAAGCAAATATAAGTTGTCATATACACATAGAGAACCAGTTCCAATAATATTTGAATTTATAGATAAGCTGAATTGATTGTTTCCAAATGAACAAAAATAACTAAACTTGTCCAATAAAGAAACTGAAACCAAATTTCGTCTAAAAGACGGTATAATAAAAGTATCTACTAAATCCAAATAATAATCAGTTTTTAATAACAACCTAAAATGCCCTATTGCCTCTACTTCTGCCGAGTTGCCATCACCAACAAAGATGTGTCTTTTAGCATCACTTGGCTTTCGGCAGCTCAGGCAACCCTGCATAGAAATACTGATGTGAGTAGTAGCACCAGAATCTAACCACCACGTTTTCTAGGTACTGAAGCTAAATTTACCTCAGAACAGACCAAAGTAAGAAATGTACCTTTCTTGGCACGCCAAGCGTGATATTTGGTACAGTCCTTCTCCACATGTCCATGCTTGTTGCAAAAGAAACAACCCTCATTTGTTTGTTGTTGTTTCTTTTGGGCTGGACCCTCATTGGTTTGTTGTTTCTTTTGGGCTGGACCCTTAGCAGCGTCAATATTCTTTCTCTTTTTCCCCTTATCCTTAGAGGTGCTTGCCAAATGAGCACTTTCTGTCCTGTCTTGCTTCAATCTCTCTTCCTCTTGTACACAATAAGAAATGAGCTCATTAAGAGTCCATTTCTCCCTTTGACAGTTGTAACTGACCTTAAATTTACTGTATTGTGCAGGAAGTGATATTAATACCAAATGCACGAGCAAGTCGTCAGACAGCTCGAGTCTCAGTGTCTTAAGCTTAGAAGCAAGATGAGACATATCCATAATGTACTCCCGTATGTTCCCCTTGCCATTGTACTTCATAGAAACCAAGCTTTGCAAAAGCGTGCTTGATTCTGCCTTATCATTTTTCACAAAACGCTTTTCAATCTCGGCTAGGAATTCTTTGGCTGTGGTTAACTTGTCAGATACCGCACCCCTAAAAGCCTCCGGAATGCCGCGCTTGATGATCATAAGACTCATGCGATTTGAGCGATCCCACTTCTCAAAGTTCTTCTTTTCATCAGGAGAACTTTCATCCATAAGAGAAGCGGGCTACTCAGTCCGTAGTGCAAGGTCTAGATCCATGCAGCCGAGAACAATTTCTATGTTCTCTTTCCAATCCTTAAAATTAGTCCCATTAAGCACATATATTGAGTTGATATTAGCAGATATAATAGAAACACTTGCTGTAAAGAGAACAAAAAATAAACAGACAAACAAGGTCATATTAATAACAAAATACGATAATCAACATATTCAAATAATGGTAAGTCTCATCTCAACTCTCAAGATACCTAGCACAACATTAATATCAAGTCTTTGGACAGTATTATTAATTGTAAATGGTACTCTTGTGGTAGTGATCGAACATTGACAATAATTTATGTCAAATAATAAATCTATCTTTGGATCGATGTATTATTGACATGTAAAACCTTATAATCGTTACATGTTTATCACTACGGGTGTGTATGCAATTCGGCCAAGTATTAACCTTCCTTTGGGCCGACTAAGACCCGCATGAATTTACATACACACAAACATCCAATATTCCTCATGAACAATCTACACAAGAGAGGTCACTTTGGAGACATCTTGTTTCAATTAGCCCATTTAGAATGATGAACTTTTTATTTGACTACAAAAGATATACCATAAATTATTTGAAATTATTTTGTAGAAAACCTTAGGTTTAGTTGTTACGCCGCCCAAACCTCACACCGCTAACAAAAAAATAAATAAATAAAGCGACGAACGGCGGCCCAAAACCCATCGACCCAATTAGATCTATCCGAAGTGGGCCGGGCCGAATACAAAAGTGTCCTGACCCAACCAGTTTTGTCAGGCGCTGGAAAAGGATTATTATTACAATACTTTTAAACTAAGAATCATCAGTCCATCTGCTTCAATTACTTTTACTCTTACTGCACAATAAACCTATCCCACACGAGCGTGTGGGGATGGAACAACAAGCAGAGGGCGCAGGAGCACCAAACGTAGCAATCAATGAAATCCAATGCAACTTCACGCATTGATCAAGAGAGAAAGAATAATAAACAAAAGCCTATCATGCGCTAGATCATCTTGATCCATTGACGTCATCCATTGACTAATAGAATTGCACATGTCCGAAGACATTATTTTTTACATGTTTTCTAATTTTCATCAAAGTTTTTGCACATGTCCCAATGAAACAAAACTGTGCACATCTCACGATGAAACAAAACGTAACCTTGCATATGTTACGATGAAACAAAACTTTGTATGGTGGAGAATCACAAGACTTGGGAGATCCATCGCCATCTGTTGGGCCACACCTTGATCGGGAATATTTTACGCACAAAATAACTTAATCCAGTCAAGTGATTTTTTTTTAAAAAAATTGACGCACACAAAACTTAATCCAAAGAACAGAAGATCAACAGATTGCATTATATCTTGATCAGAAATAAAACACTGGATGCCCAATGGCTTAATATGGAGATGCTCTGATACCACTTGTTGGAAACAAGAATCTAGAAAACCTTATTGTCAACCAAGATCCTCCATGTCAAATCATCAGGAGATGTAAAGCGGAAACATATCTTGATCCATTGAGAAAGTTGTTCACAGGTTGTTGATCTTCCAATCCAATATGGCTGTCCAGAGAAACCCTCTTGATTCTTTCTGATGATGGGATGTCAGAGAGAATAGGAACTTATCATATGAATTGGGGACCATAACCCTAATATATAATAATGAGATTATCATAGGTTTTACTATTTCTAATTTGGAACCTCATCAAAGTAGAAATAGAATTCTGGTATCTACACACCCATGACAATTATACCCTTAAGCCTTAAAACTTTAAGTCTTAATTAGATCACTTTAATTTAGGCTTAACCAAAGATAGCATAACACATTTAATGGTTATATGTGTGGCCCCACATGATGGAATTTTCCAACAAAAACTGGGTAATTATGATGATGAGATCATCTGTTAAATGGCTAGAATAAGTTGACATTGCTGTTTATTTTTTGAGGTCGTGATTTTCTATCCAACTAATCAAGATTGTAATAAGGTGGAGTTTATTTGCGCCAATGCTATAAATCCATTGTCTGGTCCACCATAGAACTTCAATTTGTGCAAAGTTATTGACCTGCCATTCTATCATTAAGGAAAAATCTACTCCATTCTATCATTAAGAAAAATAATGGTTATGTCCCTACTAACACTTTAAGGTTTTGATAAGTATGGTTAGCTAAGGAAGTTTAATATGGTATCGAGCTAACTAGTCGTGAGCTTGAATCATAAGAGGAATCGCTTGTTCTGAAAAAAAAAAATAATATGTGTCGCCAAAAGTGCGCCAACTGAGTTCCACACAAGGGTGAGTATTGAAAAGTAATTATGGTGATTCTACTAATGCCTTAGAAAATTGGGGCATTTGGCGACGGGTCCCTGAACATTTCACTTTATGGCCTTAGATCCACAAAAAAAAGTCATAGAGCCAAATGTCCCTCTCACACTTATTCACACCTACAATGTCTAATTTGCCCTTTCTTTAAATCATATTCCATGATTGGTCGGATCCCATGATTGGTGGCACATCCCATTAATAATTGCCAACTACCATTTAATTGCCCACAATTAATGGAATCCAATGAGATTTTCAAAAACACACAAGTAGATTTCAAAATAACGCAAATAAAATTAAAAAAAAATGCAATATTTTTAAAAAATACAATAAATTTTAAAAAAAAGCAATAAATTTCAAAAGAACGCAAATAAATTTAAAAAGATGCATATAAGTTTCAAAAGATCGAAATAAATCTCACAAATGGTAAATAATTTTCAAAAGAATCAAATAAATCTCAAAATATCCAAAGAAAATTCAACAGATGAAAATAAATTTCAAAAGACGCAAATAAAATTAAAAAACGCAAAAACATTTGCCAAAACTAAGATAAATTAAGTTTTTAATTTTCTATAAAATTTGTCAAAAACTCAAGTATTTTTGTCAAAAATCGGTTAAATTTATTTGAAAAAAACGCAAATAAATTTGAAAAGCCACAAATAAATTTCAAAAGGATCAAAAAATAAAAATAAAAAACGAAATAGATTTCAAAAAATATAAATAAATTTGCCAAAAAACTCAGATAAATTTGCCAAAAACATAGAGAAATATTACAGAATACAGATAAATTTCACAAAAACTTAGATAAATTTTTCAAAAACATAGAGAAATATGACAGAAGACAGATAAATTTGACAAAAACTCAGATAAATTTCACAAAAACTTAGATAAATTTGCCAAATACATAGAGAAATATTACAGAAGACAGATAAATTTCACAAAAATTTAGATCAATTTTCCAAAAACATAGAGCAATATGACAGAAGACAGATAAATTTGACAAAAACTCAGATAAATTTCACAAAAACTAAGATAAATTTGACAAAAATTGAGATAAATTTGACTAAATAGATAAATTTGCGTGGACTGGGTCAGCCTGACCTGACCCGACCTGGACCTGGACCAAAAGACCCAGACAACTGGGTTGTCTTCTTCACGTTCTGGTTCTGGAATAAAAATCAGAACCAGTAATCTTCCTCCTTCGGTCACGGTAGGGCGCGGTGAAAGCAGACGGAGCTTCTCCGGAATCTTCAGACGGCGACGATAGGAGTTTCTTTCTCAGAGACGCGCAATCCGGCAGATCTAATAATCCTCTCATCTCTGGTCTTCTTCTTCAGTCGAAACAGAACCCAGATCTGGCCTGCGTCTGGGCTCTTCTTCCTCTCCGACCACGCAGTGGAGGAAGAGACTTCAAGTCGCCATCGCCGGACTCCCCAACCTTTCACTGCCGTTCATTCTCGGAGAAGACCGCAAACCGCGCCTTAGTTCTCTGTTGCAGAGGAGAGACCAAACAGGGCTCTGTTTTGCCCAATTTCTGTGACCGGAGAAGTTGCTAACAAATTGGATCGCTTGTGTTGCGCATTGATGGAGAAGCATCGCTGCCGGAACCGGAGAAAATCCTGGAGATCAAATTGTACCAATAGTCGTCCACGCCACTCTCGCCGGAGAGAAGATTAATAGATCAGATACATCGAAGGTGGGCCACTGACTGATCGGAGAAGGATCGCTACTCATGGGTTGCAGATCGTCGTCTGTTGCAGAAACCAGGTCTGATCTAGTTTGGTTGATTTGCAAAAGAGAAAACCTGGGTTGGTTGTCGCTGCACAAGACTTCATCTTCTTCGTGCACTCTCTGAGCGTGGGCCACCTGATTGATCAGGACACCTCTGATCTTCAATCTTTTGATTTGTGATTCTCACGAGGATCAAATCTAATATGTTCCCTTGTCTCCAAAGAAGAGGGATAATTAAAGATTTAAAATTTTGAATTTCAAAATTTTATGCCAAAAACGGTTGAAAGGGCAATTTCGTCCTGAAAAATGCAAACGTGTGTGTTCAGGGATCTCTCACTGCAAACAGTCTAGCTGAGTGGACCATATGCCTTAATAAGTTTTTCCTTGGACTGGAGGTTGGATACATTCACTTATAGGGACCTTTCGCTAATTTACTCTAGAAAATTTGGTAGGAACAGTTATCTAAGGAAATTTAACAGCCCACTATCAGATTAATGTGTATAACACATGATTTGACTTCTTTGTATTCTCTTATTTTAATAACTTGTTTTAGATGCAATCAATTTGGTGGTCGGCATAACTATGAATAGATTGAATTTATTTTTAATGATAGAACAAGGTGGGTAGTGATTTTGGGCATGTTTGTATTGGAATTAGAAAAAAAAAAAAAAAAAACCTTCATGCAAACAAGCAACCTACCAAAATGCAAAAAAGAAAAAGGAAGGAATGTCTGTTGTCCTTTTCGGATGGGGTTGGTTCCAACACAGAGCTTGGATAGGAAACAAATTCCTGAATTGAATCCGAAAACTTTGCCTGTGCATACGGACTTTGCAATAAAACCATCAGCTGGTTCAACTTTGAAATTCAATCAACTCAAATTATTTCCCCAACTTACTCTATATCACTAAGAAAAATCACACTCCAAACAGGTTTATGTACATTGCAAAATTGGTGATGCCTAAAAACACATGAGTTGACTCTTTTTTACTTACTTTGGTGACTTGTTTTCCTGGTGATCAATTTTACCGTCTACACAACTATGATATCCTTCACTGCAGAAGGTAAGAATGATTTTGAGCAGTCTAAAACTAAGAAGTTTGGAGGAATGGATATAATGAGATATTTCCATCACCCCAACTTAGGGGAAGAGGGATCCGCCCCAACTTTCTTTGATCTTTAAAATACATGGTATAAGTTTCAAAATCTTGAAGGTTTTTTTTTTTAGTCTTGCAATTTTGCCCCTCCTCACCTCCTTTTTCCTGTCATAGGAGGAGAGAATTTTAAAGAGTTTCGAGGTTTTTTTTTTTATCTTTTGCTTGCTTCTAAAAGATAAGTTAATTATGCTTTGAGTTTGTGTGTGGATTTTTAGGGTATCTTGTAATGGGTACGGATGCATGAAACTGCCTTCATATTTTCATTTTATTATTGTTAAGTGACTGTTACTAGGGTATTTTAATACATATTTAAATATATAAATATATATTATAAAAAATAAAGAAAAAAAATAGGAGGGCTAGGGCCAGGGCAAGGCCTCGCATAGTATTGTCCAAACTTGACTCTAGGTTTTTTTTTTTTTATATAACAAAAGCCCTCATTTTAAGGGCTTTTTAGGGTCAGCTGGGCCAGCCCCTTATCTTAGGGCTAGATTGATGGGCCTAATCACAAGTGAACCATATTGAAATTGCTTGAAAGTGGATGGATTTTCAAACAATGAGTAAAATGCATGGTGTGCAACATGGCAATCATCAAGGTGTATCAGATGGGCTGAGCATGCCAATAGTAGGCAGAATGCAACCCATTTGAATGGGATGTACGTTCAAATGCAACTCATTTCTCATCACATTCCTAGAAAATGTAAACCCATTTCAGATTCCCCCAAATGCAAACAGGGAAAAATAATTCCTGACAAAATTTCTCTGTTGATATTCACAAAATCCAGTAAGGTGGCCACCCATTCAAGTCCAGCCAACCAAATACCCAAACACACAAATTTCCTCCATCTCTCCTCATCCACCGATGTATACATACATCCACATCAAACCACACAAACATAATCCAAATTTAATACAATCATCTATGGATGCCAAAGCTGCTCATATTCATCCACACAAACAGAAAGTTATCTCTTTCATGTCTTAACATTAACAAACTGTGATTGACAACCAAATAATAATGTGAGAAAACAACTATACAGTGTAAAAAAAAAGATCTATATAATGCTAAAAATATAACTAGACATTGAGTGTTAAAGGACGTTTTAACATCATCAAAAACACTAATGCAAATGAGAAATCTCACTAATAATAACCCACTTTCTTAAGTCCAATCCTGCAATAAGAGAACACCATCACTTTTTTTTTTTTTTTTTGCAACAACCTTCATTGCATCTTGAGTTACAATTAACTAAGGAGTTGGAATACTGAGAAAAAAAACATGGGAAGATACTCAGAATGTCACATATATACAGTAGATTATGTTAGTAAAATATCAGAATTTGTTTTAGATACCATGTGGGTTGTATTCTGAGCTTTACAGTATGCTTTTAGTCCTATTAGTAAATTCCAAGTAGAGAGTTACATAAGAATCTACCACATTTAGATACTGTCCATGTTGATAGAGCCGACATTGTTAGGTTTAAAAAGTCAAAAGACTTGACAGACTGCCAATTCTGCCCAAGGCAGAATGGTGTCTCGCTCTAGCGAGTCCGAACCAAACTCTTTTAAAGAGTTTGATGCTAAGTGCTATTCTGATTGGAGTCTAAGTAGAATACTTATGCACGAATTTGGGCCTATAAATTGGGTGATTCTCTCAACCCAAAGGAGACACACAAGACACACAAGAAATACAAGAAGTTAATTATCTCTCTTGATCTGAGACTAGAATACCCTAAGAGAGATTCTCTTGTTTCTCTAGAGCCATTGAGAGATTGTTCTGAAGGACTGCTCTAGAAGGTTTTGTTGCTTCTACTTTCTTGTAGAAGATTGATCATCTTGGTGGACAAGGTGCGAGGAGATCAAGTAAGGAGAACGGTGCACGGTGGAAGCCGTATTAGTGGATTCTGTGCAAGAACAACTACAGTCCTGAGGTCGAGGTACAGACTGAGGTACAGGAGCTTGTGAGTATATCTTGTAAACTGTTCGTGAACTCTTGATTTCTGGTTCGTGGTTTTTCTCCCGGAAAGGGTTTCCACGGTAAAATTTGTGTCTGCCTTCTTGTGGTGTGTGATTGGTAGATAGCTAGTTCTATATTGTTTGATTGGTTTATTTCCGCTGCATTGATTAATTAAATTAGAACTAGTAATTCATTCTAGTGGGTCCTAAAAAACCTTCACGTGGTATCAGAGCGGGTTACACTATTTTATTGTGTTGATCCATAATTGCTAGAATGGATATCTACCGCGAAGGCACTTCAACCAATAAGCCTCCTCTATTGGATGGTAGCAATTATGCTTATTGGAAAGCCAGGATGATTGCCTTTTTGAGAGCCATAGATCTGAAAGTTTGGAAATCTGTTGAGAATGGCTATTCCTTGCCCACTATTACTGCTGATGGGGTAACTGGTCCCAAACCTGAAGATCAGTGGAATAAGGAAGAAGAGTTGGCTACCACTTGTAACTCTAGGGCTTTGAATGCTATTTATAATGGAGTTAATATGTCTGAGTTTCGTAGAATTTCTACATGTACTACTGCAAAAGAAGCTTGGGATATTCTACAGACTGTACATGAAGGGACTGACACTGTCAAACAGTCGAAACTTCAGAAATTGTATACAGCCTTCGAAACCATAAAGATGGAAGATGATGAAACTTTTGATGATTTTAATTCGAAGCTGAATGCAATTGTGAATGATACCTTTACTTTGGGAGAACCAATTCCTGAAAACAGAATTGTTAAAAAGATTTTGAGGTCTCTCCCAGAAAGGTTTGATGGAAAGGTTGTGGCCATAGAGGAAAATAAAAATTTGAATACACTCAAAGTTGATGAGTTGGTTGGCAACCTACAAACTTTTGAAGCAAACCTTAGGTCTAATGGGACGACAAAATCTCAAGGTATTGCTTTGAAAGCGTTGAAAGAATCATTCAAGAAAGCGTCCAATGAATCATATAAGAAAGCTGAAAGTGATTCAGATTCAGATTCAGATTCCGAGGAAATTGATCCCCAAGTTGCTGTACAGTTCATGAAGCAATTTAAGCTTTTTATGAAGGGACAGAAAACCAATGTGAAGATCCCTAAAAATTCTGGAAAGAAGAAATCTTTTAAAGGGATTCAATGTTATGAGTGTCAAGGCTATGGACACATTGCTAATGATTGCGGAAACAAAAAATCTCAAAAGAAGGCCTTGAATACTACTTGGGAAGATGACACTTCTGATGAGAATAATGAAAATTCTGAGTCTGACACTGGCAAGGGGAAGTTTATTGCTTTTATGGCAACTTGTAGTTCTGTTGCTTCCCATGTTTCTTCTGAAGCTGAGACTGATCAAGATACTGAGTCAGAGGAAGAACCAGATTGGAAAGCTGAATATGAAACACTTTTCAAGAAAACCATGAAGATGGTTAAAGTGAATGAAAAAGTTGCTATTAATTGGCAAATGTCTGAAGAGCAGAATTCCTCCTTGAAAGCTGAACTTGCAGACTCACTTGCAAAAGTACAAAAATTGGAGGATGAAAATAACAAGTTGGCTGACAGATTGACTGCAGAATCACAAAAGTGTGACTTACTTGATTCTGATATGAAGACTTTGAAAGCAGAGAATTCTGATCTGAATGGAAGACTCAAGATGGTTCTATGTGAGTTAGACACTGCTAAAGCTTCATTGAATAGGATGAACACTGGATCGAGAAAATTAGATTACATCCTGTGCAGTCAAAAGGCAAACACTGATAAGCATGGTATTGGCTACGCTGATGGAGCATCCACTTCAAATGCCAAAGGTAAAAATTATTTTGTTAAAAATTCAGTTATTACTAATCCTGTTGTTAGTGTTGCAAAGAAAGCTCCAAAGAAGCAGAATGTGTTACGTCCTGAACGAACCCCCACTTGTCATCATTGTGGAATTAAAGGACACATTCGACCCCATTGCGACAAGCTGCGAAGTTTACCGAATAAGAAGCAATGGAAAACGTAGAAGGCTGAGCTGAAAAAGAAGAATACCAAAGCTGTCTGGGTCAAGAAAGAAGACCTCTCTTCTGTATTGGTACACACTTTGCTGAAATATTTAAATTTACAAGTGTGTGTGCCTAAGCTTCATCACCCCTGATCTGCAAGATCAAGCCCCCACCCCAGTGCTGATACGAAGATCTTTTTGAGGGGGAGTCAATATTGAGGGGGAGCTACTGCATCCAGGTTGACAGAAGCTGCATGATATTATTTGTTTGTCAATTATGGACAAAAATAGGGGGAGAAGAATGGAGCTAGAATTGTTAGGTTTAAAAAGTCAAAAGACTTGACAGACTGCCAATTCTGCCCAAGGCAGAATGGTGTCTCGCTCTAGCGAGACACAAGCTCGCTAGAGCGAGCTTGGACAGGAATGCCCAGTCCGAACCAAACTCTTTTAAAGAGTTTGATGCTAAGTGCTATTCTGATTGAAGTCTAAGTAGAATACTTATGCACGAATTTGGGCCTATAAATTGGGTGATTCTCTCAACCCAAAGGAGACACACAAGACACACAAGAAACACAAGAAGTTAATTATCTCTCTTGATCTGAGATTAGAATACCCTAAGAGAGATTCTCTTGTTTCTCTAGAGCCATTGAGAGATTGTTCTGAAGGACTGCTCTAGAAGGTTTTGTTGCTTCTACTCTCTTGTAGAAGATTGATCATCTTGGTGGACAAGGTGCGAGGAGATCAAATAAGGAGAACGGTGCACGGTGGGAGCCGTGTTAGTGGATTCTGTGCAAGAACAACTACAGTCCTGAGGTCGAGGTACGGACTGAGGTACAGGAGCTTGTGAGTATATCTTGTAAACTGTTCGTGAACTCTTGATTTCTGGTTCGTGGTTTTTCTCCCGGAAAGGGTTTCCACGGTAAAATTTGTGTCTGCCTTCTTGTGGTGTGTGATTGGTAGATAGCTAGTTCTATATTGTTTGATTGGTTTATTTCCGCTGCATTGATTGGTTAAATTAGAACTAGTAATTCATTCTAGTGGGTCCTAAAAAACCTTCACGACATGATTTGTTTTTCCTCTCTCCGGTGAAACCCATTTATTTATTCCTTGAAAACGTTGATTCCTAGTAAAACCTATGATTTTTAGATGAAACTTGGGACTGATGCATTCTATAGGTTTGCAGATTCTTTTGTGGCTGATTTATTATTAACTGGAGAAAGAAAATAACAAGTTTGGAGATTAAAATCTCTCAAACAAAAAAAATCTTATAATGGTAGATACTATGCGTTATAATGGCAATGCAACATGTCGGGCTGTTTAATGACCTTTACTCTTAGTTGGTCTACCCTTTATACGATGAAAGATATTTGATGGGTTGTTTGAATATATTATTATGATAGTTAATATTGTAATTGGCGTTTCAAACCTTTCTGTAAGTGCCTAAAATAATACGGATTTGGAATGGTGGATTAAGATGAGTTTAGTACTCCTTGATGAAGATGGGGAGCCTGTAACCTGAAAGGGGAGAAGAAAGGCAGTCAAAGACCTTGGCTGCAGTCAGCGTAAGGCTCTCCAATGTCTAAGTCAGTTCTGTAAGTAAGCAAAGGATGGAGAAGAAGAGAGACAGAGTATGGGTGCAAGAGATGTTATATTTCATGTGTACCTGTTATGGAATGAGCTTATCTATTTATAAGAGAATGATGTTGACTTTGGAGGTAAGCCCCATGATTTGATCCTCGTACTTGAGTGGTACAGTCCCATCAGCCCACCTTTCATTAAATGGCAGTCCTATCGGGCCTTATCTTGTTCACTTTTTGGCAAAGTCCCATCGGACTCTACCTGGGATCTTACCCTAATGTGGACGTAGCTGCTGGATGCCGTCCTGTCAGGGATCATGGGTGGCAAGGATGGCTTCTCAGTCCCACTTGTGCAAGCCCTAGTCTTATCACACGTCCTGTGACGTGGGTGAATATCCATAGAAGTACGCTGTCAGTGTCTGTCTCAGCTAACATTCTGGCACTATTGCCGAGATGCGTGACCGAGGCCAGCCAAGACATGGTGCCGAGGTCAGGAATGACCTTGATCTCGGTTGGCGCTCTGGCACTGTTGCCGAGATGCGCATGGTCGAGACCGAGACATGCTTAGCTGGTACCCTTACTGAAGTTAGTGTAATCTCGGTATCTTGGAAATATCCCCACACACTTTCCATTTTAGTCTTCATTCTCAATAAAGTTCTTTCAAAAGTATCATTATTTTAAGCTTTTATTTGGTTCTCATGAAATACAAAAGTATGGTTGGCAGTATACTTGATTTTGCAACTTTTACTCCGCTCTGAAGGGAGGAAAAGTGGTATTTTCAGGTAGGCACCATATACATTGGTGGTATACTTATTTTGGAAGGTCTTTTTGGGTAGCCGCTTATTTTGTAGCTTTTCCTCCTCTCTGAAGGGAGGAAAAGTGGTCTTTTAGGGTAGCCACGTGGCTGTATACTTGTTTTGTAGCTTTTCCTCCGCTATAAATGGAGGAAAAATGTTTTTTTTGGGTAGCACTCATTTTGCAACTTTTCCTCCACTCTGAAGGAAGGAAAAGTTGCCTCTTCGGCTGGGCTTACCGCCATTATGCAAGTCTTCTTCCATTCTAAAGGGAGGAAAAGTTGTTCACTCCTATTAAACTTCTGGGAGCTTGAATACAAAAGAATTTTATAATGGTGGATGCTAGGCGTTATAATGGCAATGCAACATGTCAGGTTGGTTAATGAGCTTTACTCTTAGTTGGTATACCCTTTATAAGATGAAGAATATTTTGATTGTTTGTTTACATATATTATTATGATAGTTAATGTAATTGGCGCTTCAGACCTTTCAATTTTATTTTTCATCCTCAATATAATTCTTCAAAAGTATTGTTATTTTAGGCTTCTATAATTTCTTAAACTGTGCATTATGTTACCCGTGCTAAGAATGGGTATATTTTGCTAGTATATAAAATGAGCTCGAATTCAAGTGGTTCATGTATTTTTTAACGTCGTCTTTGGAAAGACCTTATTTTTTAATTTTATAAATCCCTAACTTGACCCTGGTCAAATAACCCATGTAGTTTTCCACTTCGAGTTTCTTTTGGAGGCCGTTTGAAAACTCTATACATAAGCTCTTATTTTATGATTTAGAGCTTATTTATATATTGAAGGACTTAATAAACCTTTGGTTGTACTTTCTATTTTTAGAGCTTATGTATATTTTAGAGGTTTGGCCTCTAAAAATGTAAGCTAAGGGGATGCTTTTTTATTAGAGGTTTTTTAGCTTAAGAGAATAGAGGTGAACAATGCAAAATTTACAAGCATTTTGAACATAAATGACCTCATAATATTCTCAAAATGACTCAAATGATGGGTTTTGCATTTAATTTTTGAAAGGTCCTGTTTTCACAACTACAAAAGGTGGCTCCACTTCGTAAGTCCTAAAAGGTGGGTCCCAGTTCACAATCACAAACGGTGGAACCAAATTATAATTCCTGTAAAGATGGGCCCATATTGTAATTCTTATAAAGGTAGTCCTCATGTTCTAAATCTTAAAGGCGGGTCCCATGTACAAGAATTCCTTGGTGGGTCCTTATTGTAACTCCTACAAGTGGACCTGTATTGTTATCACTTAAAGTGGGCCCCTAATTCCTATGAGAGGGGGCCCTATGTTTTAATTCCTAAATGAGTCCCATGTAATAATTTCTAAAGGTAGGCCACATGTACAACAATTTTATAAGATGGACCACGTTGTAATTCTAGGGTGGGTCTCATATTCACAATCATAAAAAATGGGCCCATGTTCTGATTCTAAAAGTGGATTCCATGTTGTATTTCTAAAAGTGCCCCCCACGGTTAGAGAATTTTTAGGGAATGGTAGTGAAATGCCCCTCTGATAAGCTTTTATTTGTATGTTTATCATACACTCTCTTGTGAAATAAGACTTTTTAAAAAAAAAAAAATTCTACCAAATAGACTAATAAAAAATCAGAACTTAAAAACTAAAGCTTTTATTTGAGATATTAATTTAATTGGCTCTTATTAGACTAGATTAGAATTAAAGAGTAGATTCTTATTGTCATTTTTGTATATTTACCTTTGTGCTTTCGATTTTAACCACTTTTGAAATACAATACAAAGAAGATCTTGGATTTTTTTTTTGAGAAATGGAATATTATTACTGCAAATCCGAAGATAAAGAGTTACAAATAAATGAGGGAGGAGTAGTCTCCCAAACTAAAAAAATTGACAAAGAATTAGCTGCTCTAGCTAAGAGATGGGCAACATAATTCGCAGACCTTTTAATAAAACCATACTTGAAGTTTCTAAACTCCAATAGTAATTTTTTGCAATCCTCAATTACTAAACCAAAATGTGAAGCATCAACAGCTACAGACTCCAACGATTGAATTACCAATAGTGCATCTGACTCCATCATCACCTTATCAAAACCCCTATATTTGAGCCAACTAAGAGCCTCACGGAAACTTAGAGTTTCATCTAACTTTGCTTCAGAACAGCCCCACAACCGTCTGCTACTTGCTGCAGTAAAACAGCCATTAGAATCTCTAAGTACACATCCAAAACCTGATTGTGGTTATCGCTGGAAAAAAGTGCCGCATCAACATTGCATTTGATCCAACCATCAGGAGGTTTTTGCCATACAGACATGGTTCCTGAAACTCCATTAGCAGCCACTGACATGCCCTTAGTACGAGCATCACGTCACTGATTTAGGACTGAATGAGCAAAATTGCTAACCTGCTGTACAGATCTAGTGATCCCCTTCCATAAAATGTCATTGTGACCTTGCCAAAGACTCCATAAAATCATGGTTGCTCTACATTCGTCCTCCTTTGAACATCTACAAAAGAGTGCTTGCTACCACTCCAAAAAAGATGTTTCCATCCCCCATTAAGCCCTATACCACACTGCAACGAGCAATCTCGAGCAAAAGGGCAATTAACAAATAGGTGGAGACAAGATTCAATGTTACCATTACACCTCATACATAGAGTTTGAACTTCCACTCTTTGGGCAAGAAGGTTATCTTGTGTAGGTAAACAGTTTCTACACATCCTCCATAAGTGAACACGAACTTTAGGAGGTATATTCAGGTGCCACAACTGTTTCCATATGCTACCCTCATATTTTAGATTTATTGCCTCTCCATCATTGTTTTGCATTCTTTCTAGTAAGACACTATATGCACTTTTAACAGTATACACACCTTTTGCATCCGCCCTCCAAAACCAAGCATCCTCGATATAACGAATACTAAGTGGTATACTGAGAATCAGTTGAGTATCTCTACTATTAAACAATGATTCAATCAACACCTTATCCCACGTCAACCTCCCTGCTTCAATAATGTCTGCCACCTTTAAATCCTCCAACCCTTCAATGATTGGAGTAGTAAGATAAGTCAAACTCCTACCTGGCAGCCAATGATTTCAGGAATATATATTTTGAGTTTTATCTTGGAATTTAATTCCATAAAACAAACTGGATTTTGGGAATATTGAGTTTCATCTTTCGCAAATTTGAAATCAAAATTACCAATGCACTGAAAATTTGTTTAACAAGAAACAAAGTAGAAAGAAGGGTTGAGCCGCAGAGGTGACACAAAGTTTTAGTTTTGGATATCTGTATGGAAAACATTAAAGTAGAGTAAAACCTGATATAACAAAAAATCTTACTCTGTTACTACTAAAAAAAAAAAAAAAGAGTCTTACCATGTGGGTGTTCAGATTGAAAAAAAGAGTAAAGATTTATGTGACATAAATTAGGGGTTTTACTCTCACTTTTCCCCCACTTTGTTTTACTGTCCCCAAACATAATAAAGTGAGAAGAAGTAAAAAAATCTCAGTAGTGTTTTCCCTATTTTAATCCCCTCGTAAGTAAAAAATCTCAGTAGTGTTTTTCCTATTTTAATCCCCTCTTCTTTAACTTTTTTATAATTTGACCCCAACTCCTTTTACTCCTCTCATGTAAGCAAATAGGCTTTCCAGTCACACTAATAGTAGCACTGATATAATGAAAAAACAAAAGAAAAGAAAAACTGAAATCAAAATTTGAGTCTTTAAGTTGTGCTTCCAATGGTTAAAATCAGATTTGTCTTCTTTGAAAAGTTCTCCTTCCATGTAAACTTTGGTCAATCAAGTCTAGAGCATGGGCCGTGAGCCAAGGAGGTGCCCGTGCACCATGAGCCAAAGGGCCGGTCATGAGAAAAGATCGGTCATTTTAGGCCCCTTTGCTTTACAAAAAATAGAGAGGCTTCTTTTTGAGAGAAAAACCAACAGTTTAATCTCTTCCTCTGTCCATGTAGACCACATCTAAACCCATGAGACCCCAAAGTCCAATCTGCAACCATCCAACCCTTCTCCTCTTAGAAAAATGCAAGACCCCAACGACCTTCAAGCAAGCCCATGCCCAAATGATCACAACAGGCCTGGCCCACCACACTTTCCCTCTCAGCCGTCTCCTCCTCTTCTCCTCCCTCCCTCCCTTATCCTCCACCCTTGGATCTTCCTACCCTACCTCCATCTTCAATCAAATCCCAAACCCAACCATCTTCCTCTACAACACCCTCATCTCCTCTCTAGCTTCCACCAACAACACCCACATTGCCCTTTCTCTCTACTCTCACCTCCTCTCCCACAAAACCCCCAACCCCAACAACTACACCTACCCATCTCTCTTCAAAGCATGTGGGTCCCACCCATGGACCCACCATGGCCTTGCCCTCCATGCCCATGTCCTAAAGCTCCTTGGCTCCACCTATGATCACTTCCTCCATGCCTCTCTTCTCAACTTCTACTCCAAATGTGGCAAACTGGAACTGTCTAGATATCTCTTTAATCAGATCCAAGATCCTGATTTAGCTGCTTGGAACTCCATCATATCTGCTTATGCTCATGGCACTAGTACTTGTAGTGATGATGCCAGTTCATGCATTGAGGCCTTGTTTTTGTTTAATCAAATGCAAATGTCTATGATAAGGCCTAATGAAATCACATTTGTAGGGGTGATTGGTGCTTGTGCTGATCTGGGTGCACTCAGTCAAGGTGCATGGGCACATGCATACTTAGAGAGGCATGGTCTTGAGTTGAACCATTTTGTTGCGACTGCTCTAATTGACATGTACACGAAATGTGGGTGCATCAATTTGGCCATTCAAGTGTTTGATTCATTGCCCAAGAGGGACACCATGTGTTACAATTCAATGATCCGTGGGCTTGCGATTCACGGGCTGGCTCGACCCGCTATCGAACTTTTCAATGTCATGGATCGAGATGGGGTGGCGGTCGATTACGTGACCTTTGTGGTCATGATGTGTGCGTGCGCGCATGCTGGGTTGGTCGATGAGGGGCGCCGGTGTTTCGATTCCATGAAAGAGGTGTACGGGATCGAACCGAAGATTGAGCATTACGGGTGTCTAGTGGACCTCCTTGGTCGAGCTGGGCGGCTCGATGAGGCCCATGAAGTGGTTTGGAAGATGCCCATGAGGCCCAATGCAGTGTTATGGAGGTCTTTGCTAGGGGCTTCTAGGATTCATGGGAACATGGAGCTGGGAGAGCTTGCACTTAGGCATTTGACAGAGCTAGAACCAGAGTCTGGTGGTAACTATGTGCTTTTATCAAACATCTATGCAAACATGAACCATTGGGAGGATGTGAGGAGAGTGAGGAAGGTGATGAAAGACAAGGGTATTAACAAGATGCCTGGCCACAGCTTGGTTGAGATGGATGGTGGGATACATGAGTTTATATTGGGAGATAGGGCCCACCCAAGATCAAGAGAGATATATGCTATGCTTGATGAGATGGGCAGGAGGTTGCATGAATATGGGCATAAGCCAAGCACCCAAGAAGTGCTGTTTGACATAGGTGAAGAGGAGAAAGAGGATGCTCTCTCATACCACAGTGAGAAGATAGCCATTGCATTTGCTCTTGCTGCTTCTGATTCAACTGTTCCCATCAGGATTATCAAGAATCTTAGAGTATGTGGTGATTGTCATGCAAGTGCTAAGCTCATTTCTCAAATATATGGAAGAGAGATAATATTGAGAGACAGAATTAGATTCCATCATTTTAGAGATGGGGCATGTTCTTGTTTGGACTATTGGTAGAGGTTATTTATCACAGGTCAATTGTAATTTCAATCATATGTTTTCAGTTGTCTTCTTTTCTTCAAAATTCACTCCTCTGATTATGGTAATCAAGGGTTGAAATTGGGAGCTATTGGGGTGGGAAGCTATCAAATTCGTGATCAAAATGTTGCGCGTGTGGGAACTGTTGCCTGAAGTTATTGGATAGCATATGGTGGTCCTGAAAATGTACAATGGTCCAATCAAATGATTCAAAATGTGGGGAAGACGGTTAGGATCATCCAATAAACATTGGGGTGGATAACAATTTATGGGATTTAGTTGCTGTTAACAACCTCCAGCAGATTTCTACCAAAAAAAAACCCCTCTTGCATATGATGTAAATTGAAAAATAAATATATTGGTAGGAGCTAATGAGGTTAGATTGTTTGTGGTATGTAGATTAATGTATAAATAAACGCCTAGAACATTGTTGAGGGGACGTCCTCGAGGGTAGGATTGCACATGGTACCCGATTCATCTTGGTATCCGAAGTCTCTTGTTCTAAATAAAGTGGGTACATAGCCTATTTTTGGATCCGGAGATATTCAGATTTGATCCAAGCACAATAGATTTAGAGCATTGTGATCCATAATGAGATCCATGTATCTTTTGACCTGAGTATCTATATCCAAAGCGATTACATTCACATGTTAAAAATATTTTAGATTTTGAGGCCCTAAATAACTGGAGTTACATTCATATTTGCATATACTTAACTTCAATCATGTTAATTTGAGTACATGCAATTTTAAGTTCAGTATTTATAAACTGGTTCACAAAAAGCGAAATTTAAAGAAAAACAGAGAAGGGCACGCGTGGTGGTGAGCCCCCCTTGGTTTAGGTCTTCCCTCCTCCACAAAAGTGGGATGTCCCTTGGGCTTAACCTTTACTACCAAGGCAAATATATATATCCAAAGAATCTTTTGTCATGTTCAAGTAGTGCTAGCAACCCAATACATGTTCTTAATATACTAATAGAGTAGATCACATTCGCATGTAGTCCCACCTAAAAGGATAAGTGAGGCCCACTTTTATTTTGGCTCAAACTTGACCAAAAACCATGGGTACTCTATCCATTTTCCAACAAATCATATACTATTTATAGTCCCACTTGCATTTTTTAAAATTTTTTCAGCTAAAGAAAAAATAGTTCCACTCGTATATTTTTAACTTTCTTCAGCAGTTTATCAAATCAAACTAATACATTCTTCATCTTATTTCTGATCTGTATCTGTATTTTTAAGTTAATGGCGGCTTTGGGTCTAAAACATAGGTTCCGTGTCGGATTTGGAACTGAATCTATGAAGACAGATCTAAGTCCAGAACCACCATGCATGATTCTGCCCTGGATTCAACCCATTTGCATCCCTACTTGAGAGGGATTGCGCCCTGTATTTTTCCTTGGACTGTTAATATGCTGGGCTCGAACACAAAAGCCTAAATTTCATATTGGGGCTATCTGGAGCCTGAACCAGGCAGTTCAAAATCCCAGCCTAATGGACCCATTCGACAGCACCAACGTGTCAAGTGTGCATGGAGCTTGATATATGTTAAGGCCAGGCCCAGTCCACTTGAAGGACCAAAACTTTCACCAAAGGCCAACATTATGGGCCTAAAATCAACTCCAATATAATAAAGGGATTTTAACCATACACTTGCTTTTAGAATCAAATATGCCCTCCACATTGTCAAATTTCAAGAAATGCCTCTGAGGGGCATTGTACTTGCTTTATGCAGGAAAAATAACTGAAATGCCAAGCCATTGGAGATGACAGTATGTGCAATTTCTAAAATAGAAACTTCTATAAGGAGACTTTGTAGTTGTTACACCTTGACTGTGAGTGGACCAATAACAATCCGCTATGTCATCCGAAACTTTAGGAGATTTTCTTTCATCTTATTTAAACTTTTTTATAACTTCAAAATCACCTAGATTTTTGGATGACGTGGCGGATTGTTATTAGTCCACTCATGGTGAAAGTGTAACAACTTCGATAGGTGATCCTGACTCGGAGAGTTTTAGTGAGTTTTAAGTGGGCCTCACAAGGATTTGATCCACGGTGTTTTTTAGGCTTTTTTTTTCCACTGAAAACATAGATTGCAGAAGATTGGAAATTGTGCACGAAGGTGGAAAATCCCACTTGGGCGGCATAGCTGTGGTGCCTACCCTGTTCAGTCAGGGTTTTCAACGAACCGCAATGAATGCACAATAGTCTTAGCACAACTCCCGATATTCAGTAGCCGATGCGAACGCTCTAATGCGAACTACTAATGATGCAACCAACAAGTCTACGAGAAAATGAAGCAAAAAATGGAGATCTAAAAACCCTAACCCTGTCTCAGAAGGGTAGGTGCCCAAAGGGTGGTGCCCACCCTTTCTGTTGGGGGTTCTTTGCGATATTCTCGATCTAAATGATGATGATGATGCTACTAATGCGAGATTTAATCTAGTTATGCAATCAGAGCTAAGAAATTACAGTAGATCTATTCTATTAGTATGAACCTAAACATGTTCCTAATATGATGAGATACTAATATCAGATTTATCACAACTAATACAGATCTATGATGCGCAAATGATCCTAAGCATGTTTCTAAGCATGAATGGCAATGAAACGCAATAAAAGAAGGGAGCAATCTAGGAATACTGGTGTAATGACGCGTTTCTCAAGTTCCTAGAACGAAGCTTTCGCAAAGACCCATAGCCCCAGTTGAAGATATGGAAGCATCCTCCTCTATTTCCTCTTATTCTTCTCTAGATCTGAAGTTCTCTCTCTAATGGTGACTACCTTTCTTCTACTTGCTTATTCTCTATTTTCCTCTCTTCTTGGGTAGCTCCCTTTGCAAATGGGGTTAAGAGGGATTATATAGAGGTTTGGGAAGAGTTTAGGAGGGCTAGGGCTTCATTATTTCATGCTTATAGAAGGTTTCATGCATCCCAAGGTGGCTTAGTTGTCTTAGGGCGAATTAGGGTTTAAGACAGGATGGGCGCCCATGGGGTGCAGCCTACGTGGTTTGTGAAGTCTGGACGCCCACAGGGTGGCGCCTAGGTGATCCCGGACAGTGTGGGCGCCCACAGGGCGGCGCCGAGATGCGTCGGGTTTGCTTTTAGAACTTAGTCCTGTTTGGAGTCGGGATTGAATGAATAAATCTTCAGCTGCGTGGGACCCATATTAGCATTTAATTGGCTGGGCGCCACAGGGGTGGTGCCTAGGTAGTTTTCAGCAAGCTGGGCGCCACGTGCGTGGAGACTAGATGGATTTTTCGTCATTTTTCTAAGGCAAACTTTGAAAACTCATAACTTCCGATCTGTTTATCGGAATTGGATGTTCTACATACCGTCGGAAAGCTCTCGAAGTGAAGAATCCAAGGGTTGAAATTTCCTGACGGTTGGGGGCTGGAAGGAAGGGGGACCTTTGGATCAATGGTTCCGGCTTCCTATTTTAGGCTAATCGGGTGGCATTTGGGCAAACTAAGCATGATCTTTGTGGAAAATGGCCCAAGCAAGTCTTAAGTGGTCTGGAATACATATAATTAGTGTCGTGGTCCGCTCCTTGTTTAAGTAGTGAATTCGACTCGGCATTTCGATGCGATTTGGCTTTTCTCTCATGAAATTTTTAGAAGTCGCTGAACTAAGTCTAAAATAATCAACAAGCATCTTCATCGTCATTAATTAATCTGAACTATGCGATTAATAATTCAATTATGGGTGAAATGGGGGCACCACTATATATGAAAAATATTTAAGGCTATCATAGGGGCCAAATGAGGTGTCTACAGTATGCCCCTCTTTGGAGAGCGGCACGTGGAGAGTTGTGCTCCAAAGAAAGTAGACACACCACTCATGACTCACGGGAGCTTTTGAGCTCGCGGGAGTGGCCACCTACGGATGTATGCAATTGCAAACTCGTTCGAAAGTTGAGGTTCACTTTTTTTGGATCGATTCTGATTTAGGGGAAAAGGAAAAAAGAAGAAGTTACGTGCCTACTGATTTGATTGGAAACCCAAGATCTGTGCCTCGGTGCCCGTGATATTGCTACGTGGCGAGTTGGGAACTGTGCCCTAGTTGCTTAATTTGAGATGATGATAGGAACCGTGCCCCGGTTGTCTGAATCAGAAGTAGATCTTTCGATTAGCTAAGTCCCTATTAGAATTTCATTTGTTCTGGCAATAGAGTTTATTTCAAATGGTCATATATAATGTCTTTTAACTTTCATCCACAGTTGAATGTTCAAGGCAAGATTGAAACTAACTAGCAATAATGGGGATTTTAATGGCAATCATAAACATAGTTCAAGAAATAGTGTGGGGTGCATATGAGAATGAGATGCATTTTTGAAAAGAGATTTATTATTATTTTCTTCATTTTTGAAACTCAGGTATGCATCGAAAAAGCTAAATCAATGGAGGATAGTCATCGGAATAACCGTCACTCTCTAGGGATCTTGGTCTTCTCCCAAGCTTGGACGAGAACCTGGGATAGATTCAATCATTTTTTTTTGCCTATCATGGAGAGTTTTGAATTACACGGTTTCCAACCCCAACGTCAAGACTTGAGTCGGCGAATACTACAATTCATGAGAACACGGTATTATGGTTACAGTACCGATTATAAGCGCTTAAGGGAGGCCTACGGCGACTCAATTTCCAGACGTGAGGTAAAATCATAGTTAGGGGTACTTACCTCAAGAGCTTTCCATAAACCTAATGTTAAGGATTGTTGCTGCTTTCTTTCATCATTTGTTTGCCAAAGTTTGGAAGAATGTTGAATTTGGAAGACAAGTCACCTGAACGTCCAGGGAGTGGCTCCTAAGATGCAGTCCTAGCCAGTCTTAGAATGGGGTTTCGACTTCAAGGAAGTAGGTTGCATTTGGAGTTGGTCTCAAAGTAGGATATGTGACCTGGGCATCCAAGAAGTGGTGCCCAGACTGCATTTTGAGTTGGTCTCAAAGTAGAATTCATGCTAAACCTATCGCACTAGGAGTTCTTGAAAGAAACCGCGATTCAGATCTGAAACTTCTCAATAAGAGACTACTATGGCTGATGCAAAGCATGACAGATTTTAAAAATTCTGATTTCTGCACTATGCAGCGGAAATCAGCCATAAAGAATCGCATAGAAACTCCATTAAATCATGATCAACATGTGTCTAATTAATAGAGATGATAGAAGACTAATACCTCGAAGATTTGTAGACTTCAAATCTCTAAAAAAATAGATCCAAAGGCCCGAACTCAGACTTGCAATTAGCAAACAAGTTGCTGGAATTTTCTGCGCTAGTATTGCCTTTGATCTTCTCCTCTATCTCACTTCCAAATCTGATTGGCTAAGATGGTGGGATCTTAATCTAGGAATTGAGAACTATTTTTCTCATGAAAAATCTCAGACCTACAACTTTCTTCAATGAAGAAGAAAGGAACCCAAGGGCTGGACGTGTGGGAGTGTTTCTTGCATGCAATGTTGTTGGACGTCCAAGACTAGTAAGGGGTTTCTTTTATAGAAACTTTGTGGAAGGCTTTCCCATAAAGTTATCTCTCTTGTTCTCATGGATGTCCTAAAAGGAAAGACTTATTTCCTTTAAGAAACACTCTAATTAGAAAAGGAAACTAAAAGGAACTTCTCATGCAATTAGTAATCCTAGTTGTAGGACACTTACTAATTTGAAGTTCCTAATCCAAAAAGGAAACCTTCTCATAAGAATACTAATCCAAAGAGGAGTCCAACTTTCCAAGTAGAGAGTCATACTCAAAGCTGGAAACCCTACCCATGGAAATCTTATTATGGACGTCCCACATATTAATGCACACCATGGCCCACATACAATTTATCTAGAGTTAAATTCATGTATGCCATCAAAGGCCTATTTGAATTTAAACTCAAAATTATTTTTCCACTAAAATAATTCATTCTTATGTTATATAAACATCTTAGGAAACCATGCCAATCTTGGTAAGTGACTAGAGAAGGGACCAAAAGACATATTTGCCATTGGCTCCCAAAATGACCAAAATGTCCATGCTAAACCCATAGCAACATAAAGACCATTTTAACCTTAACTTATTCCACTAAAGAGTTATGGTTGAACTCCAAGGACAAATATATAATATAATAAGCTCGTCATAAAATGACGGTTGTCTTCGACCTACTAAGTGTAATGACCTGAATGCCCCTCTATGTAACATCCATAATCGAGTCAGGTTATCAATTGTACTATCAACCTTCCCGATTACATCTAAACCTTAGAACTTCATATCCTTAACATAATCATCATTTGAATATCATTCTCTTGATCCAGGGAGCGACCCACAAGTTCAATATCCATATGGAACATCCATATACTAAGATCTTAGATTTTGATGATTAATCGGATAATTCTAAGAGGACGATTATTCCATCATCAGATGGCATAGATTCTATATTGCATCTGCACGTCCCAACTGATCAAGTCCGAGTACCCAAAACACAGAGCTGTTGACCCATGAAAAGAATCTCACCCATAGTGAATTAAAGCACAAGAACTTGACTTCGTCAGTTCATCCACAAATGCTCAAGATTAAGAGCACCGGTTACTCAGTAGCATGAGGTGACTTGATCTCTTTTCTGTGATAGTACTATTTTAGAGATCACACCTACCATGGTCCTGTTCAATGCATGACACATGCACTAATGAGATAGATCCGGGAAAGCCCTCCCATGACTTAGGTAAGTCACCCTGGATTCAGGAGAGTCTCTCATTATAACTTATACCAAGATGAAGTGCCCAGCTCCATCTTTCAGTTATGAACAAATATGATGTTTCCAGTGTCCATGAATTAGACCTATCTGTGCGTAGACACTACACACCTAATTCATTTACTAGAAACAATGGGCCTTACACAACCATACATATATACATGTTTAAGTATAAAAGAGTCATTCCATTAAATAACCAGTTAATATCCAGTAACAAAAGATGAGAGTGTAGCTAATGGGCTTTAGGGCATACACCAATCCCAACAAACTCCCACTTGCACTAAAGATCACTACTTCCTAACCTAACACCCATAGACTCAACATGAGAAGTGAAGACTTTCTCTGTAAGAGTCTTAGTGAATGGGTCAGCTAAGTTATTTGCTGAAGCAATATGCTCCACCACTATCTCTCCATCTTGAATGAATTCCCGGATCAAGTGGTACTTTATCCGAATGTGCTTGCCTTTCTTGTGATTCCTAGGCTCTTTGCACTGTGCTACAGCACCAGTGTTATCGCAGTACATGACAATCGGTTTTTGCACTGCAGGAACAACTCCTAATTCCAATAGGAATTTTCTGAGCTATACTGCTTCCTTCGCAGCTTCCGATGCCGCCACATACTCTGATTGAAAGGTTAGCATATAAACTTTCGTTCTCCGAAGATACTTGAATATATGTATAACAACTGTCCAATGCATAGGTCCAGGGTTTGACTGATATCTGCTAACCATGCCAACTGCAAAGCAAATATCTGGTCTATAACATAGCATATATGAGGCTTCCAACAGCGGATGCATATGGAACTCTCCTCATGGTCTCTATCTCTTCAGATGTCTTTGGACATTGATCTCGAGATAGTGGTACTCCATGTCTAGTAGGTAGGAGGCCCTTTTTGGAGTCATGCATGTTAAACTTGACCAATATCTTCTCAATGTAAGAAGATTGGGATAGGGCTAACATCTTATTCTTGCGATCACGCAAAAGCTTGATCCCTAAGATATAGTTGGCCTCACCCAAATCCTTCATCTGAAATTGAGAGGATAACCAAACCTTTGTGGATGACAATAAACCTACATCATTTCCTATGAGTAATATGTCATCTACATACAGAACCAAAAATGCAACTGCTTTTCCACTTCCTTTCTTATACACACATGGTTCATCAATGTTTTGATCAAAGCCAAAGGATTTGACTGCCTGATTAAACTTGATGTTCCATGCTCTAGATGCTTGCTTAGGTCCATAAATGGACTTCTTAAGTTTACAAACCATGTTATCTTGACCACTAGCAATGAAACCCTCTGGTTGCATCATATAGATGCATTCGTCAAGACTTCCATTAAGAAAAGCTGTCTTGACATCCATCTGCCATATCTCGTAGTCATAATGACATGCGATGGCCAAGAGAATCCTTATGGATTTAAGCATATCCACTGGTGAAAAGGTTTTCTCATAATCGATACCCTCTTTCTGAGTATATCCTTTCGCCACCAGTCTTGCTTTGAAGGTTTCCACCTTCCCATCCACTCCTCTCTTCCTCTTGTAGATCCACTTGCACCCTATGGGTTTAATCCCTTCAGGTGCATCTACAAGTTCCCAGACTTGATTGGAATACAAAGAATCCATTTCAGATTTCATCGCTTGCTGCCACATGTCAGCATCTATATCCGTTACTGCTTCATCATAACTAGTAGGATCCTCAACCAGATCTTCAGAGTCTGTCTTAAAAGACACTCCTAGATATCTTTCTGGCTGTCTAGGAATTCTTCCACTACGACGAGGCTCCGGAGTGTTTAAAGGAATATCTTGTTCATCTACTGTCTCAGGATTTGGTACAGATGTTATAGGAGATCCCGGAAGAATCTCCTCAAGGGTTTCTTTACAACTAAGCTCTTGGTGCATCATACAATCATCCTCCAAGTACTTAGCATGAGTGCTGATGAGCACTTTTTGCTCCTTTGGATGATAAAAGATGCCACCTCTCGTTCCCTTAGGATACCCAATGAAGTAGCACATTTCCGATCTGGGTTCTAGCTTGGTAGCTTTATCATTCAGTACATAGGCTAGACAACCCCAAATGTGAATGTGTCTTAAACTAGGTTTTCGACTTGTCCACATTTCTTGGGGTGTCCTAGGTACTGACTTAGAAGGTACCAGATTTAAAATGTATGCTGCTGCTTCTAGGGCATATCCCCAAAAAGATATAGGTAGGGTTGCATGACTCATCATGGACCTTACCTTATCAAGAAGGGTATGGTTTCTTCTCTCTGCTACACCATTTTGCTGGGGTGTACCCGGTGCAGACAACTGAGATACAATCCCATGTTGTGTGAGGTACTCCTTGAACTCACCCAGGAGGTACTCGCCACCTCGATCAGATCGAAGGGCTTTGATATGTTTCCCTAGTTGTAGCTCCGCCTCAGCCTTGAATTGTTTGAACTTATCAAACGCCTCAGACTTGCGTCGCATTAGGTATACATATCCATACCTAGAGTAATCATCGATGAAGGTGATGTAATACTCATACCCTCCTCGAGCCGGTTTGTTCATAGGACCACACACATCAGTGTGAATCAATTCTAACAACTCCTTTGACCTTAGTCCCTTTCCAGAGAATGACCGTTTGGTCATCTTTCCCTTGAGACAAGATTCGCACTGAGGAAAAGGTTCGAAATCTAATGAGCTCAAGGGCCCATCTTCTACCAACCTCTGAATCCATTTTGGGTTAATGTGGCCCAAACGTAAGTGCCAAAGATATGTGTCATTGATTGAAGATACCTTTCTCTTAAGGGAAGTTGAGCTTTCTTGTTGTACATTATGCAGTGTGGGAGCAGTAGGATATATATAAAATAAGTTGTCATGTATTCTACCGGAACATATAATATTTCCATCTCTACTGATATCAATACCAGAATGGAAAGAAACTGAATAATTAAATTCAATTAATCTGGAAACTGAAATTAAATTCTTCCTCATGTCCGGAACATAGAAAACATTATTTAAAACTAATATCCTATTACATGGAAAATGTAAGGTAACTACTCCTACTGCAACTGCCCAAACTTTAGCTCCAGTTCCGACTCTAAAAGCAAACTCTCCTTTCTCAATTCTCTGCATTATTTGAAACCCCTGCAATGAATTGCAGATATGATTAGTGGCTCCTGAGTCTACTATCTATGAGTCAGTAGAATTAACCACTAGACAAGTTTCAATGTAGTATGAAAAAGATGTACCTTTCTTAACAGAGGCCAGGAACTTGGGACAATCTTTCTTCCAATGACCTTTGAGGCCACACTTGAAGCATTTCCCTTTGGGCTTTCCATCTGTACCCTTGTCCTTCTTATTACCAGCAAAGTCCTTTTTCTGCCCTTTTCCCTTATTCTGCTTCTTCTTGGACTTCTTCCCTTTCGGGTTCAATTTAGAGGAAGACTGGAAAAAATGAGCTTGGGCTTTGGGCTTCATGATAGCCTCTGCCGCCTGGAGTTCTTTCATTAACTCAGGTAGAGTCATGTCCATCTTGCTCATATTGAAATTGAGCTTGAACTGATTGAAAGAGTCCGGCAGAGTTTCAAGAATCATGTCAGTTTGACTCCCTGCATCAATCTCAGCCCTTAGAATCTCAGCTTCATTGAAACAATCCATCAGCTTGAGCATATGCTCTCTGACAGGTGTTCCCTCAGCCATCCTAGCATTCATGATGGTCCTCATAGCAGCTTGCCTAGCTGGCCTGCTCTTGTCTGCGAACATCTCAGACAAGGACATCATGATTTCATAGGCTGTGTCCATTTGCTCGTGCTGTGTTTGCAACACGTTGGACATGGAAGCGAGCATGTAGCGTTTAGCCATGCTATTCGCTTTCTTCCATTTCCTTTCAGCCTCCCGCTGGTCATCAGTAGAATTAGCATCAATATCAGGACAGTTTTCCAGCAAGACATACTTGTACTCCTCAGCAGTGAGTACTATGTCAAGATTTCTCTTCCAATCTACGTAGTTAGGGCCAGTCAGTTTATTCTCACGAAGAATGCACATCAACGGACTAAAAGAGTCTTTACCCATCTCTTTCTGGATATAAAACGGTTTATAATTAGACATGCAGTATATATGTAATATGCATATGGTGCTTGTTACAAAAGGAAAAACAATGCACAAGAACTTTTTACATTATTCAACCCCAATCATAATGTATCAGTGTTTCAACCTCCTCATAGACCCTCCATCGAAGGGATGGCCGAGCCTACAGTCACGTTGAATTAAGGCAGACTTATTTGGATTATCACTATCTGGATACACATCCAGTGGTAGTCCAATCACTGATTGGTTTGGCCTCATATGACAAATAACCCTTTAACTCCTAAGGAGAGGTCATCACCATCTTATGTCAAGTGTATAACCATCTCTTATGAAATTTCCCAGAATGTCCATGATTAAGTCCTCCGAAGGGAAGAGACTTTTATCCTTTCTAGAAGTGAACTTTAGTAAAGAGCTCCACCGAAAGGATGGCCGCTCCCACCAACACTTCATCGACATTCTATAGAAGTGATCTTTAGTAAAGAACTCCACCGAAGGGATGGCCGCTCCCACTAACACCTCATTACGAATATTCACATTAGTTCACCTATTAACCCATCAAAGCGGTCTTTAGAAAAGAACTCCACCGAAGGGATGGCCGCTCCTACTAGCACCTTAATGAGATAACATGAACCGAGAATGGAAGGCCGTGGGGTCTTTCCTAAAACCCCTCTCCCACTTGATTATTTATCGCTAGGGTTTATACTTTTTGACATTTATATTGTGTTACTCAAAAGCTCTTTTTAAATCTAGCAAACTTGGTTAATTAAATTTATGACTTAAGTCATCTTAAATTTAAATAACCTTTGCTTTAAAACATTTGAGCAAATCCCTTCAAGGAGTCAAAAACCTATCTTGGGTTATGAAAACCCATAGGTAGCATCTAATTAGATTTTAGTTTAGCCTCCTTTGGAAACCAAGGGTACCAAGATAAACTAAACCCTATCCAATTTTAAACCTTAGACAAATAGAAGGTGCTGGTCTAAGTTCCGTTTAAAACAATTTGCCAAACTAAAAACAATCTAATACAATAAAGATGCCAATTTTAGAGCCTAATGGTGGCCATGTTTCTAGGTGACAATTATAGCAATTATATAAAGCATTCATCCATGCATTCCATATATAAAAGCAAATAAAAGTATGCAATCCTTGATGGCTCCTTGCTCTTAGGATTTCAAATCCTAATCGAATTAGGACTCCTCATGCATCTAGAAGACTTGACTCCTTGATCTCCAAGGACTCCAATTTCTTGCAACCTTCTTGTCTTGAAACTTTCCTTTTCTTGCTTGTTTCCATAAATAGATTTATACAAGCAAACCCATGAAAAACAAAACCAAAATTACATTGGAGATTCCTATGCTTTTCAAGAAAGCTTACATCAAGACTAGTTGGAATAAAATTAAGGAAACTTTACAACTTCCTATGATTGCTAACCGCGCAATCGTACACTTTCCAACTAATTAAAAAACATCCAAATCCACACAACATACATGCGAACCATCAAGGATGCTAATTATGGCTGCAACCAAATAGGTTAGTGCATAATGTACAACTTGATTCAGATCTGGAAAACTTAATTCCAGCAATCCGAACGTAACCATCATACAAGATTACAGCACTAATACAAATCTGAAATAAATTTCAGCAGGGTGCCACCATGCCCCTTCTAATCTAGGATTAATTAATCACATCATGGGATCATGATTTCGCATGGAGTGGCTCTGATACCACTGAAAGAAACCGCGATTCAGATCTGAAACTTCTCAATAAGAGACTACTATGGCTGATGCAAAGCATGACAGATTTTAAAAATTATGATTTCTGCACTATGCAGCGGAAATCAGCCATAAATTAGAATCGCATAGAAACTCCATTAAATCATGATCAACATGTGTCTAATTAATAGAGATGATAGAAGACTAATACCTCGAAGATTTGTAGACTTCAAATCTCTGAAAAAATAGATCCAAAGGCCCGAACGCAGACTTGCAATTAGCAAACAAGTTGCTGGAATTTTCTGCGCTAGTATTGCCTTTGATCTTCTCCTCTATCTCACTTCCAAATCTGATTGGCTAAGATGGTGGAATCTTAATCTAGGAATTGAGAACTATTTTTCTCATGAAAAATCTCAGACCTACAACTTTCTTCAATGAAGAAGAAAGGAACCCAAGGGCTGGACGTGTGGGAGTGTTTCTTGCATGCAATGTTGTTGGACGTCCAAGACTAGTAAGGGGTTTCTTTTATAGAAACTTTGTGGAAGGCTTTCCCATAAAGTTATCTCTCTTGTTCTCATGGATGTCCTAAAAGGAAAGACTTATTTCCTTTAAGAAACACTCCAATTAGAAAAGGAAACTAAAAGGAACTTCCCATGCAATTAGTAATCCTAGTTGTAGAACACTTACTAATTTTAAGTTCCTAATCCAAAAAGGAAACCTTCTCATAAGAATACTAATCCAAAGAGGAGTCCAACTTTCCAAGTAGAGAGTCCTACTCAAAGTTGGAAACCTTACCCATGGAAATCTTATTATGGACGTCCCACATATTAATGCACACCATGGCCCACATACAATTTATCTAGAGTTAAATTCATGTATGCCATCAAAGGCCTATTTGAATTTAAACTCAAAATTATTTTTCCACTAAAATAATTCATCCTTATGTTATATAAACATCTTAGGAAACCATGCCAATCTTGGTAAGTGACTAGAGAAGGGACCAAAAGATATATTTGCCATTGGCTCCCAAAATGACCAAAATGTCCATGCTAAACCCATAGCAACATAAAGACCATTTTAACCTTAACTCATTCCACTAAAGAGTTATGGTTGAACTCCAAGGACAAATATATAATATAATAAGCTCGTCATAAAATGACGGTTGTCTTCGACCTACTAAGTGTAATGACCTGAATGCCCCTTTATGTAACATCCATAATCGAGTCAGGTTATCAATTGTACTATCAACCTTCCCGATTACATCTAAACCTTAGAACTTCATATCCTTAACATAATCATCATTTGAATATCATTCTCTTAATCCAGGGAGCGACCCACAAGTTCAATATCCATATGGAACATCCATATACTAAGATCTTAGATTTTGATGATTAATCGGATAATTCTAAGAGGACGATTATTCCATCATCAGATGGCATAGATTCTATATTGCATCTGCACGTCCCAACTGATCAAGTCCGAGTACCCAAAACACAGAGCTGTTGACCCATGAAAAGAATCTCACCCATAGTGAATTAAAGCACAAGAACTTGACTTCGTCAGTTCATCCACAAATGCTCAAGATTAAGAGCACCGGTTACTCAGTAGCATGAGGTGACTTGATCTCTTTTCTGTGATAGTACTATTTTAGAGATCACACCTACCATGGTCCTGTTCAATGCATGACACATGCACTAATGAGATAGATCCGGGAAAGCCCTCCCATGACTTAGGTAAGTCACCCTGGATTCAGGAGAGTCTCTCATTATAACTTATACCAAGATGAAGTGCCCAGCTCCATCTTTCAGTTATGAACAAATATGATGTTTCCAGTGTCCATGAATTAGACCTATCTGTGCGTAGACACTACACACCTAATTCATTTACTAGAAACAATGGGCCTTACACAACCATACATATATACATGTTTAAGCATAAAAGAGTCATTCCATTAAATAACAAGTAAATATCCAGTAACAAAAGATGAGAGTGCAGCTAGTGGGCTTTAGGGCATACACCAATCCCAACAGTTCTTGTCGGAGTGAAAGCCTGAATTTTAGGAAATATGTGACCTGGGCGCTCGGGGTGTGGTGCCTAGGCTGAACTTCATCTCTAGCACTTAGAGCCCTTTACGAAGAGAAGGTCCGAATTTTAGGAAAAAAGAGGTGACCTAGGCGCCCGGGGGGTGGGCCGAAGCTGCAGTTCGAGTTCTTTTTGAATCCTTATAAGGTTCGAACTCTAGTTTATATAAGTGAATTAAGGCTATGAATTCTTCACAACTCCTGCTCTTTCAAACTTCGAATTTCAGAATTCTCAAGCTCTTCCTTGCTTCCAAGTATGTCTCTTTTCCTCTACTTTTCTTTTGGGATGAATAACATGTCTCATGTGTATCTTGAATTGTCTGAATAGTTTAGTTAATCAACTTGGTATTTGATTTCAGATTAAGGCAACTCTTTTTCTCTTTTTTTTAATTACTCTTTCCTATAGTATTAAGTTTTCTTTTATTCTCTTAGGGTTATGTAGCTAATCATCCTTCCAATTCTTTCGATCAAGTTTTTCTTCCCTTAGTGCTTGATGTTTTTTTTTTGTTTGATATTTCAAGATCATGTTCAGTTTGTTGGTTCTTTTGGCTTTGTAGTTATTGTCACACACGCACACATTCTTCGATTTGAGTTTGAGCTTAGTTTTATGTTCGTGTTCATCTTGACTTTTGCTTTGGCGTGGTGATGCTTTGCCCCATATTTTCTTTATATACTTTGTGAAGAATGTTTCATGTTATAGGCAAGTTCCCATGGTTTGAATTGGGGCGTTTTAATTGACAAGCAGCAATTGAGGAGGGTAGGCGCCACCTTTGTGGTGCCTATCTTCCTGGTTTACACTAAGGACTCGCGAGTCCGAATTTTTAGGGCGCCTTCCCATATTCTGGTTCTCTTCAGCTTTGCAATCTGATATAAAAATATGACTCAGGGATACTAAGGGTTTTAACTTGGCCAAACAATGATATTCCCATTGGGGATATTTCAAGGCTAGGATAGGGGCCACCCATGTGGTGCCTAGATGGTTCCTCCTTTTTTTTGGTTCTTATGTCTTGTTTGTTTGTTATAGGTATTTGTTTAACCCTCATTCTGTGCTTCGGCTTGTTACTGTTGCATTGTTTTCAATCTTATGACGTTACCCTTGTTAGCATTGTGTTATTGTCGCAACGCCGGACCGGGTTAGGGTACCAAATCCGGGATCCGACGGGTGATGCCGCGCCATGTGCATCTCTTTGGTTGGCTAATCCGTACACGGTTTATCGAAACATTTCATCCGTGCACGTGATTTCCCACAGGGTTCCGCGCTAAGGATTATACATCCAAGTCAATCACATATACAAGTCACGTACACTTTCAAGATGCGGAAGCGTGTAGTAAACCATATTAGTACCATTTCATATACAAGACTGATTTATAAATAGTATGATGAGATATCAGAATGAGCAATGATCATTAGCATATTTTCCCAAAAGAATAAAATTAGAGTTTATACAAAAGATCAGTTTGTTAATTGCCCAAAAATTTAAAGGTCAACAAAGGCCAGTACAACTAATAAGTAAACCCAAAAGGTGTTAATCAGAAAGTTCCCAAAAAGGTGACGAATCTCTAAGCATGGATGGATGTCTACATGACATCATCAGCTTGCCACTCAACTAGCTGCTGCGGTTCACAAACCGCCTCCTCGGGTTCCTCCGCAAAGGCAACGGGTTCGGGACTTGGGTACCAAAATAAATGGATCAGACACGACGGTCTGGCAGGTGGGTGAAAAGATATAACAATTATTTAAAACAATGATACATTTGGAAAAACATTGAAACCTGTACAAATAATGAGTTGCATAAAAGAAGATACCTCATTTGTAAAAAATACATATGTAATAAAACATATAAGGGTATCAATGAATCGGAAAACTGTCAAGATGGAAACTACACAAAAGCTAGATCCTCTCACACTAAAGTGATGAGAGCACATACCCTACGGGACACTGACCTCAGTCACACAAGGTGAGGAGAGTCAATGTAAAAATATTATAATATACATATATATACTCTGCGGGACCACGGTAGCGAACCGGGTAAAAACATCCGTGCTGCAGCTGACTATACGGGAGGGGAAGGATCTCCAAGTCGGTGGATCAAACCGACGAGGTCGTCCAAGCTTAGTGGTGCCGACTCATAGGTCAAATGCGGGAAATCAAAACAAGTAAATACATATAACGGAACGGGGCACAAAAGCATATTCACATCGGGACGAGGATATACTGGTTAGCAAAGGCTAGGCACATTTTCCAATACTTTCGGGACAGGTCTGGTTATAAAACATGAGGTTTCATATATACAAATGAAATCCGGGTTTAAATAAGTATAATCATTCATCAATACCTCGGGACCAAATCGCCAAACGTATATACTTTGAAATCTCATGTCGATCGTGCGTTTAGGTGGTACCCGATATTTAAACGACATTAAAGATATCAATGTGTATACTTCGACTGAGAAGGGTCCACAAGTGATTGGAATAGAAATCCCTTTTTCATTCTCTTCATTTCCAAAAACCTGGGCAAATTCGGTTACCTGGCGGTTGTCCCGCGGCTAGCCGCCGAAGGGTTCGGCGGTTAGCCGCCTGCTGACCACGAGGCCGACCGTGGATTCACCTAATGGATTGCAGCTCTCAGGATTTATAACTGCGCAATTGTGGTTGTCTGGCGGTTAGCCGCCGAGGAGCTCGGCGGTTAGCCGCTAGATGACCGCAAGGGTGACCGCCCTCTGGAACTGGAAATGCAGCTCTCTGGAAATGCGACCGTGGCTTATGCGGTTAGCCGTAAGGCACCTGGTGGCTAGCTGCCGGGTGACTGCCAGCTGATCGCCAGCTCCGGAAATTCCATATCAGGTGCAATTTCAGGTCCTTTCTTTCCCCATTTCATTCTCCATTCAATACCACCCCTTCACTGCAATAAACTGAGCTAAAAGCTCTTTCCTTCCATCAATCAAATCTCTGATTCCACCACTTCAATCCCACCATTCAAGCACATGCAATCTTCCATCAAATCCTCTCATTCCATTCACACTAAAACATGAGAAATCCATTCTAATTTAGATCAAAGTTTCAACCAAATAAGCTGTTGACACCAAAAATGTCACTTTGCCTCTTCAAGATCGAAAGAGCTACATGAAGTCGCAACCTGCCATAAATAGGCAATGCTACTTTCAAAAAATCAAATCTTGTCAGAATCAAACAAAAACCGCAAGATTCTTCAAGACAGCTAAAAGAGGAGTACACAAGAAGTTTCAGGCCATTTCAAAATCATTTAGCCTAACTTCACTTATCCGGCATCCGAAAAGGAGCTCCCGGCGGCGAAAACATCGGAGACACCAAATCTTCGATCAGAGCCGATGGATGGTCTCAAAATACATCCAAAAGGCTCCACGTCAAGTTCCGAGTCAAACCGACAACGTTTGACCCTACATCAACCCTCGAACAGCTAAATCAAGCCTCTCGGCGGCGAGAACCACCGAGACCATCACTCATCAGATAGAGCGCATGGACGGCTTCAAAATGCTTATAAAGGGCTGCACGTCAAATTTCAGGTCATTTCGACAACATTTGACCGTAGTTTGGCGCTCAGAAGCCAAATCAGGCCTCTCGGCTGGCAAAGCTCTCCGGGACCATGGTTTCCAAGACAGAGCCTATGGATCATCTTAAAATGACTCCAATAGGTTCCCTGTCAAGTTTCAAGTCAATCGGACATCGGTTGACCGCACATCAAACCGCGACATCTTCATCGCGACAAAAGCAAGTCTACTGGTGATAAGACTCCAAACGGCTTCAAAACTCAAACAAAAGCCTATGGTTGGTCTTATTTATTGCTCAGGAGGCTTCACACCAAATTTCAGGTCATTCCGACATCGTTTGACCCAGTTTCAGCTTCTGACGGAAAATCGGCGGCTCTGCGCGACAAAGTCTTCGGCTTTCTCAGGAAATTGGAAACTTTGCAAAATAAAATGCAAGGATTCTCATCAGGTTTCCACAGTGAAATCAGGCCAATAAATGGTCAAAATGTCAAGAAAAATACAGAAGAAAAAAGAATCGAAAAACAGCAAAAAAACGGACACAAAACGGGACAAAAGGGGGGAAAACCCCCCCAGGGTCGCTTGCGACTCTGGAGCCCGGGGTCGCCGGGAAGGCCCCGGAAACCCCGGTTTTCGCCGTTTTTTCGCGATTCGAAGCGCCCAGCCTCTTGTACTTTCCAAAATTCATACTTTTGAGACACCAAATCCTCTGACATCCGTCAAAAACATGGGTCAATCATCAAGAGTATCGAAAATAACATTAATCGCCACCCGGTCAACCAAAAAAAAGTGTGCTTTCTACCCGACCGATCGAGAAATCGACAGGACAGATGGCACCGACCCGCTGTTGGCAACAAACACCTGAAATTACATGGTCATCTGATGTCGATCTACATGAAGATCCATCGATGATCATCGCCAAAAGAATCCCAAAAGACGCGGCACGGCCCGCGACTCTTCAGATGCTCGGCGACCACTTAATGTGATTAATTGACTAGCTTTATTACAGTCATTAATCCATTCCTTTGGACGGACCAATTAGAAGCAAGCATCCGAGAGTTACAAGTCAAGAGATTCATGGCATTTAACCCATGAAACTCCTCCCATCATGGCGATTAAAGGCGATTAAATGCCCTCAATCTCCTCCGGCCAATCAGAAGCCAAGAAAAAGGAGTTACAAAATAAAGAATTCAATTATGTAACTCCTCCCTTTATGTAGCTTTATGACAATCAAAGCTCATAAACCCTCCTAAATGGCTACCTAAAAGCCTATAAATAGGAGAGCTCACCAAGAAGAAAGAGATCAGAAAAATCACAAAGATAGGAAGAAAACAGAGCCACAGACAAAGCACAGAAATTCAGAGAAGGAAAAGAGAGAAAACTCTGCGGAAATCCTACACCAACCACCGCTACAAGGTGACAAAAGTCCCTTGGGGGTATCCCCCCAAGGTCCTTGCCTTCTCCTTCTGCCTCCAATGGCTTAGATATGGCTTTTCAGCCCGTCTACTCGGTTTTTTATTGGACATAGGACCTCCTTTTGGTCTTTGTTCTCTAAAAACCTGAGGTTATAGCCAAGCCAAGCGAATCAATAGCATCCTCTGTTCTCATCTGCATGGATGATGGCGAAGCCCACATATGGCTTGCGACCGTCAATCTGAACGGGTCCCCCACAATCTCCGGAGAAGTTAGATCCTCCTTTTCTTGCTTTTCATTGTAGTTTGTATTTTCTAAAAAGAGACAAAAATCACAACTCTTGTCTTTCATTATTGATAAGGATTGTAAATCGGCTATAAACGCCAAAAATCGGCTATAAACACCAAAAAGTCGCCTTTCACGGCAAATCAAGAAAATGTCTCTTTTCTTAAATATATGTGCAATGGAAAACTTGAAAGAAGTTGATTTCCTTTTTACTTGCGAAGGTTGATCTCCGGATCACCACTTGCAATTCCAAGTAAAATAGAAAATCTGGCACACCCACACAACAAAAATGTTGATGCACGCCCCTTGCCCCCCGGTTATGAAAGGGTCGGACCCAACGGACTCACACGTCCGCCGACCTCGGTAGGACCCAGGCCTGGAGCGCGGTCCATCAAGCTGGCTCCACCCGGTGGGACTCGTTCATTTGAGAACACGATGCTAGAAATGAAATACTTGCATATTATATATTTTGCTCTATGCTTATATTTCTTTTCTCGATTCCTTGGCTACTCTCTAATTGGTGGCCTATGTTGGATTCCACATCTAAAAAAAATGAGATGAGATTTTTTGTTTGGAAATTTCTAATTCTTTGAATTTATTTCCACTCTTTCTCTTTTCATAAAAAAAAAACAAAAAAAATCAGATTTTTCATTTTGGATTCAAAATTGAGAAACCTTGATCCGTTCCTATCGTTCATCGCGCTTGCAGAAATGTTGAGCCTGTTTGACTAAGGTTTTGGGCCATCGTTTCTCTTCGATTAGTTCATTAAAGATCTAAAAAAAAAATTTAAAAAAAAAAACAAAAAAATTAGATTTCTCATTTCGGATTCAAAATTGAGAAACCTTGATCCGTTCCTATCGTTCATCGCGCTTGCAGAAATGTTGAGCTTGTTCGACTAAGGTTTTGGGCCATCGTTTCTCTTCGATGAGTTCATTAAAGATCTAAAAAAAAAAAATTTTAAAAAAAACAAAAAAAAATTAGATTTCTCATTTCGAATTCAAAATTGAGAAACCTTGATCCGTTCCTATCGTTCATCGCGCTTGCAGAAATGTTGAGCCTGTTCGACTAAGGTTTTGGGCCATCGTTTCTCTTCGATGAGTTCATTAAAAAAAATATAATAAAATAAAAATATAATTAAAAAAAAAAAACAAAAAAAAGACATAGACCACTAAGGTTAAACCAACTGCGTTCTTTGATCATGATTGATTCAAGAAAAGCCTTGTCCAGAGTGTGGAGACAGCTTGACTGTTCTAGGCAAGGGTCCTCCAAACGGGTTCATTAAGTAATCCTACCCTTACCTGGGGGCAATTCTATCAATCAAGATTTCATAAGATCGGGTTAGGAGGCCTATGTGTACTCTCTCGTTTTTTAAATAAATTTTTTTCAAAAATAAATTTAAAAAAAAATATATAAAAATTTTAAATTAAAAAATAAAAATTAAAAAAAAAAATTTCAAAAAAAAAAGTCTTAAAAAAAAATAAAAAAAAAAGATTTAAAAAAAAAAAAATCTTCCAAAAAAAAATCTCAAAAAAAAAAAAAATACTTCCGTCATTTTGGGTTTAGATTGGAGAAATCTTGGTCTTCTCCTTTCTGAGCACTGGCGCTCGCGGAAATCGCTGAGCCCGTGTTCAGATTGGTGTGCCTTTTGCTCTCTTTGATGAACCTGATATTGGCCTTTCAAAAAAAAAAAACTCGTCATTTTTAGATTCAGATCCGAGAAATTATGGTTCATTTCTTTCTGAGCACTGGCGCTCGCGGAAATCACTGAGCCCGTGTTCAGATCGGAATACCATCTGCTCTCTTTGATGAATCCAATCTTGACCTTTCAAAACAGAGAATCTCATCTCATGGATGCGGTCTCAAAACATTTGTGTCTAGCGGTACTAGTACGCCCTTTCAGGGTCTACTGTATTGCGACCGGCACATCTGTAACTCCAACTTTATATTCCTCTTACCTCGAGCAAGCTCTGCTTCTCGATAAGTCGAATTTAAGTTCACAATTGCTTCTAGCAGTCACTGGGATGCCCATTCTGGGCTGCCCATTCTGGGCTTACCATACCTGCGATCAGAACAATTGTACCCTCTATGGCATTTTGCCTTCCTCATATTGCTTGGGTCATCTCCCTCGAGCAATTTGAAAAGACGAAACCATAGAACTTCCCATTTATGATCATTATATTCTTGTGATTACTAATGGATGTGGTCTTGTTTCAGAAATTTTCGAAAACTAACAATGGCAGCTTCACTAACCATTACTTTCGATGAGAGCAAGCACCAAACCAAGCTTCAACAGAAGCAAACTATGCGCACTTACGAGCGCCCCATCAGCTGCCGAAGCATCAACTCCCTCGGTAACTCTCTGAACTCCGGGTTGACCTCGACTCCCCGGACTATCGTCTTTGGGACGCTGAGACCATTCCCACTTCCCGAGGAACAAACTGCTCCCTCCAAGAAGCAGAAAATCGCCTCTCAACGTGTCACTACCGTGACACCAAAGGCGAGCACCAGAAAGCCCGAAGCCCGTGGCAGCCCCACGAAGCCTCGACCAGCAAATGACCAGGTCTATCCCAAGACTTGGTCCCCAAGACCTTCACCAAAACAAAGAAGGTCCCAAACATCTACCAAGCCCGCATTCCTGGTCCCACTCAAGGAGAACCAGTTCTATCCTCTTGCTTACATGAAAGAGGAGAGACCCATCTCCAACCTGACTTCCAAGTCATCCCAGCATGAGCCGGCTTGTTCCTACAAGCCCAAAATCAGATCATGCATCACAAGGCCTCTGCAAGCACCTGCTAAGGCCTACAAACCTGCAGTTCGATCCTTCATCTCTACAGGGGCCGAACTCCAAAAATTCAAAGCTTCGCTGCAACAGGCGAAAGACAGGGTTCGTATCCTGTCCTTGCCCAGCTACAAAGAAGACAGGCTCGGCTGCTGCGCCCGAGGGAGCACATCCTTCATCGTCAAAGCCCAGCCAGAGCTGACCGAAGCTCAAATTACCCGTCGCATACGCCGCCGCGCGTCATATCGGCAAAAGAGACTAGAGAAGCAAAGGACCCAGTCTCCTACACTTCAAGTCTCTCCCAAATGGGTTGAAAAAGAAAGACCCAACCAAGTTGCTGCCGTCCATATGGTTGGAAAAACCAGAAGGCGCCAAAAATCAGCAACAAAAATCCATGTCCGACGTCCGATGACCCGCAGCGTCTCCAGGACAAGAAGACATTCAGAAGAATCCCCTGCTCCTTCAAGCAAAGGACAGCAGAGTGATCCTTCCTCAAGCTCTTCTTCAAAAAGAATGAGCCCCAGCTCAGTCACCAGGACAGTTTCTTCAGTTCGAATCACGAAGGATGAACGTCTTGGCTACAAATTCTGAGCCACCACCCCGCAATCCACCTCCAGAAGATGCGATCACCCGCATCCAGCAGTTGGAACAAGGCCAGCAGAGGATTGAAACTCTGATGGAAAACCTTCTCCTCGCCTTCCAAAATCAGGCGAACAATGAACCTCCTCCGAATCATCAAGACGATGAGGTAAATGGAGAAGAAAATGAGTCACGCGCCCTTACCAAAAAGGACGTAGACAGTATCCTCGCCAAAGCAAAAGAAGAGGATATACTCAAGGAGCATGGGATCAAGCCACCATATCCCTTATGGATGGACTCGGTCCCGTTCCCCACCAAATTCAAGCATCCTACTCTCTAAACATATACGGGGAAAGGATCAGCCAGACAACACGTCATCCACTTCAAGATCCAAACGGGAGCTATCGCGGATCAAGATGCACTCAAGATCCGCCTCTTTGCAAGTACCCTAAAAGGTACGGCCTTCGATTGGTACTCCACTCTGCCGGAGGACTCAATCCAAAACTGGGCCATGCTAGAGACATGCTTCCTGACTCACTTCAAAGGTGAGGATCATCCCGCTACTATGGCTCAGCTGTGCAGCCTAAAACAGGGGGAGAATGAATCAACATATGACTTCATTCACAAGTGGAAAGCAATGGCGTACAAATGCTCTGATGTACTGCCACAAGCGTCGCTAGTCGACATTTGCCGAAACAACATGAGAGCCAGAATCCGCTCCATGATCATCGGCAACAAATCAAAAAACCTGGGAGAACTCCTAGAAGCTTCCATGGAAGCTGAAACGGTGATTAAAGACCTCAACAGTCAGAAATCATCAAGAAAGGAGCCAACCGCCATTGCAACCTCTAAACCAAAGAAAAAAGAGGTCCTCAATGTGCAGACCAAGTCAGCTCCTCAGCCACCAAAGAAAGCTGAAAATAAAGTTGCTGGTAAGAGACCTGATGTCACGCCCCGAAACCGGGACCTGCAGAGAACCGATCTCGGGGTGCGAAATTTTGGAATAATTTGAAACTTTTGTTATGTTTCCCAAGATCCGCGTGAATGAGGATAATCACATGCCAACACAATCAGAGTATATTTTTCGCGGAAGCTACACATGGTGTTACGACCCGGAATCCGTGGCCATCGGGTTCCGTGTCGCACGCAACCAATTCCATAAAGCCATCATAAACAGACTGGCATAAATCATAAATCATAACACACTGAGCTGGTAGTAACAAATCTATTATTTCCCACATATTCAAGTTACAATTAACAGATGTCTTAATTACAAACCCAAAAGAAAAAGGCTGATAAAGCCATACAAAAATAACCAACTAAACAGAATACTACCCTCAATGTTTGATACGAACTCTGGTGCCGAACTTGACATCTAGATGATATCAATTGGCAGCCTCTCACGTCAGACCGGCGGTCCCACCGCCTCCTCTGATCAAACACCTACAAACAGAAAGAGAAGGAACTGGCACCAAACAAAAGGGTCAGACACGACGGTCTGGCAAGCAAATAAACAAATAATATGAAATAAAAGAACATACATAAAACCTGACGAAATCATCGTAAAACCAAATGCAGAGTCTAAACAATAATGGCGATAAAGCATACCAAACAATCGAAAGACCGAACATAAATGTCGAAACAAGTAAAAGAGCAATATCAGATGTACGAATATCTCAAAAAGATAAAAGCCTGCATCAAACGTTTAATCGTCGGAAATACATTTCAAATCCTGAATAATAGCGACAATATGATAAAGATCGATATCGTAGACATTAAACAAACCTGAGCATAAAAAGTATAACTAACGAGAATCATAAACTAAAGCAATGTACAGATAAAACACTGGCAACCACAATTAGCTAAATCCTCCTATTACCGAAGTAATAAGAGCAAACAGAGCGTAGCCACTGAACGTGGTACTAAACAGAGGATCAGAACCGTAGCCATACAAATGGGACCGGCAGATCAAAAGTATCAGAACCGTAGCCATACAAATGGGACCGGCAGATAATTACCGTTGCCATGGTCGGTACAGACAGAATCCAAGCTGCAGCTGGCGGACAGAGTAAAGATCCTAAGCCGGGTGATCAGCCCGGCAAGGTGACCTAAGCCTAGTGGTGCCTTTAGTTTTCAAACTCAAACAGATACAAATCTAACATAATACTAATCCCTTTGGCTCAGGGGCTCGCACCACATAGCTCTGGCCCCGTCTTGCCTCGGGGTTTGTTTTTCGGAATCATAGCCTCTTTGGCTCATGGGCTCGCACCACATAGCTCTGGCCCCGTCTTGCCTCGAGGTTTTATTTACAAATACTAGTGTTGTCAAAACAATAGTCTTATCGAGAAATCCCGAATATAACGAACATACTCAATCTCTTTTCAAATCAAATCGGAGAAAACATACGAATATCTCTGGGAAACCGTTCAAATACGCATCAAGGTGATTTGTATAAAATCATACGATCAACCCTTTCGAACATGGGAAGACACATGATTTTATAACAAATCATCGATGCTATTTAAATTAGTTCACCAAAGGATGCAAATACAAAATACAAATACAAATACATGATCTGACTTGAAATGGAATGGATAGTGGAGAATGACCTAATGACCTTCCAAGGAACCATCTCAATGCACATTTAACCTTTAAACATTAATTAATAAAAAGTGCGTTTGATGCCAATGAAAATCCATAATATTTAAATGATAAAGTGCGCATTAAGACCCGAACGGTTCCCGGGTAATTTCACATGCACTCATTCTCACATCATTCCCATTTCACACATTTCCGAGTATCACAAATAATCTCAAATCTCATTAAAACAGGCCCATAGTTGGCCTTAAACCGAGTCCAAAATAATCCTTGATAACAAACCAAAAACCAACCTTAACCAAGCCCACAAAACAAGTTCTTTAAACGGTCCAAAACTAATCCTTGAAGGGTCCAAGGAACAAGTTTTAAAACAAGCCCAAACCAAACCTTTAATGGTCCACAAAAAAATGAGTTATGAAGCAACCCAAAACTGACCATGAAACAGGCCCACCAACAGATTTCAAAACAGCCCCAAAACCAACTTAAATGGCCCACAAACATACTCTAAAACCGCCCCAAAACTAAACATTTATTGGCCCACAAAACCAACTTTAAAGACAGCCCAAAACAAATCTTTTAATGGACAAGAAACAAGTTCTTAAAACAAACCCAAAACTAAACCTGAACCAGGCCCACAAACAGATCTTAAAACAACCCAAAGCTAGACCTGAACCAGGCCCACAAACAGATCTTAAAACAACCCAACACTAAACCTGAACCAGGCCCACAAACAGAATTTAAAACAGCCCAATGTCAGGCCCTAAAATGACCCAACATCAGGTCTTAAAATAGCCCAAAGATTGATTTGAATCAAGCCCAAGGAAGTCCCTGAAAACTGGCCCACAAAAATCCACAGATCCAGGCCCGAACCCGAGCCCAGACTGAGCTGGGCTCGCTCGAGCGGACCCAGGCCCGCTCGAGCGGACCCAGACAGAAGCTGGGTCGCTCGAGCGGACCCAGACAGTGCCTGGTCCGCTCGAGCGACCCAATGGGTCGCTCGAGCGGACTGGGCCTGCCCAGTCCAGCCCGAGTGTCTTCTTCCTCTCTTTTTTTTTTCTTTTTCAATCCTTTTTCAATCCTTTCCATTCCCAACCTTTCACACAATGATCCTAGATCCTTTGGGCCCTTCCTTGACCTTCCAAACTCATCAAATCACCATCCTTAATCAATCCATTAAAGCAAACACAATACTTTAAAAAATCAAAGTTTTTCTTTGGACCCAACTCTTAATACAAGATAGTCAAATTTTTCTAAATGACCAAGTGAAAACAAACTTCCCATGCATTGTAAAGCAATAACATGTATGGAAATCAATGTAACAATGGTTCCTTCTATTAAAGTAAATCCATGATCAAAAGAAAGATTAGCACATAAGAAGAAAATCCATGAAATGGTACCAAATGAGAGAAACCATCATATTAATTGGAAATCTACTTGCCTTGAGTCAAGAGAAGATGTAAAAACACTCCATGAAGTCCTCTTAAAGCCTCAAGCTCCAAAATCATAAAATCCCCAAAATGGCTCAAGAAGAAACCCTAGAAATCCATCCATTTTCCAAACTTCATGAAAACCCATTGCATGTGGGATTAAAACACTCCAAATGAGGAGGAAAACAAAGATGAAAAGAAAAGAAAACCATTGCTAACCTTTGGGTGTTCCAAATAAGAAGAAGGGCTTGAAGAGGAGGGTTGTCCTAGCCCAATGCTCTTGAAAATGGGGTCTTTAGGAAGCAAAGAGGGAGGAGAAGAGCCCTAGGAGATCAATCTTCCACAAAACCTCCAAGAGATAGGTGGTTCAGAAGAGAGAGAAAGAGTGGAGGGAAGAGAGGGAAAAACCCTCCCATTCTTGCTGGAACGAAATGAAGGGGAAGAAGAGGGGGTTCCCCTTCTTATAAGATGGGTCTTGTGGGCCCCAAACTTCACAAGGCTGAAACTCACGTTTGCGGGCCCCGAACGAAAACGACGAAGAAGACAAAAACGATCGGCGAAATATCTAGTTTCCGAAAAGTATAATTTCCCCAATTTCTGAAATTTTCGAAATTTATGGACAGATTTAGTGAAAATGTCATTTTTGCCCTTTTTCCTCGAAAAACGTGATTTCTGAGTATCAAATCATGATGGTCAAAACATGAAAGTTGTTAAACTTCATAAAATAAGTCGAAATACACCAAATCCAGAATTTTTAGAAATCCGAAGTAATTTCCCATAAAAATACAAATCCTAAGGACCGGGTCAAACTAAAGTCAACGGTCTACAAAATCTCCAAGGCAAGGAAAAATCCGGTCAAACTCAAATACGCGGTCAAACTAAATCAAATCTCACTTAAAAAGCTAAACCACGATTAAAACAATGTTAAACAAAAGGATTGGGGTCGGGATCTTACACCTGAACTCTCAGATGCCTTCAAAGAACGAGTAGAGAAGAAATACCCATTTGATGAAGATGTTGATGAAATCTTCGGGGCTCTTGTGGCAAACGGCAAGCTCACCTTGCCTGAACCAAAAAGACCGGGTGATGTTGGCAAAACCAACGATCCTCGGTACTGTCCATACCACCAGATGATCTCGCATCCTCTCAACCAATGCTTCGTTGTGAGGGAGAAAATAAACGAGATGTGGAAAAATGGAGTCATCACCTTTGACAAAAACTATGAGTCTGCCTCCGTCAACATGGTGACATGTGGACAAACATCAAAATCACCGAAGAAGAAGATCACTACTTCCTTCAAGGTGATAAACTCAATCCAAGCGTTCGAGCAACTGGTTCCTTACCCAACACCAGACGGACAACCGATATGGGTACATCCCGATCTCCTGGAAGATGAAAATTGGGAGGTCGTGAAAACAAAGCCTACAGCTCAACAGCGAAGGCAGGCTAGGAAACACCTCCTCAAGCTCAAACGGCAAGAGAAGACCCAGCCAAAACAAGAAGTCAAAGAAAAGGCAGAGGCTTCCTCTACCGCTTCACTGGAGGCAACAAAAACATCCCTTCCAGAGACTTCAAAGGGGGTAAGAAAATTCACTCTCAGTGATTTCATGCCACCTCAATTCAAAGAAGCCATGCAGGAGGCATCATACTCTTGCAATTCGGTAGTTGGATTCTCCATTGATGGATACGAGTCCAGCGACACCGATGATGGATTCGAATCCAACTACACAGATGAGTGGGAGGAGTCCCTTGAAACAGGAGAATATCTCTCCGATGAAGAATGGGTTCCTGAGTCTCATCTTATGCCAGTAATCTGGTATAACCCACTACAGCCACAAGGATCCTGGTCTGATAATGAAGAAGACCAAGAAGCTGTACAAGAAAATGCTGCTGACCCAGCACCTCTCATTACTCCAGTGGAAACCAACCATGTTGAGCCACAAAGAGTTGATGAAGAAGAAGATCCGGCTCCCATGCCTGATCTTGAAGAATATGCAAGGATCTTGCAGCGACTCGCTCTAGAACAAGAGCAAGACCGCGTCAACGAGCCTCCTCGCAATCCAGAGCTTGAAGTCCCTGAAGACCACCTGGTACATCCCCCCTTAACTCCTGAAAATGGAGAAAATCGCTGGATAGACGATCCTCTTACATCCGAGGATGAGTTTGACTCCGATCAGGCAACGTCTCCCGTCAGAGCTTCCTGTAATGTGATAATTCGGGATTATAGCTCTTCCGAAGCATCGTCTGATGAAAGCACTTACACTCCGGCGACGCCTAGCAATGTATCTTCTGAAGCCACCTCGTCTCACGTGACTTTCACTGAGATGACACCCTCTCAGGTTTCTTCTCCTGAGACTGTGACTTCAAAGTTCACACCCTTCCTGACTGAAGAATTCCCAGCCATTGATGCTTGGGACGATGAATTAGTCAACGAAGAAGAAAGGTTGCTGGATGCTGTTCAGGACTTGTTCCCGGAAAATGCTCCGTGTAACACGATCACTGAGGATGGCAACTCTGCTGCTGATTCATCCTCAGCAAATGAAAAACGACAGCCTCTTGATCCTGAAGACAATCTTTCAAATGAAGACCCTTCTCAAGAAGCTCTCGAAGTTGGTAGAGGCATCCGCTCTGGCCGGGACTACCACAAAAATTACAACCAATCTTCCTTTACATATGTAAATCCTTCGGGAAAAGATGTTGTAAGCGCCCCTAGTGGCAACAATGATGAACATGCAGGCCCTAAGGAGGCTTTCAAGTATGACTTTATTGAACACTTCAAGCACATACTTGCACGTCTGCACATCCTAGATTTGTTACGAATGTCTCCGCACACTCGTAATAATCTCATCTCGGAATTACAAAAGCTGAATGAGGATGTCGACAAATATGCCCCGCAAGTCCTCCAAATTGAAATGGATTACCGGGTCAAAAACTCAGAAGCCTCCTCAAAGGGAGAAAAGAAGAAAACTGAGGGATCATGCATTGAATGCCTATCGGTTAAAAAAGCAGCCAGTGCAACCATCGCCTTCACAAAGGAAGACCTCCTACTTGGCGAAACCAGGCACAACCAACCCCTGTACTTCACAGGGTATATCAAGGAAATGCTTATGCACAGAGTTCAGATCGACCCAGGTTCTGCACTCAACCTCATCTCCACATCGGCTCTCGAAGAGTTGGGCATCCCACCCAGCAAGCTGAGCCACACATCTGTATCTATCTTCGGATACGATGGGAGTACTCAAAGGCCTATCGGCAAAATCAGGTTCAAGTTGCAGATCGGTGATCTTATCTCTGAGGTCACAGTGTATGCAATAAAAACCCCTTCATGCTACAACATCCTTCTCGGACGCCCTTGGATCCACGAGAATGGTATTGTCCCTTCAACTCTACATCAATGCATCAAGTTTGTTGGCGACGACGGCATGATACATCGAGTCTTTGTGGACAGAAAACCCTTCAAAGGTAAAGAAGTCCACTTCGCAGACTCACAGATGTATGAAGGTGAAAAAGAAGAAGAGGAGAAGCACACAGCATCCTTTGCCGAAAATCTCCAGAAAGATAAAGGCAAAGCTCCTCAACAATCACTGGAAGAAAACAAACCATCCGGTAAATCTGAAGAGAGCATTCAAACTCCCTTCATCATCTCCCTCAAACCTTCAAAGCCTTTGGTCATCACAACTAAAGTGAAGAAGGCAAAGCAAAAGCCTGGGGGCAAATTTGTTGTCTCTTTCGTGTCTATCATGCAAGACACGGACTCGGATTCAGAGCCAGAAGACGACACATCGTCAAGCCAAGCTGACACTGAGCAAGTTCAGCCTGCTCTCACTCCAATGGAGACAACTTCTGACATAGAAGATCCTACGTCAGCTTCCTTCGTTGTTCCAGCAACTTCAGCAAAGGAAAAGCCGATCTTTTTCCATAGATCGGATGCTTCTTCATCAAACTCCACGCTTGAACCTTTCCAAAATAAAGGTACGCCTCAACTATCCTTATACAGTTCTGTGGCACAGGCTATTATGAAGAAAATGGGCTATGACGCTCAAAACCCAGTCGGTTTGGGAGAAGGACGCGGTATTCTCACGCCATTGGGGCCCGTCTTGACCAAAAGCCAGCTGGAAGATTGGAGACTCTACGGCTATGTTGAAAAGTCTTCACACGGGTTAGGGTATGATCCCGACACTCCCCTTAGACAGTTGACACAAAGGCTTAAAAGTCAATATACTGACCAAGCCTCAACTTCTCAAGTCCATGAAGACATCGATCTCCCTGGATATCTCTTTGATGAGTCACCTGACAAAGATCCAGGAAGCTCATCCAATTGGCACGATTTCTCCGAAAATGAAGAGGAGTTGTCTGATGGCACAGACGTGTGGTCTTCTGACCCAGAAGAACCCTTATCTCCAAAAGAAGTAGCCTACTTCGACCCAGTTTCAACAGGCGATTGGGATCATCTCATAGCAAGACTTGGGAAAATTACCGATCAAGAAGACCTGTGGAAAGGAACAAAACCTTGGTCTGGAAATACCTTTGAAACCCCAGAAGGTTTCGTTGAGCTGGAAGCCTTCGAAAATATTGTGGAGGAACCACCTTCGAACCTTCTAACAGAAGATCCTGTTCAAAAGATAGACTTGGGAACACCAGATAACCCACGTCCTGTATTCATAAGCAAGAATATAAAGGATGATGAGTTACCCGAGTATATCGCCTTTCTTCGTGAGTTCGTTGATTGCTTTGCATGGTCTTACGCTGAAATGCCAGGCTTAGACCCCAAAATAGCGGTTCACAAACTCAATCTTCAAGAAGACATCAAGCCTGTCAAACAAGGCCAAAGAAGATTCCGTCCAGATGTGATGGATAAAATTGAACAAGAAGTTCAAAAACTCAAAAGCGTCGGCTTCATCCGTGAGGAACAACATCCTGAATGGTTGGCCAACATTGTCCCCGTGACAAAGAAAAATGGGCAGATCAGGGTCTGTATTGACTATGGAGACCTGAATGGCGCATGCCCAAAAGATGAATTTCCGCTCCCCATACCAGAGGTAATGATTGATAATACCTGTGGATTCGAGCGAATGACTTTCATGGATGGTTTCTCTGGCTATAATCAGATAAAGATGCATCCCGAAGATGAAAAACATACATCTTTTCGGACCCCATTTGGCGTGTATTGCTACACCGTCATGCCATTTGGTCTGAAAAATGCTGGTGCCACATATCAGAGGGCTATGATGAAAATATTCCAAGATATGCAGCACAAGATGGTTGAATGTTACGTTGATGACCTCGCCGTCAAAAGCAAAAGAAAAGAAGATCATCTCAAAGACCTTCGAGAAGTCTTCCTCCGGCTTCGCAAACACAAACTGCGAATGAATCCTTTGAAATGCTTCTTCGGCGTCTCGTCGGGTAAGTTCCTTGGATTCCTAGTCCGGAAAGCTGGAATAGAGCTTGACCCCATAAAAGTCAAAGCCATTCTAGAAATGCCCTCTCCAAGAACCTTGAGAGAACTCAAAGGGCTTCAAGGGAGATTGGCCTACATCAGACGGTTCATCTCCAATCTTTCGGGGAAATGCCGTCCATTCTCCCGGTTGATGAAAAAGGGTGTAAACTTTGTCTGGGATGCTGACTGTGAAGCTGCTTTCCAAGACATTAAGTCATACCTGACAAAACCTCCAGTGTTAGCTGCTCCTACCACTGGAAAACCATTCATCTTGTCCACAAGAGCCCTTGATCACTCTTTGGGAGCTCTGCTTGCGCAAGAAAATGATCAGAGAAAAGAACCTGCTCTATATTACCTCAGCCGCATGCTAGTAGGTGCAGAGCATCGCTATTCTCCAGTCGAAAAAGAATGTCTTACAGTGATGTTCGCCGTACAAAAGCTACGTCACTACTTGCTTTCCAACACAGTATACCTGGTCTCGAGGGTCAACCTCTTGAAGGTCCTTGTCACAAAGGCAGGTTCTCTCAATGCTCGACTGGCAAAATGGTCCATCCTTCTGTCACAATTTGATATTAGGTATGTACCACAAAAAGCAATCAAAGGGCAAGCTCTAGCGGACTTCCTCGCAGAGCATCCTTTGCCTAAAGATTCTCCACTCAGAGATGATCTCCCAGACGATCCAGTCTACAATGTGGAGACTTTCTCACAAAGTGCCTCCTGGGACATGTACTTTGACGGTGCAACCAGGACAAATGAAAAAAGATAGCTGATCTCAGGAGTTGGCATCCTCTTTGTTAGCCCCGACAAATACATGATTCCACACGCTTTCTCGCTACTGGAACCATGCACAAACAATGCAGCTGAATATCAAGCTCTGATCTTAGGATTGGAACTCGCCATCGAATCCGGTATCACCATGCTGGAAGTCTTTCGAGACTCTCAACTGATCGTCAACCAGATGAATCAGAAATTTGAAGTCAGGAAGCCAGATTTGCTGCCTTATTACAACAAGGCACAATCACTTCTGCAAAAGTTTGACATCTGTCACATCACCCACATTCGTAGAGGTGAAAACATATGTGCAGATGCCCTAGCTGGACTTGCCGCATCTATGGCAATCCAGGAAGGGGAAAACATGCAAATCACAGTGTGCGAAAGAAGAATCCTTCCTCCTCTTAACACACACCAAGCTGTTGCTGAATGCCACCAAGTGGTTGGAAGTCGGATTTCAATCCTTCAGACTTCAATCGGCGACTGGAGGGATCCGTTCATTGATTACATTATGTTTGGAATCCTACCTGAAGATCCAAAAGAACGGTTAAGCACCCAAAGGCGAACCCCAAGCTTTCATTTGGATATTCCTTCAAAAATCCATTACAGGAAATCCTTCAACGGAGTACTTCTACGCTGCTTGTCACAACAAGAGGCTGAAGAAACACTCAAAGAAGTTCATGCTGGTCTTTGTGGAGCTCATCAGGCTGGACCCAAGCTCTATGATCAGATAAAAAGGTTAGGATATTACTGGCCTACCATGGTAGTTGACGCAATGCAATTTGCTAAGCGCTGCCAACAATGCCAAGTTCATGGAGATTACATTCACATGCCTCCAGAATGGCTGCATCCTACAGCGATCTCATGGCCTTTCGAAGCCTGGGGTATGGACATCATAGGTCCTATTTCTCCCCCTTCGAGCAAAGGTCATCGCTTCATCTTCGCCGCTACGGATTATTTCTCCAAGTGGTCAGAAGCATTTGCGTTTAACGAAATGAAGACCTCATCAGTCCTTCAGTTCCTGCGCACCAACATCATTTGTCGTTTCGGCATACCCAAAAGATTCGTCCATGATAACGGACCACAATTCTGGGATCATCGATTCTACAGGTTCTGCGATAAATATAAAATCCAAAGCTGTCCTTCGACTCCATACAATTCGGCAGCAAACGGGTTAGCAGAAGCTTTCAACAAAACACTCTGCAAAATCCTCAAAAAAATGGTCTCTAGTCACAAAAGAGACTGGAGCGACAAAATGTCTGAAGCTTTGTGGGCCTACCGAACCACCGTTCGAGGACCAACCCATAGCACACCATTCTCCTTGGTCTATGGATGCGAAGCTGTCGTGCCCTTGGAAGTACAAATTCCTTCCTTGAGAGTATCCTTGCAAAATGACATGGCTCAAGAAAGCAATGTCAAATTGCGACTCCATGAGCTGGACAATCTCGATGAGAGACGGCTCGAAGCTCAACAAAGCATTGAACTTTACCAAGCACGCATGGCAGGATCTTTCGATAAAAAGGTCAGGCAACGCGCCTACAAAAAGAGTGACTTGGTTCTTGCGGTAAAAAGACCAATGGTCTTCGCTCACAAGTCCAAAGGCAAATTTGAGCCAAAATGGGAGGGACCCTACGTCATCGACAAGGTTTTCTCCAACGGCGCATACGCACTCCTAAACATGGAAGGTGACAGATGTATGCTGCCCATCAACGGCAAGTTCTTAAAGCGGTACTACCCTTGAAGACTTACCCAACTGGGTAAGAGCAATGCCTGTACGGCCAAAGCCGGTTTCCAGGTACACGCTCGCTAAACCCACCATTTTTTAGAATTTTCATGTCAAATGCTGAAATTTCTAGAAATTTAAAACAATGCTTACTTTCATCGTTTCATTGTTCAAAAAAAAAAACCCAAGTTTAGGAACCTTTCCCTAACTTGACCAAAGTTTTCAACCCTTGAACCCAAAATTCATGGTTTGAAACAAAATCCGGATTCAGGGATTTCCACCCTAGTCCACCCTGCTTTTTACCACCAAAATGGTTTTAGGTCAAAATTTATGACCCTCGTGTCTTTAAGAAAAATAGTTTTTCAAAAACCGCGGGGAAGCGACGCTTAGTTGATACTCGCACAAATCAGAAGCAAGCGAACCACGTTCGACACTTCCAAAATCGCAGGGAAGCGACATTCCGTCGGTACTTGCAAAATCCAAAACTGTAGAGACGCAACATTTCAGTTGATATCCACAACCCAAATTTCAAAGGTTCGAAAAAACCTAAAAAAACCATGGAGACGCAACATTTCAGTTGATATCCATAACCCAAAGGTTCGAGAAAACCACAAATTTCAAAAATCGTTGGGAAACGACATCAAGTCAGTACCCGCAAAACTAAAATTTGAAAAGCAAGGACGCAACATTCCATCGATACTTGCACCCAAATCCGCGAGGATGCGACATTCCATCGATACTCGCAACCGAATGAGCAAGGATGCGACATTCCATCGATACTTGCAAGAACATTCAGCAGGAAGGCGACTTTTAGTCGATACTTGCATTTTTGAAAACCAAACCGGCTATAAATGCCATCAAAACAGGCTATAAATGCCACAAACCGGCTATCAATGCCACCAAAACAAAACAGGCTATAAATGCCACAAACCGGCTGTCAATGCCACCAAAATAGAACCGGCTATCAATGCCACAAACAAAAATTGGCTTTCAAAAAACCCGGCTATCAATGCCACGAAACTTGGCTATCAATGCCACAAACTCGGCTATCAATGCCACCAAAACTGGCTATAGATGCCACAAAAAAAACTTGGCTATCAATGCCACAAACTCGGCTATCAATGCCACAAGAAAAGCTGGCTCTCATGTCAAAATTGGCTTCCATGCCACAAGCAAAAATTTGGCTTCCATGCCAAAACAATCATTTGACAAAAGACTTTCACAAAATGACAAGCTTTTGATCAAATCCCATTTAGCAATTACTTTTATCACAAAAAGATTCAAGTGAGCGTAGGGATAACAAAAAAAAGAAGAGCATCCCATTTAGCAATTACTTTTATCACAAAAAGATTCAAGTGAGCGTAGGGATAACAAAAAAAAAGAAGAACATCCCATTTAGCAATTACTTTCATCACAAAAAGATTTAAGTGAGCGTAGGGAAAATAAAAAAAAGAAGGAGTACCAAAAAATACATGTGGTGCCAAAAAAAAAAAAGAAAGTGTTCACAAACACTACAAAAAAAAAGAGAAAAGTACAAAAAAAAATACGAGTGGTACTAAAAAAAAAAGAAAAGAAAAAAAGAGAGAGAAGGATAGTTTCTGCTACAAATACAGGAGCTCAATCAAAAATGGTCTCCAGCCAAGAGTTCAGCTCCTCAAGCAAACTTTTGGCCTCAGCCGTCAAGGATTCCAGGGCACGATTCTTCAAGAACTTGCCATGAGATGCTGGGGTGGGTTGAAACCCTTCTTTCGCACCGGGAAGATTATCCCGAGCAGTTTGCCATCGTTCGCTTTCTTGAGATTTCTTTTCAAGAACTCGGTTGGCATCTGCAACCCGGCGAATCAGAGCACTCTCCCTTTCACGAGCCTCTGTTATTGCAGTCCACTTGGCAGCGACTTGTGCCTACAGATGCTCAAGACGTTTCCTAGCCTCATCGACCTCCCTATCAAGGATGTTAAGGTCATGTGTCAGCCCGATGATGGTTAGCTCTTCTAAGTTCTTCTCTCGGACTACCTGCTTCCTGCTTTCTTTAGCCTCATCCAGGTTAGATTGAGCCTTATCCGCAGGGTCCAAGAACATCTCCTTGAAGAACTGGCCGTCAGGAAAACCCATGGTCTCAAACCACCTGTCACCCAGCTCAATGATCCTATCAACGATCGCCCTGGCATCTGTGACATCCAGACCAGCCTCTTCCGCATCACTGAGAATCTCCTGCACATGCTGGATCATGCCAAATCCGGCTTCTAAGTGCCCAGAAAAGAGAGTCTCAATCCAAGAGCTCAGAACCCGCACCACCACCTTCTTCGCAGAAAGAAGAGATGGCCTAGCTGAAGATTCGCCCAACTCCGTTGGTCGGCCGCTCATGTCATCATCTGTTGGAAGAGTAACAAAAGAACTCTTTCCAGTTGAAGCTGCTCCTGCTCGGGAAGGAATCTCAGCACGAGGTATCTCCTCAACATTGTCAGAACTGGTCCCAGGAATCTCTACCTCTGGATCAACCTCTGGCATCCCTTGCTCTGGAAGCGACAGATCCTCCCATGTCACTTCAAAACCTAACAAAGAAATGCAAAAAGGTATGAATATAATCCTGTTTGAAAATCATTATCAGGGTTATTACTACAAAATACCTTCTTCGACGACTGGCGGAACACTTTCTTCCTCCATGAACGCATCGGAAGCATAATTAACATTTGCATCCATCGATGGTTCGAAGTCATCAGAATCCTGTGGCATGTCAGCTAAAAGAAAAATGTTAGCAAACCAAGTCGCAGACACAAAAAAAAAGAAGCAAGAGAAGTCATACCAATTGGAGATTCTGGATTCACTCCAAAGTCCCTCGGTTCTTCTTCAGGTGCCTCGACAGGATCCGTCACCACCTCATCGGTTGGAACCTCAGGCATCACCAAGTCTTCCTCTGCTAAAAAAAGAAGAAGAAAGAAAAGCAGAAACAAGAAGCAAATCAAAACATGGAAAATCCCATGAAAAGAAATGGAAAGAGAAAAAGGAAGAATCATACCTTCACCGACAGTCTCTTCTTCTCGGCTTCTCTTCTCTGGAGGCTCGTCAGCATCCACTAGCACATCCTCATTGATAGTAAGAGGAACTTCCAAGTCAGGAGAGTCCTCATGCTGCCCCTTGCTGCGATGATGACTCCTCCCCCTCTTACCCCGGCGGGCTCGCTTCTTAGAGGAACCTGCCCCGCTGTCAGAGTCAGGTTTCCCACTTGACTCCTCACTGGATGGTCTACTCTTGCCAGTAGACTCCACGGAAGCTTGCCTCTGTGCCGCTTGCATCCAAGCACCAAGTTCGGCTTCCTCCTGTTCTAGCTGCTCTAAAGCCTCATCAGGTATTTCTCGAGCAACTTCAGAACCAATGACGCCCTGGTCACCGAGAAAGCCTATCTTGTGCTTCTCTCCAGAAAGGAAGGCCCAAACTTCCTCTCGCCGAACGCCATCCGACTTTCCAAGGCCCTTTCCAGATGCCAGCTTCACATTAAGCTCCTTCTTGGAAAGCCCCCGATATGCCGAAAAGCTCTCCGTGAACCACTTCGCAAAGCCGGCAGTCCGGGAAGTCAGTAACACAGGATAAGAAATCATGGCTGTAGTGTCTTCAGCACTATAGAAAGCCCATGCATTTCTCCCGTCCTGTAAGCCTCCAAAGCGCTTCACCATGCTTGAAGGCGCTCCAACAACGCCTTGAGAAAAACCCAACTGCAAAGCAAAGCGAGAGGGTACATACGGCTGGATGTCGACGAAAAGATGTCTGCGGTACACCATCGTGCCGACACGTATGCTGAAAAGCCACTCTCTCTCTGCATTTGTCAAGGAATAATGCCTTCCCGACCCCGCCCTGGTAGAGTCTCGGGAGGCACCAAAATCAAAAGCCTTCTTCCGCAACTCCGGAGAAAGCTTCACTGAAGACTGCCCCATCTCGACATCCCTGAACCGTCGGATCCTCATGCGGGCAAACAAAAGTGATTCAGACACGGCTTTGCCCTTAGCCAGTCGAATCATCAGAGGATCATCATCCTGTGCAGCACCTAGCCGGTGGAAGCCAGGACAGTGGTATACGTACCACGAATAAAAGATATGGGCTGAAAATACCCTATTCATGGGAAGCCCAAGCCGAACCAAAAAAGCAGCAGCCTGCAGTTCGGTACATAGGTAGGAGTAAAGAGCTGGCACCAAAGCAAGCTGCTCTCCAAACGCCATCTGACAAGCCGGAAAAATACAATGCGGCCTGATGTGCGTTCCATCTCCTCCAGCAAAAATAGCCTCACCAAGCCAATAAGTGAGGTAAACAGCGAGATCTCTCCGCAGTGCAATGTCAGGACATATGGCATTTGTACTCGCACAGAAATCTCTCAACTCTTCTTGCATGGCCAAGATCTTCTTCGAACTTGGATCCTGAGCTCCGGCTTCCTGGGTCACGCCACCAGAAGACTCCCTGCTATCAAAAAAGTTGGGGAATGAAGAGCTAGAACTCTTCCAACTGCTGGATCTAACTTTCAAACCCCCCTTCTCCTTCAAAAAATCATAGAAGGCGACAAGCTGAAAGTATAGAAGCCTAAACTCCTCAGACTGCCCCTCAAGGACGCTGTCAATCGGCATAAACTCCTCATAGAGTTTTCCAAGGATAGGCAATCCAGTAATGGCGCTCAGCTCCTTCAAAGAGAAACCAATCTCACCATTCGTCACAACGAAGGTATTGGTTTGTAGGAGGAATGACTCCAGCATAGCCATGAAGGCCTCGTCGGAAAAGATCACGGTCTCCCTAAAAGCACGGACCGCATCAAAAATCCCGGCTTCCTTCAAAACGGCGCCACCAATCAGCAGGACGCGATCAGTCCACGACTTCCCCTCGGAGTCAGAAACGGCCGCGAAGTCGAAAAGGCTTGATCCAATTGCTGCCGTCACCGCTAAAAATACCAAGGCCCACCGGTCTCAAATCGACCGACGGATAATCAGAACCCTGGTAACCGCTGGATGGCATCAAAAGGTCCATGTCAACAGGCGACCTCTCCGTATATCCAGGAGAACCGCCAACAAAACCCCGGTCTTGATTACATTTGTCCTTCTCACCCAGCTTGGAGGATCTTCCCTCTTAGGGCACGTGGGGGCAAGGCTCAGAATCGAGACGGTGCGATCAAACATCGACCGGGTAACAACAGTCTTCTTCTCACCATCTGTTGTGAAAGAGAACTGAAAACACCTCCTCTGGTATGTCATGTCATCAGGGACTGCATCACCAAAGAAGAAGGTAGGCTTGGGCAAAACGCTCTGATCTTCCATCACCCATGGACGACTGCTTACCATGATCTTATAGAATTCCTCTCCCTTGAGAGTGATCAGTCGCTGCCTCATCTCATCTCTGTTGAGGGAGTCGCACTCTTCCAGATTTCTCTCAACATACTGGACCTTCTCAAAGGCCTGCTGAACGGCCGGATTAGAAGATCGATGAGGTACGCTTGTAGCAGGCTCTTTACCCTTGTTCGTTCTGGAGGAACCACCTGAAAAGGATGGAAAAGAAAAAGATCAAACATCAAAATGACAGAATCTCGCTAAAAATCTGGCGAAATTTTGACATGATGCCGGGGCAATTCCGAAGAAAATGAACTATCCCGAAAGAAATAGAAAGCTTGAAGATGGGCTCAACATTGTTGCGAGCTCCGAAACTCCAAACTTTTGAAACCTCAAAGTCTCCGCAAAATCAGGAAGGGCTCAACATCGCTGCGAGCTCCAAATTCCCAAATTTGCGAAAACTTTTAGGTATGCTATCACATCATGCTACAAATTTAATTTACAATTGAATGCATGCATAAACATCTAGGTTTGCCAAAAAAAAAGGGGCATTATCATGATGAGCAAAAAAAAAGAAAAGAAACTCTCTCAAAAAAAAAGGGAAAGAAAACAAAAAAAAAAAAAAAGAAAAAAGAAGAAAAAAAAGGGAGATGGCCCACAGGCCACGTGGCCGTACGGCCAGATCCGTACGGATCTGTCCGTACGGCCCACAAACAAAAAAACAAAACAAAACAAAAAAAAAAAAAAAAAGAGAAGAAAAGAAAGCAAAAAAAAAAAAAACGTGTGAAAAAAAAAAGAAGCAAACACATGAGAAAAAAAAAGAAGAAAAGAAAAGAAAGAAACAAAAAAGAAGAAAGAACCTTTTTTTCCTACAATGGGGTTTTCTTGAAAAAGGGAACTTACTTGAAGCCATTGATGGAGAAGAAGAAGAAAAGTCTTGAAGACCTTGAAGAAGAAGAACTCTTGGTCTTGAAGCCCTCTTGAGATTATTGCAAAAGAAAGTAATAAGAGCAAGAGATCCAACCTCCTCCTTGCTTTTATAGAAGAGAGCAAACCAAAGTAGGAAAGAAGAAAAAGGTAAGTGATACTAATTAGGAACCTTACCAAAAGAAAGAGATTAGAAAGATTCTTTCCCAAAAGAAAGATATCTTGAAGGATTTTCTCCCAAAAAGAAATCAATGAGAGATTTTCTCCCAAAAGATAGGATCGATGAAGGATTCTTTCCCAAAAGAAAGATATCTTGAGATATTCTATCCCAAAATAAAGGGAATATGAGAGATTCTCTCCAAGTAAAGATATTCTTAGATATTCTCTATCCAAATGAGATATTTTTGGATATTCTTTACAAAAATGACACCATATGAGATCTAAGCCATTTCAAAAGCTTAAGGTCCCAAGGGTTAGCCCATATGAGCCAGGTTTGACCACCTAGGCACTTAAAAAAAAAGGGCTTTGAGTCAAAGAGAAATCCCTCTTACCAAGAGCATACAAAAATGGTTCCATGCCTCTTTTGAGTTGATTGGACCATACAAAGAAAATTCTAAGCCCCATGAGCTTCCAAAATTCAAACCATCCAGCCTCATCTACCAAATTGAGCCAAAATCTTGAAATTGACATTCCACAAAAATCAAACCAAATCCTGGTCCCCTAACTTGCCACATACAACTTGTTGGGTCACAAGACCAAAACCAAAAACCAAAACCTGATCCCCTAACTTGCCACATACAGCCTGTTAGGTCACAAGATCAAAACCAAAATTGATCCCCTAACATTCCACATACAGCTTGTTGGGTCACACGATCAAAACCAAACCCGACCCCCTAACCTGCCACATACAGCCTGTTAGGTCACAAGGTCAAAACCCAAATCCACATCCCTGATGTCATCTTCAAAACTTTGCCTCGAGATGGTACGTGATCCTTTTCACTACCATAAAATTCCCCTGGAAGCTCAAAAGGCTACAAATACCAAAAAGAAAGACTGCTCAAAGACTCTTGGTCAAGTCACAGGCTCTCCTTCAAAAAATCTCTTCGAGGCACATCGACTACAAATGATAAGCAACTCATCGCTGTACCTCGAGGGGGCATTTGTTGACACCAAAAATGTCACTTTGCCTCTTCAAGATCGAAAGAGCTACATGAAGTCGCAACCTGCCATAAATCGGCAATGCTACTTTCAAAAAATCAAATCTTGTCAGAATCAAACAAAAACTGCAAGATTCTTCAAGACAGCTAAAAGAGGAGTACACAAGAAGTTTCAGGCCATTTCAAAATCATTTGGCCTAACTTCACTTCTCCGGCATCCGAAAAGGAGCTCCCGGCGGCGAAAACATCGGAGACACCAAATCTTCGATCAGAGCCGATGGATGGTCTCAAAATACATCCAAAAGGCTCCACGTCAAGTTCCGAGTCAAACCGACAACGTTTGACCCTACATCAACCCTCAAACAGCTAAATCAAGCCTCTCGGCGGCGAGAACCATCGAGACCATCACTCATCAGATAGAGCGCATGGACGACTTCAAAATGCTTATAAAGGGCTGCACGTCAAATTTCAGGTCATTTCGACAACATTTGACCGTAGATTGACGCCCGGAAGCCAAATCAGGCCTCTCGGCGGCAAAGCTCTCCAGGACCATGGTTTCCAAGACAGAGCCTATGGATCATCTTAAAATGACTCCAATAGGTTCCCTGTCAAATTTCAAGTCAATCGGACATCGGTTGACCGCACATCAAACCGCGACATCTTCATCGCGACAAAAGCAAGTCTACTAGTGATAGGACCCCAAACGGCTTCAAAACTCAAACAAAAGCCTCTGGTTGGTCTTATTTATTGCTCAGGAGGCTTCACACCAAATTCCAGGTCATTCCGACATCGTTTGGCCCAGTTTCAGCTTCTGACGGAAAATCGGCAGCTCTGCGCAACAAAGTCTTCGGCTTTCTCAGGAAATTGGAAACTTTGCAAAATAAAATGCAAGGATTCTCATCAGGTTTCCCACAGTGAAATCAGGCCAATAAATGGTCAAAAATGTCAAGGAAAAATATAGAAGAAAAAAGAATCGAAAAACAGCAAAAAAACGGACACAAAACGGGACAAAAGGGGGGAAAACCCCCCCAGGGTCGCAGACCCTTGCGACCCTGGAGCCCGGGGTCGCCGGGAAGGCCCCGGAAACCCCGGTTTTCACCGTTTTTTCGCGATTCGAATCGCCCAGCCTCTTGTACTTTCCAAAATTCATACTTTTGAGACACCAAATCCTCTGACATCCGTCAAAAACACGGGTCAATCATCAAGAGTATCGAAAACAACATTGATCGCCACCCGGTCAACCAAAAAAAAGTGTGCTTTCTACCCGACCGATCGAGAAATCGACAGGACAGATGGCACCGACCCGCTGTTGGCAACAAACACCTGAAATTACATGGTCATGTGATGTCGATCTACATGAAGATCCATCGATGATCATCGCCAAAAGAATCCCAAAAGACGCGGCACGGCCCGCGACTCTTCAGATGCTCGGCGACCACTTAATGTGATTAATTGACTAGCTTTATTACAGTCATTAATCCATTCCTTTGGACGGACCAGTTAGAAGCAAGCATCCGAGAGTTACAAGTCAAGAGATTCATGGCATTTAACCCATGAAACTCCTCCCATCATGGCGATTAAAGGCGATTAAATGCCCTCAATCTCCTCCGGCCAATCAGAAGCCAAGAAAAAGGAGTTACAAAATAAAGAATTCAATTCTGTAACTCCTCCCTTTATGTAGCTTTATGACAATCAAAGCTCATAAACCCTCCTAAATGGCTACCTAAAAGCCTATAAATAGGAGAGCTCACCAAGAAGAAAGAGATCAGAAAAACCACAGAGATCGGAAGAAACACAGAGCCACAAACAAAGCACAGAAATTCAGAGAAGGAAAAGAGAGAAAACTCTGCGGAAATCCTACACCGACCACCGCTACAAGGTGACAAAAGTCCCTTGGGGGTGTCCCCCCCAAGGTCCTTGCCTTCTCCTTCTGCCTCCAATGGCTTAGATGTGGCTTTTCAGCCCATCTACTCGGTTTTTTATTGGACATAGGACCTCCTTTTGGTCTTTGTTATCTAAAAACCTGAGGTTATAGCCAAGCCAAGCGAATCAATAGCATCCTCTGTTCTCATCTGCATGGATGATGGCGAAGTCCACATATGGCTTGCGACCGTCAATCTGAACGGGTCCCCCACAATCTCCTGAGAAGTTAGATCCTCCTTTTCTTGCTTTTCATTGTAGTTTGTATTTTCTAAAAAGAGACAAAAATCACAACTCTTGTCTTTCATTATTGATAAGGATTGTAAATCGGCTATAAACGCCAAAAATCGGCTATAAACGCCAAAAAATCGCCTTTCACGGCAAATCAAGAAAATGTCTCTTTTCTTAAATATATGTGCAATGGAAAACTTGAAAGAAGTTGATTTCCTTTTTACTTGCGAAGGTTGATCTCCGGATCACCACTTGCAATTCCAAGTAAAATAGAAAATCTGGCACACCCACACAACAAAAATGTTGATGCACGCCCCTTGCCCCCTGGTTACGAAAGGGTCGGACCCAACGGACTCACACGTCTGCCGACCTCGGTAGGACCCAGGCCTGGAGCGCGGTCCATCATAAGCGATTACATTTTTCCAATATAAACAAGAGAATTAGGCTAAACATCATGCATTTTCAAAACAATGTGAAATATCAATATATAAGAGGGAAAAATCATACTTTTCATAAAACATGCAATTATCAAATCATCCACTTGCCTTGGGTCCAAGCTAATGCAAATCACTTCTAATCACACTCCAAGCCTCTAGCAACAATCTAAACCAAACATCCCCAAATAGAAACCCTAACACATCAAAATCAATCGAAATGAAACAGAAGGACTCTCAATAATTGAAATGGGGCTTCCCAAAGACCAAAAGGACAAGAATCTAGAGGATAGAAGAGGTCTCTTACTTGTAGAGTTCTTAAATGAGCAAGGAGAAATTCGAAATCGCCGGTTTGCTATAAAAATAGTACCAAACGAAAGCTCTTGACGAGGGGAGAAATGTTTTTGAAGACCTTCCCTTGATTTGGTGAAGTTTTGAGGGGCTAAAGGAGGAAGAAAATGAGAAGGAGAAGAGAAGACCGGTGGCTGCTGCTGGGCTCTCTCTCTTGTGCAGGAAATTAGGGTAAAGGAGAGAAGAGGGAAGAAGGGTTTCCCTTATATACAAAAGGTGAAGTGGGTCCCACCATTTAAAATACTTCTCAGTCTCAAAACATCGATTTCGGGACCTCAAATGAATTCGATGAAGAAGACAAAGTTGTTCGACGAAACTTCTAGTTTCCAAAAAATATATGTTTTGCATGTTTTGGTGACATTGAAAATCATGTCCAGATTTTTGAGTAAAAAGATTGTTTTGCCCTCAAATTGTGAAAAGTCGAGTTTCGGGCTCTCGAATAAAAATGGGGACAACATGAAAGTTGAAGATAATAATTGGATAAGTTAAACGGGATTAAAAACACAATTTTTAGGAAATCACGAATAATCCCCAAAGGTCACGCAAGATCGCATCAAGAACCCCCAAAGGGTCTTACAAATCAAGAAAGCTCTCAAAATTCCCCAAAGCTATTATAAATGCTATTCTAACCCAAAACTAAATCAAAATCCACTAAAAACACTTATATCTAAGACACGACTTAAATAGCACTAATCGAGGTCTCTCGGGTCGGGGTCTTACATCCTCCACCGCTTAGGACATTTGGTCCTCCAAATGGAAATTAAAACTCACCTCCGGTAGTAGGTGCGGGTACTTCTTCTGAACTTGATCCTGTAATTCCCAAGTTGCTTCTTTCGGTCCATGATTTGCCCAAAGCACTTTGACCCACTGAATAGTCCGAGTTCTTAACTCTTGTTCCTTGGTATCAATGATTTGTTTAGGCTTCTCAACATATGTAGCATCCTATCGGATTTCCAAAGGCTCATAACGGAGTATATGCAATCTGTCGGGAACGTACTTCTTCAACATAGATACATGAAAAACATTGTGTACTCCGGAAAGTTTGGGTGGTAAGGCTAATTTGTAAGCCACGTCACCAATCTTACTCACGATATCATACGGTTCAATGTACCTTTGAGATAGTTTGCCATTCTGTCCAAACCTCAAAGTTCCACGAGTAGGTGACACCTTCAAGAAAACCTTATCACCTTCTTTGAAATGTAGATCTCTTCGGTGCGAGTCTTCATAACTCTTTTGTCTACTCTGGGCCACTTTCAGGCGTTCCTGAATCAACTTGATCTTGTCACTTGTCTCACTAACAATAGTCGGTCCATGGAAATTGCGAGTACCAACTTCTTCCCAACAAACAAGTGTCCTACACCTTCTGCGATACAAAGCCTCAAAAGGCGCCATCCCGATACTCGAGTGGAAACTGTTGTTATAAGCAAACTCACACAACGGTAAGGCTTCGTCCCACTGAGTCTTGAAGTCCAACACGCAAGCTCGGAGTATATCCTCGAGAGTCTGAATTGTGCTCTCTGACTAGCCATCTGTCTGTGGGTGACAGGCTGTGCTGAACTGTAACTTCGTACCCATATACTCATGTAGTGTTTTCCAAAATCTCGAGACGAATCTGCTGTCTCTATCAGATGTGATCGAAACTGGCTGTCCATGGCGACCGACGATCTCTGTGATAAACAATTGGGCCAAAGGTAACATGTGCATCTTCTTTCCTGTCTTCATCGGTAGAAAATGAGCTGACTTGGTGAGACGGTCCACGATGACCCAAATGGCATCATTGCCTCTGCTAGTCCTTGGTAACCCCAAGATGAAGTCCATGGCAATGTACTCCCACTTCCATTCCGGGATCTCTAATGGTTGTAACAACCTTGGAGGCCTCTGATGTTATGCCTTGATCAACTGACATGTCATGCATCTGGAGACAAATGCTGCAATCTCTTTCTTCATGTTATTCCACCAAAATCTTCCCTTCAAGTTCTGATACATCTTCGTACTGCCCGGATGTATGGAATACTTTGTACTGTGAGCCTCTGTCATGATATCATTCCTCAAGTCCTCTATGCTAGGCACACATAGACGTTCTCAGTAGTACAAAACTCCATCCACAATACGAAAATCCGGACGTTCTGCTATATGCTCTGAAATTCTGGCCAACTTTGGGTCTTGCAACTGATTCTCCTTAATCTTCTGAATGAAGGAACGCTCTGACACTGACATATTTGCCAACATGACACCCTCCCTTAGTGGCTAAAAATCTACTCCCAACTCTTCTAACTGTTATACAACATAAGTCCCCCGAAGACTGGCCATGCTAACTGACTTTCTACTCAAGGCATCTGCAACCACATTCGTTTTTCCTGGGTGATACTTGATTGGAAAATCATAGTCTTTGATATATTCCATCCATTTTCTCTGTCTCATGTTCAACTCCTTTTGAGAAAACAAATACTGTAGGCTGCGGTGATCGGAGTGGACCTCAAACTTCTCTCCATAAAGGTAATGTCTCCACATCTTCAATGCTAAAACAACCGCTGCTAACTCCAGATCATGTGTTGCATAGTTCTTCTCATGATCTTTAAACTGCCGGGATCCATATGCAACCTTCCCATCTTGCATCAAAACACACCCAAGTCCAACATTGGAAGCATCGGTAAAAATGGTGAAACCGCCGCTTCCGGATGGCAATGTAAGGACTGGAGCTGCAGTCAATCTCTCCTTCAACTCTTAGAAACTAGCTTCACACTTATCTGTCCACACGTATAGCACATTCTTCCTTGTCAACTTTGTCAAAGGTGACGCAATTGACGAAAATCCCTGAACGAGCCTCCGGTAATACCCTGCTAATCCAAGAAAACTCCTGATCTCTGATGCATTCTTTGGTCTCTCCCAATTCATAACTGCTTCAATCTTGGACGGGTCTACTGATAATCCTTCCTTGGAGATGATATGTCCCAAAAATGTGACTTGGTCCAACCAAAATCTACACTTACTCAATTTTATAAACAACTGATTCTCTCTCAAAAGCTAGAGTGTTATCCTCAAATGTTCTTCATGCTCTTCTTTGGTCTTGGAATACACCAAAATATCATCGATAAACACTATAATAAACTGATCCAGATACTCTGCAAAGATCTTGTTCATCAATGCCATGAAAACTGCTGGTGCATTAGTCAAACCGAATGACATCACTAGGAACTCATAGTGTCCATATCTTGTCCGAAAAGCTGTTTTTGGTACATCTGAATCTCTGACTCTCAATTGGTGGTAACCGGATCTCAAATCAATCTTCAAAAAGTGAGCAGCTCCTTGCAACTGATCGAACAATTCATCTATCATTGGCAATGGATACTTGTTCTTGATGGTTACTTGGTTCAATCTCCGGTAGTCAATACACATTCTCATCGAGTTATCATTCTTCTTAACAAATAAAAACTGGTGCTCCCCACGGTAAAACACTAGGTCTCACGAAACCCTTATCCAACAATTCTTGCAACTGTAACTTCAGTTCTCCCAATTCTGCCGGAGCCATTCTGTAAGGTGCTATGGATATCGGAGCTGTCCCCGGTAACAACTCGATAGTGAAGCCTATCTCTCTAATGGGTGGTAATCCTGGTATCTCCTCTGGAAAAACATCCGGGAATTCCTAAACAATAGGGATCTCCTCCACCCCTTGGGACCATTTATTCTTAGTGATAAATGCCAAATAGGCCTCACATCCACTTCTCAGAATTCTATCAGTGTTCAATGCTGAAATAAACCCTGCACGAGGATTACTCCTCTCTCCCCGAAACAACACCCCTGCTTGGGTCTCCTCTAACTTAAAAGTTAGGGTCTTATGGAAACAATCCATAGTGGCATGGTACCCTGCCAACCAATCCATCCCTAGGATAATATCAAAATCAAACATCTCTAATAAAATGAGATCTGCTGGTAACAATACTTCTCCTATCATGACTGGACAACTAGGGTAAAAATTCCTACACACAACTTCCTTGCCTAAAGGGGTAGTCATAGTCAAAATGAAACTCAACTCCCTAGCATGCATATCTATCAACTCTGCAATAAGCCCTGTATTCTCACTGTTACTAGCAACGTAGTTACTGTTTTGCTGCTCGTTTGTGAGGTGGCATAATGCTGCAAAACAAACTGTTAGCACATATAAAATTAAACATAGGGTGGTCACACATTGCTCACACGATTCTATTCTAACGAGAATCTAACGAATCCTCGCCACGTCCTTAAGATTTCTAGTTTCTTTTACTTGCCCGAAACATGTCCCGCTCTGATACCAGTCTGTTGCGACCCCAGACCGGGTTAGGGGACCAAATTCGGGATCCGACGGGTGATGCCGTGCCACGTGCATCTCTTTGGTTGGCTAATCCGTACACGGTTTATCAAAACATTTCATCCGTGCACGTGATTTCCCACAGGGTTCCGCGGCGAGGATTATACATCCAAGTCAATCACATATACAAGTCACGTACACTTTCAAGATGCGGAAGCGTGTAGTAAACCATATTAGTACCATTCTATATACAAGACTGATTTATAAATAGTATGACGAGATATCAGAATGAGCAATGATCATTAGCATATTTCCCCAAAAGTAAAAGTTAGAGTTTATACAAAAGATCAGTTTGTTAATTGCCCAAAAATTTAAAGGCCAACAAAGGCCATTACAACTAATAAGTAAACCCAAAAGGTGTTAATCAGAAAGTTCCCAAAAAGGTGGCGAATCTCTAAGCATGGATGGATGTCTACATGACATCATCAGCTTGCCACTCAACTAGCTGCTGCGGTTCACAAACTGCCTCCTCGGGTTCCTCCGCAAAGGCAACGGGTTCGGGACCTGGGTACCAAAATAAATGGATCGGACACGACGGTCGGTAGGTGGGTGAAAAGATATAACAATTATTTAAAAAAATTATACATTTGGAAAAACATTGAAACCTGTACAAATAATGAGTTGCATAAAAGAAGATACCTCATTTGTAAAAAATACATATGTAATAAAACATATAAGGGTATCAATGAATCGGGAAACTGTCAAGATGGCAACCACACAAAAGCTAGATCCTGTCACACTAAAGTGATGAGACACATACCCTACGGGACACTGACCTCAGTCACACAAGGTGAGGAGAGTCAATGTAAAAATATTATAATATACATATATATATATACTCTGCGGGACCACAGTAGCGAACAGGGCAAAAACATCTACGGGATTTAGACTGTAGCTAACTATACGGGAGGGGAAGGATCTCCAAGTCGGTGGATCAAACCGATGAGGTCCTCCAAGCTTAGTGGTGCGACTCATGGTCAAATGCGGGAAATCAAAACAAGTAAATACATATAACGGAACGGGATACCCATAGGCACAAAAGCATATTCATATTGGGACGAGCATATACGGGTTAGCAAAGGCTAAGCACATTTTCCAATACTTTTGGGACAAGTCTGGTTATAAAACATGAGGTTTGATATGTACAAATGAAATCCGGGTTTAAATAAGTATAATCATTCATCAATACCTCGAGACCAAATCGTCAAACGTATATACTTTGAAATCTCATGTCGATCGTGCGTTTAGGTGGTACCCGATATTTAAACGACATTAAAGATATCAATGTGTATACTTCGACCGAGAAGGGTCCACAAGTGATTGGAATAGAAATCCCTTTTTAATTCTCTTCATTTCCAAAAACCTGGGCAAATTCGGTTACCTGGCGTTGTCCCGTGGCTAGCCGCCGAAGGGTTCGGCGGTTATCCGCCTGCTGACAGCGAGGCTGACAGTGGATTCACCTGATGGATTGCAGCTCTCGGGATTTGTAACCGCGCAATTGTGGTTGTCTACCGGTTAGCATTTTTCGTTTGTCGTTAATGGCGTTGAGGGCCCTAGTGCTTGTAAGCCCTACGCCCAAGTGATGATTATTGGTCTGTCAGGGCTGAACATGAAGGGAACTATGATCATGAAGAATGGGTGGAGTTTTATCTCGAGCATGAGTCCTCCATGCCTGCTGTTTACGACTGTGTTTTTCAATTAGAGGAGATGATGGATAAGCGTCTTGCGGAGGTTACGCGTGGAAAATATGACTTACTAGTCATGAAATACAAGGGGTTTTGTAGGTTGAGGATTTATGTATTGTGGGGAGGACTACTCTCAACAGGTTACGCGGTTATGACGGTTTCTTGGAAGACCTACCGGCTTTTATTAGCAATGTGCTCCAATCTCTCTTGTGGAGCATGTTGGATATTCGGGGGATGTTCGAAGTCTGGGAGGCTATGAAAGCCTCCAATGAGTGGGCTCCTATTGATGATTTTAACACACTGCACAGGCAACTGGACCAACTCGAGCTTATGGTCATGCCCTGTCCGCATGAAGCCGAGTCATCTGTTCCGGGGCGCTATAGGAAATACTTTGAGATGCAGAACACCACCCTCTCAGCACTCATCCACCCGGTGTATTCAACTTATTTGGATGACTTCAAGCAAGTCCGGGAAATCTGCAATACCTTCCGGAATCCTCTAGACAACTTCGAGGAAGTACAAGGGCAGCTCGAAGCTCATGTTGTGGCCTAGACAGATTTTTAGCTACCCTTGTATTTCATGACTTCGAGCTGCCCTTGTACTTCCTCAAAGTTGTCTGGAGGATTTTGGAAGGCATCGTAGATTTCCTGGACGCGCTTGGAGTCATCCAAATAAACTGCATACACCGGGTGGATGAGTGCTGAGAGGGTGGTGTCCTGCATCTCAAAGTATTTCCTATAGCGCCTTGGAACAGATGACTCAGCTTCATGCGGACAAGACATGACCATAAGCTCTAGTTGGTCCATTCGCCTGTGCAGTATGTTAAAATCATCAACAGGAGCCTGCTCATTGGTGGCTTTCATAGCCTCCCAGAGTTCGAACATCCCCTGAATATCCAACATGCTCCACAAGAGAGATTGGAGCACATTGGTAATAAAGTCGGCGGGTATTCCAAGGGCCCGTCATAATCGCACAGCATGTTGAGAGCAGTGCTCCCCACAATACATAAATTCCCATACAGCCCACAAATCCCCTTGTATTTCATGACTAGTAAGTCATATTTTCCACGCGTAATCTCCACAAGACGCTTATCCATCGTCTCTTCGAATTTAAAAACACAGTCATAAGTAGCAAGCATGGAGGATTCATGCTCGAGATAAACTTCACTCGTTCTTCATGATCATGGCACCCTTCATGTTCAGCCCCGACAGACCAATAATCATCACCTGGGGTTAGGTCTTACAAGCACAAGGGCCCTCAACACCATTAACGACAAACGAAAAAACTAGAGAGCCAGTCATTAGATGGATTGAGCCCTGTAGCCACACAGGCAAGACCTTAGAAATCCCTCACCGTATGAGAACAGCCCAGGAAGACTTAGATTCCAGAATTGATGGGGTCCCAAATTAAAGTAAAAAAAAGGGGGGGAGGGGAGGTCACTTAGGTGCCCCAGGGGTAACGCCCGGGTCTGTTTCGAGGAATTCACCTCGAAAAGTCTGGGTTCGACCATCATCACTCTACTAGGCCTTCTTAAATCTATGGGAATTATTCTTAGAGGTACTGCAGGGCTATCCTAAGCCCTTTTGAAAGGAAAAGGTCTAAACTATATGCCCATATAATATAACATCTTAAAACACACAAAAAGAGAGAAAGTAACTGTAAGACCCCAACCCGAGAGACCTCGATTAGTGCTAATTAAGTCGTGTCTTAGCTATAAGTGTTTTTAGTGGATTTTGATTTAGTTTTGGGTCAGAATAGCATTTATAATAGCTTTGGGGAATTTTGAGAGCTTTCTTGATTTGTGGGACCTTTTGGGGTTCTTGATGCGATCTTGCATGAGCTTTGGGGATTATTCGTGATTTCCTAAAAAATGTGTTTTTAATCCCGTTTAACTTATTTATTATTATCTTCAACTTTCATGTTGACCCCGTTTTCATTCGAGAGCGAAACCCGACTTTTCACAATTTGAGAGCAAAACAATCTTTTTACTCAAAAATCTAGATACGATTTTCAATGTCACCAAAGCATGCAAAATATATACTTTTTGGAAACTAGATATTTCGTCGAGCAACTTTGTCTTCTTCGTCGAATTCATTTGAGGTCCCGAAATCGATGTTTTGAGCTTGAGAAGTATTTTAAGTGGTGGGACCCACTTCACCTTTTGTATATAAGGGAAACCCTTCTTCCCTCTTCTCTCCTTTACCCTAATTTCCTGCACAAGAGAGAGAGCCCAGCAGCAGCCACCGGTCTTCTCTTCTCCTTCTCATTTTCTTCCTCCTTTAGCCCCTCAAAACTTCACCAAATCGAGGGAAGGTCTTCACAAACATTTCTCCCCTCGTCAAGAGCTTTCGTTTGGTACTATTTTTATAGCAAACCGGCGATTTCGAATTTCTCCTTGCTCATTTAAGAACTCTACAAGTAAGAGACCTCTTCTATCTTCTAGATTCTTGTCCTTTTGGTCTTTGGGAAGCCCCATTTCAATTATTGAGAGTCCTTTTGTTTCATTTCGATTGATTTTGATGTGTTAGGGTTTCTATTTGGGGATGTTTGGTTTAGATTGTTGCTAGAGGCTTGGAGTGGTGATTAGAAGTGATTTGCATTAGCTTGGACCCAAGGCAAGTGGATGATTTGATAATTGCATGTTTTATGAAAAGTATGATTTTTCCCTCTTATATATTGATATTTCACATTGTTTTGAAAATGCATGATGTTTAGCCTAATTCTCTTGTTTATATTGGAAAAATGATATTTGGTTGAAACTTTGATCTAAATTAGAATGGATTTCTCATGCTTTAGTGTGAATGGAATGAGAGGATTTGATGGAAGATTGCATGTTCTTGAATGGTGGGATTGAAGTGGTGGAATCGGAGATTTGATTGATGGAAGGAAGGAGCTTTTAGCTTAGTTTATTATAGTGAAGGGGTGGTATTGAATGGAGAATGAAATGGGGAAAGAAAGGATCTGAAGCTGCACCTGATATGGAATTTCCGGAGCTGGCGATCAGCTGGCGGTCACCCGGCGGCTAGCCACCTGGTACCTTACGGCTAACAGCATAAGCCACGGTCGCATTTCCAGAGAGCTGCATTTCTAGTTCCAGGGGTTTGACATTGATAAAGGTGCTACTGTTATGAAGTCTGGTGAGCTAATAGGTACTTCTGAAATTGGCCTACTTGCAACTGTGGGAGTAATGAGGGTGAGAGTAATCCTATTTGTTCTGTATAATGCTGCTTAGAAACTATAAATGGATGTCATACATTGGTATCATGGGTTACACAACATGCAGGTGTACCCAAGGCCAACAGTTGCGATGCTTTCAACAGTGGATGAGCTTGCAGAGCCTACAACTCATTATCTAAGCCATGGCCAGGTTGTACATATTTTTTTATTTGGATAGAATTTTAAGACATGGAACTTTGTATTATTCAAGGGCATATGGATTATGGAGTCAATTAGTCAATCCTTGGCATTTATTTTTGATGATTAACTTCACTGTTGGATATTGAACTAGGTTATGTTTGAATGTTAGATCTGATATGCTTTATACTTTGATGGCCATTCTTTGTTGTTAATCAGATCAGAGACTCCAACTGTTCTATGCTTCTGGCAGCTGCCATACAGCAACAGTGCAAAATAGTTGACCTGGGCATTGCTCATGACAATGAAGAAGATCTTGAAAGGATTCTTGACTATGCCAATTCTGGTGGGATTGATATACTGTTTACTTCTGGAGGTGTTCCAATGGGAGATAGAGATTTTGTCAAGCCTTTGTTAGCAAAGAGAGGGACCATCCATTTTAGCAAGGCATGTTTGATGGCTCATCTATGTATTTTTCCTGGTTTCTGTGAAAAGTGAATAGAAAATCTACTTCTCGTACCATTTTTTAAAAATGTTTCTCGTACCAAGTCTCACTAGAGCATGTTCCATGAATAGGGTCAGTGTGCGGGGGGATCATTTATTAGTGTGGGTAGCAGATTTGTCAAAACTAAGATAATATGATTCCCAGATTCGGCACCATAGAGGATTTTGCAATTTAATATTAAATATATATACCAATTAAACCTAGGACCCTGCTACAGTGGGACCGCACTGGGTGATGACCAGAGGTTCCCTTAATGCTGGAAAGAATGGAGAGGAATGGATGTAGAATGATGGCTGATACCTATAATTTAATTTTGAAACTGTTTATCGGGTGGAATGATCAGGAGAGAGTTCAATCCATATGGGGAGAGATGGAGAAAAATGGCATGGGTCCTGATCAATGATCTTATACCATCATGATTCATGGGCTTTACCGCAAGGGAAATATGGATGAGACTTTGCAATATTTCAATGAGATGACATGAAAAGGAATGACACCAGAGCCAAGGACTAGATTATTGGTAAAAGCAATTGAGCTTAAGAGAGCAGAGAATGCAAATGCATTGAGTTCTAATGTTGATGAGAAGAGGAAGAAGAAGAAGATAGCAAGATAATCCCTTTTGAAGTCGTCGTTGAACTATGTACCTCGAGGAGCAAGACAATCCCTTTTGAAGCCCAAATTGTAAGACCCCGACCCGAGAGACCTCGATTAGAGTTAATTAAGTTGTGTTTTAGTCTTAAGTGTGTCTAGTGGTTTTTGGATTAGTTTGGGGATTAGAATAGCTTTTATAATAGCTTTGGGGAATTTGGAGAGCCTTTTTACTTGTGGGACCCTTTGGGGGTTCTTGTTACGAAATGTGTGAGATTGGGGGTTTACCCATGATTTCCGGAAATTTTATTTTTAACCCCATTGGACTTATCATGTTAATCCCTACAACTTTCATGTTGACATCATTTCCATTCGAGAGCCCTAAACCCGACTTTTCGCAATTCGAGGGCAAAATGGTCTTTTTACCCAAAATCTGGACACCAATTTCAATGTCACCAAAACGTGCAAAATATATACTTTTTGAAAACTAGAAATTTCGCCGATCAACTTTGTCTTCTTCATCGAATTCGTTTGAAGCCCCGAAAGCCGTGTTTTGAGCCCGAGAAATCTTTTAAGTTATGGGCCCCACCCCACTTACTATATAAGGAGAGCTCTTCTCTTAATCCTTCCATTTCTTGCTAAAACCCTAGAAGGAGAGAGGTTCCAGCCCTAAGGGTTTTTCCCCTTGTTCATCTTGCTTTCTTCCTCACAAATCACCACAAGAGCCTTGCTAAATCAAGATGGACCTTGCAATCTTCTTCTTCATCTCAAGGGCTTCATCTTGACACCATTTTTGAAGAAAACCGCCCACTCCAAGACTTCCTTTGGACAACACCTTGCTTTTTGAAGAACTTCCTTATAAGTGATCTTCCTAAAAGTTTTAGAACCTTATTTATTTAGCCCTAGGGAAGCTCCATTTCGGTTATTGGAAGATTTCGTTTTGTTTTGCTTGGATTTTGATATTTTAGGGTTGGATTTGGGGGTTTTTGTATAGGTGTTTGATTGTGGGCTTAAGAGGTGATTAGAGCTCAATTTGATTTGCATTGGACCCAAGGCAAGTGGATGAAATGATTCTCATGTGTTTATCATGTTTTATGCAAAATTTGATTTATCTTCATTGATAGTTTTAATGGTTTAACATGCTTGATTCTATTGATTTTGAATGATGATTTGATGAGTTGAGGAGGTTAAGAAAGGGCCCAAATATTCATGAAGTTATGTTTGGAAGAAGGGGAAAGAAAGGAAATGGATAGGGATTGGACAAAAGAGGAATCCAACCAAATGGGTTGAGATTCGTCGCTGTCCGATCGATCGGACTGTGGGCGTTACAGGGCCGATCGATCGGACTATAAATAACTGAGAGTATTTCAGGACCGATCGATCGGCCAATGAGTCCGATCGATCGGACTGTAAATAACTGAGAAGATTTCAGGACCGATTGATCGGCCAATGGGTCCGATCGATCGGACTGAAATGAGAAGAACTGCAAAATAAGGGGATTGTTGGACCGTTCTCCAGATTCACTTCAAGCCCATATCCAAGTCTAATTCGGCTCTATCCCTTCTCTTCTTATTTGAAGACATCGAACCTATAATGATGCATTTAAACCCATGAAAGATTTGGGTAAATTGTGATGGGATGTAGTGGGGAGGTATTGTTTGGAGCCCCAATGTTATGTAAGGACTTGTAAGGCGTTGTGTGAAGTCCGGAGGAAGGAGAAACCTCATCTTGGAGATTCGGTGAGGATTTCTAGATTGGTCAATGTGCATAAGGACTCGGAATGTCTCTAATTCCTAAAGAGTACCAATTTATATCATGACCGACATACGGGACCCTATTCACATTGACTCAATTCTGAGAACCCCATTGTCTGGCCCGAAAATATATGAGAAATCATTCTTATTCGATTTTCAATCAAACTCTTATTTGGGATTTGAAACCCATGCGATATGACTAGACTGTCTCGAGAATATTAAAAGTGATGTGTTTAGCTTTTGCTAACCTGTATGTGTCAACCTGATGTGAATATGTATTTGTGCCTATTGGCACCCCGTTCTTTTACTATGCATATGATTTGATTTATCGTATTTGACCTATGAGACGGCACCACTGAGCTTGGACGACCTCGTCGGTTTGATCCACCGACTTGGGGCTCCTTCCCCTCCCGATAGTCAGCTGCAGTCTGGAACCCGTAGAGTTTTACCCGGTTCGCTACTGTGGTCCCGCAGAGTATATATATATGTATATTATAGTATCTTATCGTTGTCCCTCCTCACCTTGTGTGACTGAGGTCAATGATCCCGTAGGGTATGTGCTCTCTTCACATTAGTGAGAGAGGATCTAGCTTTGTGTGGTTGCCACCTTGTTAGTCCCGAATCCATGTTACCTTACATGTTTATTGCATATGTGCCTCTTTTAAATGATGCATTGTCTTTTATGAAGTTCATTATTTTATTCACAAGTTTTCTAAACTCTCGCAAAGTATCATTGTTTTATTATTGTTAAATCTTTTCACCCACCTGCCAGACCGTCGTGTCTGATCCATTTATTTTGGTACTCAGGTCCCGAGCTTATTGCCATCGAGGAGGAGCCTGAGGAGGCGGTCGATGAACCGCAGCGTGTGATAGAGTGGCAAGCCGACGATGTCATGTAGACATTCGTTTGGGCTTTGAGAACGACATATTTTGAGAACTTGTGACATCTTTATTTTGGGTTTTATTGGTTGTATGGTCTTTGTTGACCATTATTTTGGGGCATTAATCAACTGATCTTTTGTAAATACAATTAACTTTACTTTTGGGGATATATGCTTATGATCATTGCTCATTCTGATATCTTGTCATGTTAATCATAAATCAGTCTCGTTTATGGAATGGAATAGCACTAATATGATTTGCTACACGCTTCCGCAATCTTGAATATGTGTTTGATATGTTTATATGTGAGATGATTTGTAAAGATAATCCTCACCGCGGAACCCTGTGGGAAATCACGTGCACGGATAAATGTTCTTTTAATTCCGTGTGCGGTTTAGCCAAAGAGATGCACGTGGCGCGGCATCATTAGGTCCCGATCCCGAATTTGGTTCCCCGACCTGGTCTGGGGTCGCGACAGGACTGGTATCAGAGCGGGACATGTTTCAGGCAATTTAAAGAAACTAGAAATCTTAAGTACGTGGCGGGGATTCGTTCGACTCTCGTTAGATAGAATCGTGTGAGCAATGTGTAACCACCCTGTACTTGATTTATATGTGCTAACAACTTGTTTTGATGTGTTATGCCACCTCGCAAACGAGCACCAAACAGTAACCACGTTGCTAGTAACAGTGAGAGTGCAGAGCCTATTGCAGAGGAACCACAGGAGACTAACATGCAGAACCAATTCCAGCAAATGCTGCAGGCTATGTCAGACCAGCACCGTCAGGCCAATGAGAACCAGGCTAGGCTTCAAGCACAAGCACATGAGACACAGGCCAGATTGCAAGAACAAATGCTTAAGAAAGACGAGGATCATGCTAGGGAGATGGCTCAAATGCAAGCACAGTTGTTGGGTGTGCTAGAGAGGAGACCGGAACCAATCCCAGTTGCACCACCGGGTCCGGTCAACAATAGAGGGAATGATCCTAATATGCTGTATGAGAGGTTCAGGAAGAGAGGACCGAAGGAATTCTTGGGGACCGAGGATCCAATGGCAGCAGATGACTGGCTTGAGCACACAGAGAATATATTCGAGATCTTCACATGTACGGGTGTAGAACGAGTACAACTTGCAGCCTCTATGTTCACGGGCTTAGCAGATATATGGTGGAAGACCATCAAGGCAGAATATAGGACAATGGCAGATACAGAAGCTTGGAGTAACTTCAAGAGACAGTTTGGAGAGAAATATGTACCTGCACATGTCAAGAGGCAAAAGGCAGCATAATTTCAGCAACTTGTGCAAGGGAACATGACAGTCCTCGAATACCTCACCAAATTTGAGAGGTTGTCAAGGTATTCACCGGAGTTAGTCGACACCGTGGAGAAGAAGATAACCAAGTTCCTTGAGGGATTTCACCCGATCATTGAGAGGGATGCTACCGGGATTGTACCACCCGTCACCTTTGAAGAAGCTGTCAAAAGGGCATACAAGTTTGAGAACTTCCATAACAAGATCATCAAGAACCAGGGAAAGGGTCAAGGCCAGCAGCAGAACAATCAATAGAGGAACAATCAGAACAAGAGGCCAAGGCAAGAGCAGAATGCACAGAATCTAAGAGCTTGCATCCATTGTGGAAAATATCATGGGAATGCCCAATGCCGTACTATCACAACGGCATGTTTTAGATGTGGTTCGATGGATCACCAGATGAGGGATTGCCCGAGGTCAGAAAGACAGAATAGACAGCAACAGGGAGCACAGCGTCAGGCACCACCTCAGAATGCGTTAGTAGTCCAGAATCAGGCAAGGCGACTACAGCAACAGGCACCACAACAGCAGCAGAGGCCACAGCAGCAACAACAGGCCCGTCAGCAAGGGCAGAATCAGAATCAGAATCAGCGTCCTCAGAATCAGAACAGGAATGTGTAGCAAGGCAGGCAACCACAAGGACAAAACAGGCCACAATAGAGGGCACAGCTATATGCTGTTAATAGAGCTGATGCAGAGGTGGAAGGCAATGTAGTGGAAGGTACACTTCTCGTCTGTGGTTTTGATGCTAGGGTTTTATTTGACCCTGACTCTACTCACTCATTCCTATCTCCAAAACTTGCTAAGTTGATTGATATGCATGCTAGAGAGTTGAGTTTCATCTTGACTGTGACTACCCCTTTAGGTAAGGAAGTTGTTTGTAGCACTTTTTACCCTAGTTGTTCAGTCATGATAGGAGAAGTAGTATTACCGGCCGATCTCATCTTATTGGAGATGCAGGATTTTGATGTCATCCTAGGGATGGATTGGTTAGCAGGTTACCATGCTACTATGGATTGTTTCCATAAGACCCTAACTTTTAAGTTAGAGGAGACCCAAGCAGGGGTGTTGTTTCAGGGAGAGAAGAGTAGTTCTGGTGCAGGGTTTATTTCAGCATTGAAGGCTGATAGACTTCTAAGAAGTGGTTGTGAGGGTTATTTGGCGTTTATCACGGAGGATAAACGGTCCCAAGGGGTGGAGGAGATCCCAATTATTTGTGAGTTTCCGGATGTTTTCACGGAGGAGATACCAGGATTGCCACCCATTAGAGAGATAGACTTCACTATTGAGTTGTTACCGGGGACCGCTCTGATATCTATTGCACCTTACAGAATGGCCCCGGCAGAATTGGGAGAGTTAAAGATTCAGTTGCAAGAACTTTTGGACAAGGGTTTTGTGAGACCTAGTGTGTCACCGTGGGGAGCACCAGTTTTGTTTGTGAAGAAGAACGATGGTTCTATGAGAATGTGCATCGACTATAGGAGATTGAACCAAGTGACCATAAAAAACAAGTATCCATTGCCAAGGATAGATGAATTTTTCGATCAGTTGCAAGGAGCTGCTTACTTTTCGAAGATTGATTTGAGATCAGGCTACCATTAGTTGAGAGTTAGAGATTCAGTGTACCAAAAACAGCCTTTCAGACAAGATATGGACACTATGAGTTTCTAGTGATGCCATTTGGTTTGACTAATGCACCGGCAGTTTTCATGGCATTGATGAACAAGATATTTGCAGAGTATCTGGATCAGTTTACAGTGGTATTTATTGATGATATTTTGGTGTATTCCAAGACCGAAGAAGACCACGAAGAACATTTGAGGATAGCACTTCAGCTTTTGAGGGAAAATCAGTTGTTTGCAAAGCTTTGTAAGTGTGAATCTTGGTTGGACCAAGTCACATTTTTGGGTCATATCATCTCGAAGGAAGGATTATTAGTGGACCCGTCCAAGATTGAGGCAGTTATGAGTTGGGACAGACCGAAGAATGCATCAGAGATCAGGAGTTTTCTTGGATTGGCAGGGTATTATCGGAGGTTTGTGCAAGGATTTTCGTCGATTGCGTCACCTTTGACGAAGTTGACAAGGAAGAATGCACCATATGTATGGACGGACAAGTGTGAGGCTAGTTTCCAAGAGCTGAAGAAGAGATTGACTACAGCTCCAGTCCTTACTTTGCCATCTGGGAGCGGCGGTTTTACCATTTTCACCGATGCTTCCAATGTTGGACTTGGATGCGTGTTAATGCAAGACGGAAAGGTAGTTGCTTATGGATCCCGGCAGTTGAAAGACCATGAGAAGAATTATGCAACACATGACCTCGAGTTGGCAGCAGTTGTTTTAGCTTTGAAGATGTGGAGACACTAGCTCTATGGAGAGAAGTTTGAGGTTCACTCCGACCACCGTAGTCTACAGTACTTGTTTTCTCAGAAGGAGTTGAACATGAGGCAGAGAGGATGGATGGAATATATCAAAGACTACGATTTTCCGATCAAGTATCACCCGGGGAAAGCAAATGTAGTTGCAGATGCCTTGAGCAGGAAGTCAGTTAGCATGGCAAGTCTTCGAGGGACTTATGTGGTACAGCAGTTGGAAGAGTTGGGAGTAGATTTTCAGCCACTAAGAGAGGGTGTCATGTTGGCAAATATGTCAGTGTCAGAGCCTTCTTTCATTCAGAAGATCAAAGATAATCAGTTACGGGACCCGGAGTTGGCTAAGATTTCCGAGCATATAGCAGATCGTCCGGATTTTCGTGTTGTGGATGGAGTTTTGTACTACCGAGATCGTCTATGTGTGCCTAACTTGGAGGACTTGAGAAGTGATATCATGACCGAGGCTCACAATACCAAGTATTCCATACACCCGGGCAGTACAAAGATGTACCAAAACTTGAAGGGCAGATTTTGGTGGAATAACATGAAGAGAGAGATAGCAGCTTTCGTCTCTAGATGTATGACATGTCAGTTGATCAAGGCAGAACATCAGAAACCTCCAGGGTTGCTACGGCCATTAGAGATTCCGGAATGGAAATGGGAGCATATTACTATGGACTTCGTCTCGGGTTTACCAAAGACTAGTAAGGGCAATGATGCTATTTGGGTCATAGTGGATCGTCTCACCAAGTCAGCTAATTTCCTACCGATGAAGACTGGGAAGAAGATGCACATGTTACCTTTGGCACAGTTGTTCGTCACAGAGATCGTCAGTCGACATGGACAACCACTTTCCATCACATCCGATAGAGATAGTAGATTTGTCTCGAGATTTTGGAAGACATTGCATGAGTCTATGGGTACGAAGTTACAGTTCAGCACAGCCTATCACCCATGTCAGTTAGAGAGGACAATTCAGACACTTGAGGATATGCTCAGAGCTTGTGTATTAGATTTCAAGACTCAGTGGGACAAAGCCTTACCGTTGTGTGAGTTCGCTTATAACAATAGTTTCCACTCGAGTATCGGAATGGCGACTTTTGAGGCTTTGTATGGCAGAAGGTGTAGGATACATGTTTGTTAGGAAGAAGTTGGCACTCGCAGTTTCCATGGACCGACTATTGTTAGTGAGACAAATGACAAGGTCAAGTTGACCCAAGAACACCTGAAAGTGGCTCAGAGTAGGCGGAAGAGCTTTGCAGATTCTCACAGAAGGGATTTACAGTTCAAAGAAGGAGATAAGGTTTTCTTGAAAGTGTCACCTACTCGTGGAACCTTGAGGTTTGGGCAGAAGGGCAAATTATCTAGGAGGTACATTGGACCGTATGACGTTGTGAGTAAGATTGGTGATGTGGCTTATAAATTAGCCTTACCACCCGAGCTCTCCTGTGTACACAATGTTTTCCATGTATTTATGTTAAAGAAGTACGTTCCTGACAGACTACACATACTCTGTTATGAGCCCTTGGAAACCCGAGAAGATGCGACTTATGTTGAGAAGCCTAAGCAGATTATTGACACCAAGGAATAAGAGTTGAGAACTCGGACTATTCAGTGGGTCAAAGTGCTTTGGGAGAATCATGGACCGGAAGAAGCGACTTGGGAATTACGGGATCAAGTTCAGAAGAAGTACCCACATCTCCTACCGGCGGTGAGTTTTAGTTTCCATTTGGAGGACCAAATGTCCTAAGGGGTGGAGGATGTAAGACCCCGACCCGAGAGACCTCGATTAGAGTTAATTAAGTTGTGTTTTAGTTTTAAGTGTGTCTAGTGGTTTTTAGATTAGTTTGGGGATTAGAATAGCTTTTATAATAGCTTTGGGGAATTTGGAGAGCCTTTTTACTTGTGGGACCCTTTGGGGGTTCTTGTTACGAAATGTGTGAGATTGGGGGTTTACCCATGATTTCCGGAAATTTTATTTTTAACCCCATTGGACTTATCATGTTAATCCCTACAACTTTCATGTTGACATCATTTCCATTCGAGAGCCCTAAACCCGACTTTTCGCAATTCGAGGGCAAAATGGTCTTTTTACCCAAAATCTGGACACCAATTTCAATGTCACCAAAACGTGCAAAATATATACTTTTTGAAAACTAGAAATTTCGCCGATCAACTTTGTCTTCTTCATCGAATTCGTTTGAAGCCCCGAAAGCCGTGTTTTGAGCCCGAGAAATCTTTTAAGTTATGGGCCCCACCCCACTTACTATATAAGGAGAGCTCTTCTCTTAATCCTTCCATTTCTTGCTAAAACCCTAGAAGGAGAGAGGTTCCAGCCCTAAGGGTTTTTCCCCTTGTTCATCTTGCTTTCTTCCTCACAAATCACCACAAGAGCCTTGCTAAATCAAGAATGGACCTTGTAATCTTCTTCCTCATCTCAAGGGCTTCATCTTGACACCATGTTTGAAGAAAACCGCCCACTCCAAGACTTCCTTTGGTCAACACCTTGCTTTTTGAAGAACTTCCTTATAAGTGATCTTCCTAAAAGTTTTAGAACCTTGTTTGTTTGGCCCTAGAGAAGCTCCATTTCGTTTATTGGAAGATTTCATTTTGTTTTGCTTGGATTTTGATATTTTAGGGTTGGATTTGGGGGTTTTTGCATAGGTGTTTGATTGTGGGCTTAAGAGGTGATTATAGCTCAATTTGATTTGCATTGGACCCAAGGCAAGTGGATGAAATGATTCTCATGTGTTTATCATGTTTTATGCAAAATTTGATGTATCTTCATTGATAGTTTTAATGGTTTAACATGCTTGATTCTATTTTTTTTTTTTTGAATGATGATTTGATGAGTTCAGGAGGTTAAGAAAGGGCCCAAATATGCATGAAGTTATGTTTGGAAGAAGGGGAAAAAAAGGAAATGGATAGGGATTGGACAAAAGAGGAATCCAACCAAATGGGTTGAGATTCGTCGCTGTCCAATTGATCGGACTGTGGGCGTTACAGGGTCGATCGATCAGACTGTAAATAACTGAGAGTATTTCAGGACCGATCTATCGGCCAATGAGTTCGATCGATCGGACTGTAAATAACTGAGAACATTTTAGGACCGATCGATCGGCCAATGGGTCCGATCGATCGGACTGAAATGAGAAGAACTGCAAAATAAGGGGATTGTTGGACCGTTCTCCAGATTCACTTCAAGCCCATATCCAAGTCCAATTCAGCTCTATCCCTTCTCTTCTTATTTGAAGACATCGAACCTGTAATGATGCATTTAAACCCATGAAAGATTTGGGTAAATTGTGATGGGATGTAGTGGGGAGGTATTGTTTGGAGCCCCAATGTTATGTAAGGACTTGAAAGGCGTTGTGTGAAGTCCGGAGGAAGGAGAAACCTCATCTTGGAGATTCGGTGAGGATTTCTAGATTGGTCAATGTGCATAAGGACTCGGAATGTCTCTAATTCCTAAAGAGTACCAATTTATATCATGACCGACATACGGGACCCTATTCACACTGACTCAATTCTGAGAACCCCATTATATGGCCCGAAAATATATGAGAAATCATTCTTATTCGGTTTTCAATCAAACTCTTATTTGGGATTTGAAACCCATGCGATATGACTAGACTGTCTCGAGAATATTAAAAGTGATGTGTTTAGCTTTTGCTAACCTGTATGTGTCAACCTGATGTGAATATGTATTTGTGCCTATTGGCACCCCGTTCTTTTACTTTGCATATGATTTGATTTATCGTATTTGACCTATGAGTCGACACCACTGAGCTTGGACGACCTTGTCGGTTTGATCCACCGACTTGGGGCTTCTTCCCCTCCCGATAGTCAGCTGCAGTCTGGAACCCGCAAAGTTTTACCCGGTTCGCTACCGTGGTGCCGCAGAGTATATATATGTATATTATAGTATCTTATCATTGTCCCTCCTCACCTTGTGTGACTGAGGTCAATAATCCCGTAGGGTATGTGCTCTCTTCACATTAGTGAGAGAGGATCTAGCTTTGTGTGGTTGCCACCTTGTTAGTCCCGAATCCTTGTTACCTTACATGTTTATTGCATATGTGCCTCTTTTAAATGATGCATTGTCTTTCATGAAGTTCATTATTTTATTCATAAGTTTTCTAAACTCTTGCAAAGTATCATTGTTTTATTATTGTTACATCTTTTCACCCACCTGCCAGACCGTCGTGTGTGATCCATTTATTTTTGTACTCAGGTCCCGAGCTTATTGCCATCGAGGAGGAGCCTGAGGAGGCGGTCGATGAACCGCAGCGTGTGATAGAGTGGCAAGCCGACGATGTCATGTAGACATTCGTTTGGGCTTTGAGAACGACACATTTTAGGAACTTGTGACATCTTTATTTTGGGTTTTATTGGTTGTATGGTCTTTGTTGACCGTTATTTTGGGGCATTAATCAACTGATCTTTTGTAAATACAATTAACTTTACTTTTGGGGATATATGCTTATGATCATTGCTCATTCTGATATCTTGTCATGTTAATCATAAATCAGTCTCGTTTATGGAATGGAATAGCACTAATATGATTTGCTACACGCTTCCGCACTCTTGAATATGTGTTTGATGTGTTTATATGTGAGATGATTTGTAAAGATAATCCTCACCGCGGAACCCTGTGGGAAATCACGTGCACGGATAAATGTTCTTTTAATTCCGTGTGCGGTTTAGCCAAAGAGATGCACGTGGCGCGGCATCATTAGGTCCCGATCCCGGATTTGGTTCCCCGACCCGGTCCGGGGTCGCGACACAAATCATTGAACTTGCTTCTGCCACACTGGTCAGAGGCATTGCTTGGTAATGAAGAAGGCTGGATTTCCTCAGGTTGTCATCAATTATGATGACAGTTCTTTTGAACTCTGCTGTAACCTCGTTACGACACTACAGGTCACCGGTTGCTTTAATCTATTATGATCTTTCAGGGTAAAACCATATTTATCTTACTTGAGAAAGATTGAGGGATCACTTCCGTGCACCACCCCAGATGGTGAGAAGCTCCATACTAGGGTACATGAAATTGTGAATTATCGATATCACATCCAGGGGTTGTGGTTATTGAGAAGATGGCAACAATTGCAAGATGTACCTGAAATTTTATGTAACGAGGGAAGGAGGAAGAGACGAGAGTTGGAGAGAAAACTGATGCTCCAAAAGGGAGGATCATCTGTCAATTTATATTATCATTATACCCTAATCAAGGGCTCTAAACATGCTAATTAATACAATCAGAATAAAGAATGAATCAATCTCCTAATCTACGTAAGGAAGTAATACAGAGAAATCAACAACATAATCTAATCACTGAATCCCATACACGTGGGATTTTATATACAATTGAGTGGGCTGGGCCTAAGTGGGCCTAAGCCACACTATTTTCTACACTCCCCCTCAAATTGATGTGGTAATGCAGAAAACAACAATTTGTTGGTGAGATCATGATGGCGCGGTTTGGGAAGTGTTTTTGTGAAGATATCTGCCAACTGGTCATGAGTAGAGACATGAGGCAGAGTTATCTTCTCAGTAACAAAATGCTGACGGATGAAGTGGCAATCAATCTCAATATGCTTCGTTCTTTCATGAAAGACCGGATTGTTTGCAATTCGGGTAGCACTGGTGTTGTCCCCATGAAGAGGTGTAGAGCTACCAACAGCGACACCGAATTCACAGAGAAGATGGCGTAGCCAGATGATTTCAGCACTCGCGGGTGACATGGCCCGATATTCTGCCTCAGCAGAAGATTTCGAAACAGTGGTTTGCTTCTTGCACTTCCATGAAATCAAAGATTCCCCAAGAAACATACACCAACTAGTGGTAGATCGTCGAGAATCGTGGAAACCTGCCCAGCCAGCATCCGCATAAGCAGTTAAGTGCAGAGAAGTGCCCGAAGAGTAGAAGAGACCATGATTAAGGGTGCCTTTGACATAACGGAGTATGCGCAAGCCAGCAGTAAGGTGAGGTTTGTGAGGATTGCTCACAAACTGGCTAACCGTATGAACAGCATGAGAGATATCAGGCCGAGTCATAGTTAAGTAGAGCAAACTACCAACTATCCGCCGAAAAACAGAGGGATCATCCAGGGGAGGGCCATCATCCGTACTGATCTTACTGTTCAACTCCATAGGTGTATCAAAAGTGTGAGCATCATCAAGTCGTGCCGAAGTGATCAAATCTTTAGCATATTTCCTCTGATGAACCCGAATGCTAGATTTGTTACACAAGAACTTCAGCCCCAGAAAGTAGGTGAGAGGACCAAGATCCTTTATTCTGAAGTGGCGAGTGAGATGATGTTTGAGATCCGTAACGCTGGCACTATCATTGCCACTGATAATCATATCATCAACATAGACTAAAAGGAAGGTGTAGCCCTTCGTTGTCCACCTAAGAAATAATGAGCTATCCAAACGACTCTGATGAAATCCAGCTTGAAGAATTGCAGTCCGGAATTTATCAAACCAAGCCTTGGGAGCCTGCTTAAGTCCATACAAAGATTTCCGCAACTTACAAACATGCTTAGGAGGACAGGCATATCCTGGAGGAGGCTTTAAGTAAACAGTCTCTTGCAAATCCCCATGAAGAAATGCATTTTTGACATCCATTTGCCACAAAGGCCAGTTGCGGGCTGCAGCGACATAGAGGAGAGTACGAACGGTGGTCATTTTAGCCACTGGTGCAAATGTCTCCTCATAGTCGATTCCATATTCCTGTTTATAACCCTGGGCAACCAACCGGGATTTGTAGCGATCAAGACTTCCATTGGAGTGAACTTTTATGGAGTAGATCCATTTACTGCCAATCATAGAGGCTCCTTCAGGAGCCGGTATCAAGTCCCATGTCTGATTAGCTTCGAGAGCGAGCAATTCCTCATTCATTGCATCCTGCCAGTAAGCAATCTTCAAGGCATGTGAATATGAGGTGGGTATAGGAGCACTATCTAAAGATGAAAAGAGAGCAGGAAAGCCATAACTGTTAGGGGCAATGGAAAGACGATTAGATCATTATCAGAAGAAGCATTATTACCTGTAGGAGCAGTAGGCGGCACTGGGAGATGAATTGGAGAGGGAGGCACCATAGGAGGAACCTTGTTACGCCGGACATAGACCTTGAGAGCAGGTGATGGAGAAGTAGACTCCGGGAATTGTGGCAAATAGGACACAGCAATAGGATGATGATCTAAACGTAATGAAAAGAAAGGAATTTGTTCCAGGAATATCACATTACGAGAGGTCGCATGCATTTTTCAAACCGGTCATAACACAAGAAACCTTTGCGTTCAGAACTGTAGCCAAGAAAGATGCATTTGGCAGCCTGAGGGGATAGCTTAGCGCGTTCAGTCGGTGGAAGATGAACAAAACACTAGCAACCAAACACACGTAAGTGAGAGTATGAAGGAGGATGTTCAAAGAGAACTCCGTAAGGAGTAGTCTTGCCTAGAACAATACTAGGAAGAAGATTGATCAAATATATCACAGTCTGTGCAGCATCACACCAAAATTCGGGAGGAGCTAATGATGTAAGTAAAAGGGTGCAAACTGTTTCAAGAATATGTTTGTTCTTTCTTTCCACAATTCCATTCTGCTGAGGAGTGTGCGGACATGATTTTTGATGAAGAATTCCTTTAGCAGAAAGGAAAGCAGAGAATTCATGAGACATGTATTCTCCGCCAGAATCAGATCTAAGAATCTTGATATCTTTCTTAAATTGGGTGTGGACCATGTTATAGAATCTTTGAAAATAGAAAACACTTCAGATTTTAAACGCATGAAATAAATCCAAGTATAACGAGAATGATCATCAATAAAAGTCACATAGTACTTGAATCCTGCCCTACTCAAGATAGGAGCAATGCCCCAAACATCAGTGTGAATGATGTCAAATGATTCTAATGCACGAGAATTAGAGACAGAAAATGGTAAAATATGACTTTTACTTAAACAACAAGCTTCACATTTTGATTGAGATAAAGAAGACATCATTTTATTATCAATTGGAGAGTCCAAACAACCAAGTTTAAACAAAGAAATTAAATAGGTGTCAGACCGCGACCCCGATTCGGTATTTTCTATTATTATTTTAATCATGATTATTATTTAAGTGGCTTTAGAGGATGATTAGCTTAGTTTTAAGCTAGAATAAACTTTTGTATAGCTTTGGGGATTTTTGAGAACCGATAGATTTAGTTTGACGCGGGACGGGGCGCCCGTGTATTTCGTGTGAGATTGGGGAATTTATGCCTATTTTGGAGAATTCCGATTTTTATGTCTTTCGACTCATTTTATTGTTTCAGATACTTTTTATGTTGTATCGATTTTCGTTTGAGGCTCAAAAATCATGTTTTTCGAGGAAAAGGGCAAAACTGACCTTTCACACAAAATCTGTACTGAAATTTTGAAAATTTCAGTAATTGGAAAAAATATACGTTTCGGAAAGTAGAAATTTCGTTAAGCGATTTTGTCTTCTTTGTGGTCTTCATTTGGGGCCCGCAAATGTTGTTTTCAGCCTTAAAAAGATTGGGGCCCATTTGAGACCTCTCACAAAGAGAACCTCTTTTCTCTTCTTCTTCATTTTGTGTTTTCCTACAACTCTTGAGCCTAGGACTTTTTCTCCTAGCCACTCTTTCTCTCTCTTCTTGTTTGCTAACTTCTTGGAGGAGAAGCCAAGGATTGATCTCCAAGGATCTTTCTCCATCTCCTAAGCTTCTCTAAGACCCATTTTTCAAAGGATTTGAGCAAAGAGAGACCCACTTTTCAAGCTCTTCTTTCTTGTTCAAGCTACATAAGGTTGGTTATTGTCTTTCTTTTATGAAATCTTGTCTCTTCAACCCATTTAAACAGTTGTTTTCACACATGCAAGGGTTTTCTCAAAGTTATGCAAGGATTTATTTCTCTTAGGGTTTTTCTCTTGGCCACTTTTGGGGCTTTTGTAGATTGGAGGCTTGGAACTCTAGAGAGAGAGTTTTAGTGTGGTTTGCCCTTCACCTTGGCTAAGGCAAGTGAGTAATTCGGTTAACTTGATGGTTTGTTCAATATCAATGTCTTCTTCTACCTCTCATGCCATGTTTTGTCTTCACATGATTCATGGGATTTTTTACTTGATATTTCAAGCTAGGTTTATATGCATTTCATCTTAGAAAATGTATTGCAAAGAGCTAAGTTTCTATTCCCCCTTTTTGTTGTTCTTGGTTAAACTCTTATTCTTCATAATTTTAGTGTCTTCTTGAATGAAGAAAGCCTTGTGTTTGTGTGGACAATTTGATTTAATTGGTGGATTTAGTGTATGATTGAAGTTAATGATGTATTGAAGAGGCAAGGAGAGGCCTTTTATTGTGAATATTATTGTAAGGAAGATAGGAGCGAAAAAAATGCCAAAAGAGGGCTGGAAGAGTGCATTTCTGCACTCTTCCACGGACCCAGCCAGAACTGGGTCCGCTCGAGCGACACAGTGGGCCGCTCAAGCGGAACCAACCCAGATTCTGGGCCCTTTTCAGGGCCCAGATGGGAAATGTTTTGGGGCCCCTTTTGAGGTCCATTTCTTGGCGAATTGTGGGCCCTTTCTAAACCATTTTTTTTGAGGCCCTGTGTAAGGTCTGTGACCTTACTGGGTCAGTTGGGCCCAATAACCCGGCCCGTTGACCCGTTTAATTTGTTATTATTTTTTTTAATTTTATTTTTAGATATTTAAGTGGGTTTAGATTATGAGCGAGTTTCTTTTAGCATTAGAATAGTATCTGCAAAGTTTCGTTTGATTCCGAGTTCGTTTGATCATAGCAGGGGGGGTAGTTTGCAATTTAGGAAAAATTGAGTGTTTTTCCGAAATATTCCAAACGCCGTGATTTTTGTGTTCGACAGAAAGGTCTCGTCGTTCTGATGACTTTTGTCTCTTGACTCATCGCGATCCAGCGATCAGAAACCTTTCAAGTGGTCCATTCTTTATCCGGACCCACTTAAAGGGCGATTCGATCTTTTCCTCTTAATTGTTTTCTTAAGCGAATGTTTGCCCTAATCCCATTTCGTTCTCTGCAATGAAAGTAACCCAGCAACCATTTCTTCTTCCTCTTTCTTTCTCAAGCCTAGAACCCTAGCCTAGAAGACCCCATTCGGAGATCCGATCCGTTAGGATTCATCCTTGCGATCTCCTCTTGCTTCCGGTGTAATTTTGGTAAGCATTCTCTCACCTTCATCTTTTTTAATCTTATGCCTTTTGGTTAGATTTAGGTCCGATCTTGATTCCTTTTCTTTTATTTCTTCTCCTTGGTGTATTAGGTTGTGTTTATACGGGTTAGATTGTGACTTTGAGGGTAGAAAAGCTTCTCTTCAGATTCCACCCATTTCCAATCTTCGTCTTGGTTGAGGCAAGTAGATATGCATTGCATTATAATCATGTGTGTTATTTTATTATTGATCTAGCTATGAGTCTTGATAGATATCTTCTTAATTCCAAGCATTTTTTATATTGATTTGGGGATTTTTAAATGTTAGGTTAGATTTGTGGAATAATTGGTTGAATGGTTTATTTGATAGCTCTAGGTTGTTTTAATTGCTGGAATACGATATAATGTGATTGATGGATTGAATGGGGAGCAAGGAGGCTCAGATTTCTACAGGTTTGGTCTTGGATTGACCGGAGGAAAAAGGGAGCAGAAACCCGATTCGGGCTTCAGGTTTGCTGTCCGATCGATCGGTCGCACAGTGCGATCGATCGGACAGTGAACAGTTCCCCAATTAACTGTGGGCGATCACAGTCCGATCGATCGGCCACACAGTCCGATCGATCGGTCTGTGAAAACTCTCAGTTAACTGGGAGGTGCCCAGTGCCGATCGATCGGTCACTCAGTCCGATCGATCAGACTGTGCAATAACTGTGAGGTGTACAGTGCCAATCGATTGCACCTTCGGTTCGATCGATCGGAGGGTGCATGGTCACTGAAACTTCAAAGGATTGTAACTTTCAATCCGCCCGTTGGATTTTCATATATAATGTACCGTTGGAAAGCCCTTGAGATAGAGAATCCAATGGTTCTGGTTTCATCACGATCGGAGGTTGGGAAGTGATGTAGGTATGGGAATTAATGATTTGACTCTTGTAATTGGAGAAAGAGACTGTTTAACCTAGGTTTGGGACTTAGACGCCGTAAACCATTAACTTACTATCACATGACCATACATGGGTTTGAAATCAAATCACGTGCTTGGTGTGAATTCGATGGGTTGTCTAGGTATTCGTGTATTACACGTAGTGTAACCGAATGCACAAGGAGTTGAATTTAATGATGCTCAACATGTTTGTACACCAATGAATTATCTTAAGAGCATCATTGATCCAATATCCTCATGTACTCCGTTAGAATACGTTGAATACAGGGATGACACCACTTACTGAGGATTTGATTGTAATTTCCCCTTGACTTGTGATTGTATCCGTTGATAACATTCCTTATACACTCTCTTGACATAAAACACGTAATCAATTATGAAACATAAATTCTTGTAGAATATAAGACTTGGACTTGACTTAGAGTGTACCATAGGAACCCGTGTCTTGTTTTGATGAACATGACTGGCTAGTATGAAGGGGATTATCACGTGGCTTGTCTTGTATTGATCTGGAAGAGATAATCCCTAAGAACTTGTCTTGTACTTGGAACTAGCCAGACTTGCTTGTCTTGTCTGTCCTTGAGTCAAAACCACTTTATTATTATTTGCATATCATGGCCATCTGCAGTTTGGGATTTAATGACGAATCGGTTACTCTGGTTGTCGGGGTGGGCAGTCGGCGTAGGATGGCGTCCATGGTGTGGAATAGCTGGGAGCGGGCTAGGACCGTGCTGCTATTCCCAGGACAGGGAGCTAGGATCCCACTGGAGCCGGACTATGGTATCAGTAGTCCAAGGGGATTGTTACTGGTACCCGGGAGGTGGCATAGGACATCCTCGGAGTCTCCCTCTTGCTTGTCTTGCTTGCATTTGCATGGATAGTGGTTATTGTTAGATGATTGCTAGGATTCCTATTATTGTTTCTATGACTTATTAATCTCGCTTTATGCCTAGTCTTGCATTCTTGTATTCATATGATCTTATACCTGTCATTACTCTACACTTGATGCATGTCGTGTTTATTATGTTTTGTATATCTATTGCTCAACATGTCGTTGACTTTGTTCCTTGATGTGCAGACACTTTTGTTGAGTCATTCTACGAGGAGCAGGCAGGTGAGGAGATCCCAGAGGATCTCCAACCAGCAGAGGAGGCACGAGTGTGGTGTGCCAATGACGTAGAGTAACGTCATCATATCCTGGCACAAGAGAGATTCACTTGGTTTCATTAGATTTATCTTTAATTCATTATTTCTCTCGTTGGACCTTTTCTCACTTTGATTGCAGTTCTTTATTGGCCATGTTTAGTGGGTTGGCCATTGTAATAAATTACTTAACTTTGAAGTTCTGTTTACTCTTCTTACAATATTAATTTAATGAGAGTTTATTGATCATTGCTTGAAATCCTATATGCCTAGAGTTGTATTAACTCTACATTTATTGTGACATATGAGGTTGGAAATATTAAATCCTCACCGCGGACTACGATCCGTAGGCACAAAGGACAAAACTTTTAATTAGTCCTAAAATTCACTCTCCGGATTCTGTTATTTCTTTAATCGGGTTCGGGGGACGTGACAGATTGGTATCAGAGCAGTGGTTGGTTTCTCAGGGTAAAAATTGTAGAAACCATAGGACACGTGTGAGGATTTCGTTAGTTAGTAGATTGATCTTTTAGTTTTGTTTCTAGCATTGTGATGTTAGCTTGGGGCATATTGGAACTAACCTTGAATATTTTTCAGAATCATGGCTGGTAGACACAATACCCGAGGTGAGGGTAGCTCTTCTCAGAATGGTGCTGAGAACCAGTTTCATCAATTCATGGCAGCTTTCATCCAGTCTCAGAAGGACATGGCTGAGCAGAGCTAGAAACAAAATGAGGACCAGGCTGTATTCCAAGCACAGATGCTTGAGGTAGTGCAGAAGGTGGGCCAGCCACAGGCCAAGGAGTATGACTTGAATGAGTTGGTTGAGAAGTTCAGGAAGAGATTTCCACCTGAGTTCCATGGCATTGAGGACCCCGCTGTAGCAGATGAGTGGGTTGTCCAAATAGAGAAGATTTATAAGGTGTTTCGGTGCACGGGCATCCAGCAAGTGCAGCTTGCAGCCCACATGTTCCGTGGGGCAGCAGAGAGATGGTGGAAAACCGTCAAACACCCCTATGAGGAGATTGCTGAGGAGGTAGCCTGGAAGAATTTCACAGAGCAATTCCAGAAGAAGTTTATCCCGGAACACTATAGGGATCAAAAGATGGAGGAGTTTGAGAGGCTGGAACAGGGTGACTTGACAGTACAGGATTATGAGATTACCTTCACCCAGTTATCCCGATTTGCTGAGAGTCTGATTTAGCCAGAGTCAGAGAGAGTCTGGAGATTTATCAAGGGACTGCGAGCAGATATAAAGATGCAAGTACAGCGTAGCTGGCTGACCAACTACGATGACGTGGTCAAGGAAGCATATTGGGCAGAGGAGTCCCTGAAGGACGTGATTGCTTTGGAGCAGCAGAGGATCTTAGCATTGATTCCTCAGCCCAGGACACAGGGATCTTCATCTCTATCATATCAGCAGCCGGCACCTAAGAGGCTACGGTTTGAGCCTACACTCCGACCGCAGCCACAGCGAGTCTCTTATATGCATTGTGGCGGGAATCATTTTGGCCGTGATTGCAGGAAGCAGTCCGATGCATGTTTCAACTGTGGAGATCCAGGGCATAAGGTTCGTTTTTGCCCAGGGAAGACAGGAGTCGCACCACCACCATTTCCAGCTCCGGCGCCCAGGCCACCACATCCTGCGCAGCCGTTGAGACAGATGCCTCCTGGACAGGCCAGGCCACAGCAGCAGCAGCAGCAGATGATAGTCCGACCACCTCAGCCACCGCAGCAGCGCCCTCCAGTACCTCAGCAGCACTATCAGCAGAGACCCCCAGCACCCAGATTCCAGGGACGTGGTCAGAGACCACCGCAGCAGTATCATCAGCAGTGTCCCCAGCAGGCAGGGAGAGCTTATGCTCTGACACATGAGGAGGCAGAGGCGGCAAGGAATGTCATAGAAGGTACACTTTTAGTTTGTGGATTTGATGCTAAAGTTCTGTTTGATCCTGGATCCACACACTCGTTTGTTGCACCAGCATTTGCACTGCATTTGGGGGAGGATAAGGAGATACTACCCTATGATTTGATAGTAGCTACCCCTGTAGGTAGACATGTAGCTTGTAATGTCATCTACCCTAGGTGTAATATCCAGATTGGGGAAGTTAAGCTGACCGTCAGTTTGATCATCTTACCGATGGCGGAGTTTGATGTGATACTCGGTATGGATTGGTTAACTAAGAACCGAGTGGTGTTAGATTATTTTAACAAGAAGTGAAGTTGCAAAGTGCAGACCGTAGTGTCGAGTTTATTGGAGCTGAAAAGCCCATCTCCACTCGAATGATATCTGCATTGAAGGCAGAGCGATTGATGAGGAGCGGTTGTGAAGATTTTATCGCATTTATTGCGAAAGACAAGGAGTCCAAGACTGTTAATGAGATTCCAGTGGTGCGAGAATTCCCGGATGTATTTCCGGATGAGATTCCTGGTTTGCCACCTATTCGTGAGTAGGATTTCACGATTGAATTGCAACCAGGGACAGCACCTATTTCGAAGGCCCCTTATAGGATGGCACCAGCAGAATTGAAAGAGTTGAAAACTCAGATTGGAGATCTGTTAAAAAAAGGGTTTTATCAGGCCCAGTGTTTCATCGTGGGGAGCTCCGGTGATATTTGTGAAGAAGAAGGACGGGACTATGAGGATGTGCATAGATTACAGACAGTTGAACCAGATGACTGTTAAGAATAAGTACCCGTTACCGAGGATCGATGAGCTATTCAATCAGTTGCAGGGAGCCCAATTCTTTTCGAAGATAGATCAGCGTTCCGGTTATCATCAATTGCGAGTCAGGAAGGAGGATGTTCCTAAGACTGCATTCCGGACGAGATATGGACATTTTGAGTTTCTGGTGATGCCTTTTGGATTGACAAATGCTCCAGCAATTTTTATGGCTTTGATGAACAAGGCATTTGCTCCTTTCTTGGATCAGTTTGTGGTAGTCTTGATAGATGATGTATTGGTATACTCGAAGACTAAGGAAGAGCATGAGCATCAGTTTAGAACATCTTTGCAGCTTTTGAGGGATAACCAACTGTATGCTAAGTTGAGCAAATGTGAGTTTTGGTTGGAACAAGTGGCATTTTTAGGCCACATTATCTCTAAGGAAGGACTGACAGTGGATCCCAAGAAGATTGCAGCAGTTGTTAATTGGAGTAACCCGCGGAATGTAGCGGAGATTCGTAGTTTCCTTGGACTTGCAGGTTACATAGAAGGTTTGTGAAAGGGTTCGCTACCATAGCATCTCCGTTAACTAAGTTGACGAGGAAGGATATTCCGTTTGTGTGGATGGAGGGGTGTGAAAAGAGTTTCCAGGAGCTGAAGACCAGATTGACTACAACACCCATACTTGCTTTACCCGCTGGAAGTGGAGGATTTGTGATTTTCATAGATGCATCAGGAGTAGGTTTGGGATGTGTTCTCATGCAGCATGACAAGGTGATGGGATATGGATCAAGGCAATTGAAAGACCATGAGAAGAAGTATGCCACACATGACTTGGAGTTAGCAGCAGTGGTGTTTGCATTGAAGTTGTGGAGGCACTATTTGTATGGGGAGAGATTTGAGGTGCATACAGATCATAAGAGTCTGCAATACCTGTTTACACAGGGTGATCTGAATAACAGGCAAAGGAGATGGATGGAGTATATAAAGGATTATGATTTTCCGATCAAGTACCATCCTGGAAGAGTGAATGTTGTAGCAGATGCTCTCAGTAGAAAGGCAGCATTCAGTGGGTGTATAATGCCTGAATGGAGATGGATGGAGCAATTCAGAGATATGGATGTGGAAGTCTGGCCAGTTAATAAGAAGGTCCTAGTTGCTACTATGGGAGTTTGGGAGCCAGAGATAGTGAACAAGATTAAGGAATGCCAGAAGGATGATCCAGAACTACAGAGAATCATCGAGCATGTGGATGACAAGCCAGAGTTCAGATTAATAGAGGGAGTTTTGTACTCCAAGGATAGCTTGTGTGTGCCAGATGTTCAAGATATCAAGTCAGAGTTGATGACAGATGCGCACCACACCAGATACTCTATTCACCTAGGAAGCACCAAAATGTATCAGAATTTGAAGAATCACTATTGGTGGGTGAAAATGAAGAAAGAGATTGCAGAATTTGTCTCCAGGTGTATGACTTGTCAGCAGATTAAGGCAGAGCACAAGAAGCCTCCTGGTTTACTTCACCCGTTGGAGATTCCTCAGTGGAAATGGGAGAATATCACCATGGATTTCGTGTCAGGGTTGCCGAATACCAAGAAAGGCAATGATGCTATTTGGGTGATTGTGGATAGATTGACTAAATCAGCACATTTCTTGCCATTCAAGACTGGACAATTTATGGACAAGATGACTAAGATGTACAGGGACAATATAGTCAAGTTGCATGGAGTGCCTAAGTCCATAGTGTCCGATCGAGACACTAAGTTTGTCTCTCGATTTTGGTCTACTTTCCAGTCATCGATGGGAACCCAGTTGATGTTTAGCATAGCTTACCACCCTCAGACAGATGGACAGTCAGAGCGTACAATCCAGACATTGGAAGATCTCCTCTGAGCATGTGTTTTGGATTTCAAGGAGAGATGGGATGAGAGTTTGCCTCTATGTGAGTTTGCCTACAACAACAGCTACCATTCAAGCATTGGTATGGCACCATTTGAGGCATTATATGGAAGAAGATGCAGAACCCCGGCATGTTGGGAAGAAGTTGGAGTTCGGAGTGTTCATGGCCCCTCAGAGATTGCTGATTCCAGTGAGAAGGTCAGAGTTGTCCAGATGAGAATGAAGGAGTCTCGTGATTGTCAGAAGAGTTATGCAGACAAGAGGCGGAGACCTTTAGAATTCCAAGTGGGGGATATGGTTTTCCTGAAAGTGTCTCCGATGAGAGGTGTTGTCAGATTTGGACAGAAAGGGAAGCTCGCCAAGAGGTTTGTGGGACCATTTGAGATTAAGAGCACGATCCCAGGAGACGTGGCTTATCGTCTAGTGCTACCGCCAGAATTAGCGGGAGTGCATGGCGTATTTCATGTTTCAATGCTTCGGAAGTATATTCCAGATCCCACCCACGTGTTGCAGCACGAGCCACTTCAACTTCAGGCATATGTCACCTACGTGGAGCGGCCAGCGCAGATCATTGACACTAAGGAGATAGTGTTGCGTATTAAGACCATTCAATGGGTTAAAGTACAGTGGGAGAACCACAGTCCAGAGGAAGCAACGTGGGAGCTGAAGGATCAGATTCAGAAAGCGTACCCCTATCTTTTTTCAGATGAGGTATGTTTAGGCATTTGGGGGACCAAATGTTCTTTTTATTTGTGAGAGTTGTAAGGTCTGTGACCTTATTGGGTCAGTTGGGCCCAATAACCCGGCCCGTTGACCCGTTTAATTTGTTATTATTTTATTTAATTATATTTTTAGATATTTAAGTGGGTTTAGATTATGAGCGAGTTTCTTTTAGCATTAGAATAGTATCTGCGAAGTTTCGTTTGATTCCGAGTTCGTTTGATCATAGTAGGAGGGTAGTTTGCAATTTAAGGAAAATTGAGTGTTTTTCCGAAATATTCCAAACGCCGTGATTTTTGGGTTCTTGGAAAGGTCTCGTTATTCTGATGACTTTTGTCTCTTGACTCATCGCGATCCAGCGACCAGAAACCTTTCAAGTGGTCCATTCTTTATCCGGACCCACTTAAAGGGCGATTCGATCATTTCCTCTTAATTGTCTTCTTAAGCGAATGTTTGCCCTAATTCCATTTCGTTCTCTGCAACGAAAGTAACCCAGCAACCATTTCTTCTTCCTTTTTCTTTCTTAAGCCCAGAACCCTAGCCTAGAAGGCCCCATTCGGAGATCCGATCCGCTAGGATTCATCCTTGCGATCTCCTCTTGCTTCCGGTGTAAGTTTGGTAAGCATTCTCTCACCTTCATCTTTTTCAATCTTATGCCTTTTGGTTAGATTTAGGTCTGATCTTGATTCCTTTTCTTTCTTTCTTCTCCTTGGTGTATTTGGTTGTGTTTATACGGGTTAGATTGTGACTTTGAGGGTAGAAAAGCTTCTCCTCAGATTCCACCCATTTCCAACCTTCGTCTTGGTTGAGGTAAGTAGATATGCATTGCATTATAATCATGTGTGTTATTTTATTATTGATCTAGCTATGAGTCTTGATAGATATCTTGTTAATTCCAAGCATTTTTTATATTGATTTGGGGATTTTTAAATGTTAGGTTAGATTTGTGGAATAATTGGTTGAATGGTTTATTTGATAGCTCTAGGTTGTTTTAATTGCTGGAATACGATATAATGTGATTGATGGATTGAATGGGGAGCAAGGAGGCTCAGATTTCTGCAGGTTTGGTCTTGGATTGACCAGAGGAAAAAGGGAGCAGAAACCCAATTCGGGCTTCACGTTCGCTGTCCGATCGATCGGTCGCACAGTGTGATCGATCGGACAGTGAATAGTTCCCCAATTAACTGTGGGCGATCACAGTCCGATCGATCGGCCACACAATCCAATCGATCGGTCTGTGAAAACTCTCAGTTAACTGGGAGGTGCCCAGTGCCGATCGATCGGTCACTCAGTCCGATCGATCGAACTGTGCACTAACTGTGAGGTGTTCAGTGCCAATCGATCGCACCTTCGGTCCGATCGATTGGAGGGTGCATGGTCACTGAAACTTCAAAGGCTTGTAACTTTCAATCCGCCCGTTGGATTTTCATATATAATATACCGTTGGAAAGCCCTTGAGATAGAGAATCCAATGGTTCTGGTTTCATCACGATCGGAGGTCGAGAAGTGATGTAGCTATGGGAATTAACGATTTGACTCTTGTAATTTGAGAAAGAGACTGTTTAACCTAGGTTTGGGACTTAGACGCCGTAAACCATTAACTTACTATCACATGACCATACATGGGTTTGAAATCGAATCACGTGCTTGGTGTGAAGTCGATGGGTTGTCTAGGTATTCGTGTATTACACGTAGTGTAACCGAATGCACAAGGAGTTGAATTTAATGATGCTCAACATGATTGTACACCAAGGAATTATCTTAAGAGCATCATTGATCCGATTTCCTCATGTACTCCGTTAGAATACGTTGAATACAGGGATGACACCACTTACTTAGGATTTGATTGTAATTCCCCCCTGACTTGTGATTGTATCTGTTGATAACATTCCTTATACACTCTCTTGACATAAAACACGTAATCAATTATGAAACATAAATTCTTGTAGAATATAAGACTTGGACTTGACTTAGAGTGTACCATAGGAACCCGTGTCTTGTTTTGATGAACATGACTGGCTAGTATGAAGGGGATTATCACGTGGCTTGTCTTGTATTGATCTGGAAGAGATAATCCCTAAGAACTTGTCTTGTACTTGGAACTAGCCAGACTTGCTTGTCTTATCTGTCCTTGAGTCAAAACCACTTTATTATTATTTGCATATCATGGCCATCTGTAGTTTGAGATTTAATGACGAATCGGTTACTCCGGTTGTCAGGGTGGGCAGTCGGCGTAGGATGGCGTCCATGGCATCGAATAGCTGGGAGCGGGCTAGGACCGTGCTGCTATTCCCATGGACAGGGAGCTAGGATCCCACTGGAGCCGGACTATGATATCAGTAGTCCAAGGGGATTGTTACTGGTACCCCGGGAGGTGGCATAGGATATCCTTGGAGTCTCCCTCTTGCTTGTCTTGCTTGCATTTGCATGGATAGTGGTTATTGTTAGATGATTGCTAGGATTCCTATTATTGTTTTTATGACTTATTAATCTCGCTTTATGCCTAGTCTTGCATTCTTGTATTCATATGATCTTATACCTGTCATTACTCTACACTTGATGCATGTCGTGTTTATTATGTTTTGTATATCTATTGCTCAACATGTCGTTGACTTTGTTCCTTGATGTGCAGACACATCAGTTGAGTTCTTCTACGAGGAGCAGGCAGGTGAGGAGATCCCAGAGGATCTCCAACCAGTAGAGGAGGCACGAGAGTGGCGTGCCGATGACGTAGAGTAACGTCATCATATCCTGGCACGAGAGAGATTCACTTGGTTTCATTAGATTTATCTTTAATTCATTATTTCTCTCGTTGGACCTTTTCTCACTTTGACTGCAGTTCTTTATTGGCCATGTTTAGTGGGTTGGCCATTGTAATAAATTACTTAACTTTGAAGTTCTGTTTACTCTTCTTACAACTTTAATTTAATGAGAGCTAGTTTATTGATCATTGCTTGAAATCCTATATGCCTAGAGTTGTATTAACTCTACATTTATTGTGACACATGAGGTTGGAAATATTAAATCCTCACCGCGGACTACGATCCATGGGCCCAAAGGATAAAACTTTTAATTAGTCCTAAAATTCACTCTCCGGATCCAGTTATTTCTTTAATCGGGTTCGGGGGATGTGACACCCTGTTTCCCCACCTTTCCTCCTTACTTTAAGGCCCAATAATCCTACTTGATTTGCTCATAAACCCGTGAAAGAATCCAATGATGTGTGAAGCTTGAATGTTTGACTAGTAATTGGAAAACACGAAAGAAGGTTCGTCATGGGAGTATTACCCGGGATGTTTCTTGGGCTTAAGACACACTTTCTACCTCAAGTGTTGAAGATTTTCATTGGTACTGAACCCTTCATTGTAAATCAATTCTTGAATATTCAGTGTGTCTTGAGACCCTCCCTGGTAGGCCATTGATTCATCATACACTATCCTCCTTTTTCCAATCTATCAAAAGCGTTTATATTTCGCATGTAATTGATTTATGAAACGAAGTGAGTGGTTCTCCACGATTTGTTATTATCGATAAAACTACTCGATTGAGTGAGTGAAGCGTTCATTTGTAAATCGTCAAGAGTAGTTCTTTTATCGATGAAAGTGTTTGAAATGATTTTTGAATGTACCGATTTGAGTTTTATCCGGCACCACTAAGCATAGGACCCTTGTTGGATTGATCACCTGGCTTGGAATCCTTAATTGTGTATCGACTGCAGTTTGGAGCTCTATATGAGCGAGTGTTTCCGGCCATGGCGACGGTGAGATCTTTCCTCCCATTTTATATGGTTTGGAATTGATCGAGTACTCTCTTTACTTCAGTAATAGAGTACATATTGATTTAGTACTTTTATAGTATGTTTTGAGTGAGTGCTCTTATCGCTTCGGTAATAAGAGAATGTAGCCCATGTGGTTTGCCAAGTGTTTTTATTCGAATGTTATCGTTGAATTAAATCGTCATCGTTTCTCCAATCTTTATATTTTATGAATTGTTTAATGTTTCGCAAATGTTCTTTTATTGTCTCTATCATTTTATTAGGATTTCAAATGTAAGTATGTTTCTCCTCTCATGTTTTAGAAGTCCTATCATTATGTTACTTGTATTATTTACTTGCCAGACCGTCGTGTCTGACCCCTTTATTGTTGGTACCAGATCTTGACCCCTCAGCCCTTGAGACGCAGCTTGAGGAGGAGGCTTTAGAGCAGTCTGAACGTGAGTGGCAAGCCGACGATGTTGTCTAAACATCGGATCGTACTTGATAGCAGATCACTTTGGGGCTAGTTATTTTGCTGGATTTTGTTCATAACTAATGTTGGCTTGTTCTTTTGGGGCTTTGTAATGAACAACTTTTATTATATGAACTTAAAGTTAACTTTGGGGCCCATATATGATATGTTTCTCATTTTGATACTAGTCATGGATATCCATTTTACTCGCACGTTGGGAATTCATAGTTTGCTACAATGCTTCCGCGAACTTTATATATTGTGAATGAATTACTAGCTAGCAATGGATCGAACTTCGAGGATCCTTACCACGGAAAACCTGTGGGAAACATGCGTGTGCAGGCGGATTTTTCTAGCTCGCCACGCCACAACCCCGGATCAAGGACTTAATTATGGGTTCTCGGTCCGGGGGCGTGACAATAGGCATTGTTCACATGACCAAGACGTTTATGCCAAACCGTCCACAAGTTTTTGAAATTATTAGAAGAAGAAGCAAAGAAGGAATGATGTCCAATGTCCAGCAAAAACAGGCGCCCATGTTTACTCCCCGTCACGATCACCTTCCCAGTTTGTCGCCCCTGTATGACACAACCAGAGGAAGAAAAGTGAACAAGATAGCCCTCATCAATAAGTTGTCCTACAGAAAGCAAATTGGCTGATAATTTTGGATTGGAAAGAGTGATGGACTAGCTAGTGCTACTAGATAAAGTAATGGTACCAACTCCAGAAATGAGTAGTTGATCACCATTAGCAGTGGTAATTTTTTCTTTTCCAAGGTAAGGGTGGGAATCTGTAAAGCTATGTTCTACAGATGTCATATGATTTGAGGCTCCTGAATCTAAAAACCATGTGGAAGAGGTGATAAAAGAAGAAAGAGATGCAGAAGAATGAAAGGCAAGAGATGCTATATGAGAATGAGGTTGATATCGACCACCAGAGAAGCCCATAGACGCATATGCAGAGGTGACTGTGCTCTGGATCAGTTCTTGAATCTTAGCATGAGTCATGGATATAGCCCCAGAGGAAGTGCTGCCTGTATTTGATATGGGGGCTTGAGCCTGAAATGCAGATGGAACATTCTGTCTTGGCATATTGGAGGGAGGCTTCTTAGGCTGTGTCTCATTCCGTTATTACAGGCTTCGACAGTCATCAATCACATGACCGGTCCATTTGCAATATCTGCAAACTAATTTCTTGCGACAGTTTTTAGCAATATGTTCGAAGCCTTTGCATTCATAACATTGAGTTAGCTTTGGAGTTGCCAGAAGAGCCGAGTCAGCAGGAAGAGGCACAGTGAAGGCTTTGGGTGCTTCAGGTGCTTCCAGAATAGTGCGCTGTTAAGTGAGACGAAGTTCTTCCCGAAGGACTTCTTGGAAACAAGTATCAAGATTAGCAGTATTCTCCCTATTCATGAATGCAGACCAAACATATTCAAATTCAGGTCGTAGATTCATAAGAAACTGGCTGATATGAGTTTCTTCTTGTAATTGGAGAGCCTTAGATAAAAATCCAGAAGAGACCGTTTGGATTAGCATGGAATCCCTTTCAGTCCACAAGGTGAGGAAACCATTAAAGTATTCCTGCACAGTTTTATCCCCTTGACTATATTTGGCAATTTCACTATCCAGATGAAATTTCCGGGCTTTATTGGTTTGATGGTAGACTTTCTTCAGACGAGCCCACATATCAGCTACTGTGGTGTAGGCTTGAAGAGCCACGGCAAGAGAGGGATCAATAGAGTTAAGGATCAAAGTGACTACTTTCGCATTTTCTTTGGACTAGGTGGCGAGGCCTTTTAAGTCAGCAGTACTTGTAATCCGAGGCTTCATTATTGATCCATCAAGATAACCAAAAAGTCCCTATCCTTCGACAAAGTTCCTCAAGTGGAAGGACCAGGACATGTGATTCTGCCTGTTAAATTTGATTAGGATAACATCATATTTTTCCATTGCAGAGTATGAAAGAAGAAGGTCAACAGAGAGCAGCACAACCAACCAGCAATGGGAAAGGAAGAGAACAGCCCGTAGCAGCACAAGAAGGTTGAAAACAGTCCATAGTTAACTTGAGAACTAGTAACAAAGGTGGCAGAGGTGTCTGATGAAGAATCCAGCAGCAGAGAGCATGCAACGGTGCATGAAAAGTCACAAAAAGGGCCAGACGACCATGAAAATTGGTGGAAGATCTGTGTGTGGGGCCCACAAAGTTATCTAATCACAGATCAAGTTGAAAACCCTTGAAGGAGTTCAAAAGTACTTCCTCTAGTCCAAATCTGATGAGTATTGGATAAGGATCCACAAATATGGACGGTGGAGATGAAAACTATCTGATAAAAAAATGTCAAAGTCGACAGAGAAAGAAGTGGAAGAAGCCTACCTCAAAATCGACAGAAAAAGTTCAGAAAAATCCTTACAATAACCCTGAAGGACTGGCGATCACAGCTGTGGAGGTCGCTTGGTGATAGGAAGTTGATCAGTGGTGGGCCACATTTTGATCAATGGCTCGTTGGACACTAGTAGCAGAATGACACTAGTAATGAAGAGAGGATTCACTCCAATAAGAAAGGTTTGATCAAGAGGGAAGATGGATTGATCACAACCTGTGCTCTGATACCATGAAATTTTATGTAATGAGGGAAGGAGGAAGAGACGAGAGTTGGAGAGAAAACTGATGCTCCAAAAGGGAGGATCATCTGTCAATTTATATTATCATTATACCCTAACAAGGGCTCTAAACATGCTAATTAATACAATCAGAATAAAGAATGAGTCAATCTCCTAATCTATGTACGGAACTAATACAGAGAAATCAGCAACATAATCTAATCACTGAATCCCACACATGTGGGATTTTATATACAATTGAGTGGGCTGGGCCTAAGTGGGCCTAAGCCACACTATCTTCTACAGTACCTTCTTATTGCTTCATGTTACAAATGATCATTTCCCTTGCAAGTTGCAAGTGCTTTTTTCTTTTTGCTGATGTGTAGATTTTACTGTGGAAAATGAATGACCATTTACCTCATTTTAAAGTCACATGTCGAACTTTTCTTGATAGCATTTTGGTTATTGTTTGAATTTTGGAATCGTCACTTGGACTCTGGAATGATCATTTATGCCCAAAACAAAAACAAAAAAAGGCCTAACAATTTGCTCAAATTCGGATTTTCTTATCTTAAAAAAAGGCCTCAAGCTACAAGCGGCATATCAGCTTTGATTCTTCGACTTTAAGTGTTTTTCTTGTCTTTTTATTTTATTAGAAAGGTACACAACTCTTTCAAAAGTCTTTTCCTTACGAAAGAATGAAGAAAAGAGAGGCTTTTTGGCTTTAATGTCATCGATAAATATCGAGGCATAACGGCCGATATGTTCTGATACACATGGTAGCAGCAGTAAATAGCAAGCATGTTGCATTCCTCTATTAGCAATTTATTGGCCGATACAGCAGGTATCAGTTGATATTTTTATCCATACTGCCTAATACCTCTATATAACAATGCACCCTGTAATAGCTGGATTCCTAGGAATTTAGCATGGATCTCCTTAAAATTGCACTGATGCCTATTGCATGAGTTAAACTGTCGGATCTCTGCCTTCACCATGGTAGGTGGCAAGCTTAAAATTCACATCACCGTCCAGCAATGAAATATTGATCTAATCATCATTTTCATGCTGGTCACTTATCACAGTTTGATGAAGTCCAATGGTTTATGTTGGTGGAAGTGGTACTTGCATTGCAGATTTCAAGAGAAATATGAGAAACTCCCATGAGGCCTGCTACATGTGTGTGGCTACCGGCTACTGTATGTTCTCTCAGCTGTTCAATTATCATTTCCTTGTACACTCAACTGTCGAACCTTTTCTTTTCTTGCTTTTCACTACTAAATTTTACTGGGAAGGGATTGGTTGATACAGCAAGAGGGCGCGTTCACACTATTAAGGGATTAAGAGGAACTCCAGTTCCAAGTTTGATTAGGTTGCCATCATCTTTCACACAAATGATTTCAAAGCATTTATGTAGAAACTAAGATTGGCCTTTGGCTAGGACCACTGTTGATTTCAGTTTTCTATTTTCCCTTTCTGTGTATCTGGTGCAATCTTTCACCATGACCATAAGGCGAGAAGCTATTCATCTTTTTTCTTTTTTCTTTTTTAAGTTAGAAACTGATAATATACCCTTTTTCATGGTTGATGCTCTTTCATTCTACCTTTGGTATAAGAATAGCAGACACAAAAAAAGGTTAAAAAAGGGGGCCTCTATTCATAGAAGTACAAATGTACTGATACATAAGTGTTGGGTGTGGTTATCGTTTCCTCAAATTTATTCATGCCCTTTTGCTTTCCAGGCCCATGTTCTCAGTTCAGAATTAGCTTTGAGAAAGCTTCCTTCTCTTTGTTCCCATTTTATTAAAGTTAAAAAAGCAGTAAAATGGTATATGTGGTTCTTTCTGTTGGAAGATCTGGTTATATATGCTTCCATGGGGTTCCTGACTTTGGGTTAAAACTGACTTAGCATATTACTGTATCAATTTCGTATCCTTCATTTTTCCAAAATTGGCTAATTGGCTTAGAATCCTCATGACAACAACGGCATCATTTTTTTACACTGATCGTTGACTTACGTGTTAGTTGAGTTTAAATGGCCCTCTATTTCACTTTGTAATGTTAGTGCTATTTGCTTGACCTAACACACTACTTCTAGGATATAAGTTGCTTTAATGGGACCTTGTTCGACGGGAGATCCGAAGTTCTACATTGATGGAATTGTATGATTTGGCCCCTATCAGATGCAACATCTGTTGTGTTGTCCATTATCCATGCATAGATCCGAATATCTGATGCATCGAATGTTGACCCATGGCCCGTCAAGATCAGATTCTTGCAATACCAGAGTTGGTCCCTATATGGAAACACGTATCTTGTTATATTTTCCCCACATGATTGTCTATGTTGTTTTAGGAATGGAAAGTTTTTAGTGCAGATTTTGCTGCTCTGAAGCCAAAGCTACAACTTGCAAAAAAGAAGAAAGCAGAGAATAAAGAGCCAATCTTGCTGGGCCATTTCCATACACCATGATGACTAATTGTGTAGGCTTGTCGTGAAGAATTGCATATATCATCTTTATCATGTGTAGTGTGCCAGTGGTTGCCCGCTGGCTGCCATTTTCCACTATATATCTTCATCTATTATAACCTTTTCAGCAAACCAGGGTAGGCCTTTTTTTTTTCAGTATGTATGCTGCAACTTATTGTCCGATGGATGGAAGGAATTTTTTGGAAGGTTCGTCTATTGTGTAATCATGTTATGAAGGACACGGATCGTGTGTGTCCTCACAATCAAACCCTTCTGCTTTCTCTTTAATGAAATTCAATAAAGACAATTGTATATAGCAGGTAATATTCCAGTGAAAAATGGGTCTAGCCTTTGCTAATGTAATAGGTGGGGTACATATTCAGTGCATGTATTTTTTTCTTGCTCAGTTAATGGGTGAATGTAATTTATTTGGAAAGTCCTTTTTTGCTTTTGCTTGTTATAAAGAATTGTATGCTTATTATGAGGGATTGTGAATGGCAGGTGATGTTTCAAGTGAAAATACTGGTCCAGTCTTTTTAGCTATGTTAAATGTTTGGGCCTCCATTTCGGTATTTTGTCCTTTCTTAGTCAATAGATGAACACATTTTCCTTCACTTAACCCCTTTTAGTAAATTCTAAATGTTCATAGTACACAAAACAAAGAGGTGTGTGCAAACACAAAGTGACCCAGAAATAAGATATAAGGGTTCTCCATTTAGTCCAATAACCACCATTTTCTATCCTTTGTGCTTTCTGATGTTCCTTCTTCCTATGCAGTCCTGGATTTTACTGCCTCATTAGTCATTATTCATTAATGACTGAGTGCATGTAATTGTCAATTTCCCAGTTGACAGAATTTCCTCAACCACGCTTCGCTCTTTTTGTTCAGGAATTGTTTTCCATCATGCCACAGGGCTCATGCCTCATGTACGGATTTAGCATAACATAGATGAAAGGGTTAGTCTCCCTTTGAAAGACATAAATCCCTAGGAGAGCCTGGATGGGATCCAACTTGGTTTGGTGGCCAAGTATCCCAATCCTTGTCAGAGATGTGGAGTATCCGGGTGTGGTTGACTACAACTAGGGGACTTTGGAGATGGAAACCCTAGTTTGATCATCCAATCGATCATATCATCCAGTAGACCTACAGCTGTAGGTGATTCTCATGATCATGACTATCTGGGATGCACAAAGCTATGATGCATGGATGCTACAAAATGGGCAACGTATTGTGCCGTATCGTGTCCGATACTTCACTTTTTATGTCTAAAATCCGTGTCCTTGCCATGTCTATCGCCTATCCATGCCTTTTTCCCAGCCTTATCTGGGCATCATAGGCACAGAGTCGTGAGGAAAGAGTTGGTGATGACCCTGTTTGGGATTAGAACTTTTCCCCATGAAGAAATGGATAAATAAATGCTAAGGCCTCATTTGTTTGCTCAGTGGTCAATATTTTGAGTTCCTAAGAATTTTAACCATTGGCTTTCTACTAAACTGACTAAAATTAAAGAAGTAAAGGTGAAGATGCACAAATGATAATCAACTATTCTATCCTTTGGCAGAAAAATTGAATCCTTAGCAATCACCTTCGTACATTAAATCCCAAGAGAGAGGGTCTTATCTACATCTCCACCTTATATCTTGCACTCACCTCCATCTTTCCTTTGTTTGAACTCACTTTACCATGAATTCCTAGGAATGAAATTTTAAGGAAATAATTGGAACTTGGTAAGTTTTCTTAAAACATCACATTCAAAATACTAAAAACAAATAAATTCTTATCTACATATGCCCAGTCATGTTTATGTTCTATCTACATTTTTCTGCTAAACTTGTAAAGGTCTCATGACTGACGGGTAGGGATGGAATTAGAAGATTTTTCTTGGAGGGGCAAATGAAGTTTTATGAGGATTTTACCAGAAAAATCCTCTAAGATGGGTTGAAGATAAAAAAAGGGCCCACAAACTTTCCATGTACCACAATGGTCCCACAGGTCTGATCAGGCATATGTTTTCTCACTAAACCCTGAATGGGGATATCGTTACTTATATTCTCCTTTTTAGAATCGATGCTACCCATTCCCTTTTCATCTTCTCCCCTTTCCGTTTCCCTCCTCCATCGTTTTCCACTCAACTGGTCCCCATCTGCTTCAACGCTTCCTCTTCCTCCTATGTTCACCTCTTACAAACCATGCTGATGCAACAGCACACGGTTGCCATACACTCATGGGCCACATGTGGGGTCCACCCATGAATATTTTTAATTAGTATTAGTTTAAGTTTAGCAACAATTGTAATTAGGGTTAATTTCTAATTTGGATAGGATTATTATTTGTTTCCTAGTTTGATTAGGAATGCTTTCTTAGGGCTTAAGGTAGTGTTTGGTTCCACTCCAATGAGTCTGGAATGGAATGAAGGCCGGAATGAGTCTGGAATGGAATGAAGCAGGAATGGTCATTCCCATTCCAACGTTTGGTTCCACTGAAGAATCAATCTAGTAATAAAATTTTGATTCATGTTCCTACGTTTGGTATGCCAGAATGATGCCCGGAATGGAATAAAATTAACATAAGACTGACCAAAATACCCCTGATAGATTTTTATCTTTGGGTCAGTCAAAGATGCAATACTACACCCAAGACTCTTAACTGTGGTCCCTAGACCATACTTCAATTCATTATGAACCACCGATATATATATATATATTACTAAGTGGGGCCCACATCTTAATATCTGGGGGTGGGCCCACAAAGGTGTAATGAAAAAGTTTGCAATTTCTCATAATAATATATTATTATATTATATTATATATAATATTTGGGTGTGGGCCCCACAATGGTGTAGTGAAAAAGTTTGCATTATAATATTTGGGGGTGGGCCCCACAAAGGTGTAATGAAAAAGTTTGTAATTTCTCATAATAATATATTATTATATTATAATATTTAGGGGTGGGCCCCACAATGGTGTAGTGAAAAAGTTTGAATTATAATATTTGGGGGTGGCTCCACAAAGGTCTAATGAAAAAGTTTGCAATTTCTAATAATAATATATTATTATATTATATTATATTATAATATTTGGAGGTGGGCCCCACAATGGTGTAGTGAAAAACAGTTTGCATCTTGCTCTCTTTTATAATAGTAGAGGATGTGAAACAAGGGTATTTTGGTCTCAATAAAAGTTACAAAGGAATGGAATGGCCATTCCTCTGCCTCCCCAGTGGAATGGCCATTCCTCTACATAAGGGAATGGGGATTCCGGAGGTAATGGTCATTCCGTCACTTTTTGGCGAACCAAACGCGGTAATGATCATTCCGCCAAACCCAGACTCCAAACCGCAGCCCTGCACCCGTCGGAACCCATCCATACCTCTTTCGATCTCCCCTTCCAGCGACACAACCCCTGCCGACCCTCTCAACCTGCCCAAACCCCCATCTTCTCCACTGGTCGCCTTCCACCCACAGAAAGCCCTTACCCAGAGAAAAAAGAAAATAGCAAAGACGAAAGACCAGACGCAGGAAAGAAGAAACATAAAAGCAGAAAAGAAAAGAAAGTACCGTTCACCAAGGTCATCGGCGCCATCATCCTCAGCCAACGCCAACAGCAGCCGAACTCCCTCCTCTCTTCTCGTCACCAGTGAATCCAAGACTTGAAAGGGTGCAGCAAGCCCTTTTTTTTCTCCTGTTTTGACACAGAGCACGAGGTGGGAGGGGATCACGTGCCAAGGCTCCAAGCTTCTCTAGGCCTGCATCAGTTGGGCCTGACTTTTGGTTCGGGTCAGGTAAGAATAGGCCCGCCCCTATCAATCAAGCCAAGACAACATAACTTGGTTAACAGTTACCTTTGACCAATCAACGGCTCATATTGTTTTTGCGACATCGGAGCAATCAGAGGTCGGATTTCAAATCAGTTTTCGCCATCGTTTTCGTAGAGGGCAGATCTACACATCAGGTCAGTCAAAAATTTTAAATTTGCATTAAATAAAAAAATGCCTCCCTAGAAGCAGGTTGATGCGGAGTCTTCCTCTCACAATGATGATGATTTGAGGGGAACCGTTGCGCAATTATCGGTAACTGTTAATCAACGATCCGCAACGATGGCTCAAATGCAAGTTCAAATGCAAGCGACTCTTGAAATGATTGAAACCTGATTAACCAATTTGGAAACTCATCGGCGTGATGATAATCATCGAGATGATGGAGGACATAATCGGAACCAACGAGATCCACATGCCGTCAATGTTGATCTAGATTTGGGTATTAAACTTGTGAATCATGAATATGATGGGAAATTGAAGCCAGATGCATTCAAGGATTGGTTAGTGTGTGTTGAAAATAATTTTGCACACAAGCCAATGACGGATGGTCATAAGAATACACTAGTAGCAACTCGATTTCGCAATTATACTGTGATATGGTGGTCCGAGTTGCAAAAAAAGAGAAGATACCAACAACTTGACCCTGTTGACACATGGACCGAGATGAATAACCTGTTGAAGCAAAAATTCCTCCCTGTCAATTACTCCAGAGATCTACGTTCAAGTTTTCAATATTTGAAACAGGTTTCTAAGACAGTCGTTGAGTATTCAGAGGAGTTTATGACCATGCAAGCTCGTTGTGGTTTGAATGAAGATGAGGATGTATTAGTTGATAGATACTTTAATGGGCTTACACTTGACATATAAGATATCCTCACATTTAAGCATTTTGATAATGTTGATGACATTGTTCGGCATGCTATCAAAGCTGAGGGGATTGCACATCATCAAGCTAGAAAACTTAATGCCTCTAAATGGGTTATGCAGAAGAATTCTTCCATTGCAGGTTCTAAGCCGAGTGATTCATCGGAGAAAGATTTCACCAAGCCTGACAGTCAAAATAGGATCACATGCTTTAATTGTCACCAACAAGGGCATCGTGCGAGGGAATGTCCCAAACGCATCCACTTCATTGAGAATGAAAGTGATGAGAATGAGGTACCGGATGATCCTAAAGAGAAAGAGGTTGCAGCTGAGACAGAAGAATTAGAGATCTACAATGTAGTTGAAGGTGAATCTCTCATGGTCATCACCGATGCTCCATCAACTACTGCGAAGAAGTGGTTGCGCGAAAATATTTTCCGCTCCAAAGGAACAGTCAATGGTCAGTAATGCACGGTAGCCATTGATGGAGGAAGTTGTCAGAATATTATATCCCAAGCTTTTGTAGATCGTTTACAGCTGAAAGTTTGGAAGCATCATCGTCCTTATTTTCCTAGATGGTTAATGACAGGTGGTGAGGTGCAAGTCCGATATGCATGTCCAGTTACCTTTTCCATTGGTGCAGATTATACAGATACAGTTTGGTGTAACGTGGTACCCATGGATAGTTGTGATATCTTGTTGGGTCGCCCGTGGATGTATGACAAGAATGGAACTAATGGCATACGCGACAACACATACACATTTATGGTGCGAAGCAAGTCACACTCCGTCCTCTGAAGCCGACACCACCAAAGCAAGGGTCAAGTTCTCGTCTCACCAAGGATGCGCTTCACGTGCACACTATCTATAGGAGTAACATCAAGAAGAAGAGCCGAGTTCGAGGACGAACTCTTTTCCCACCTGGGGAGAATTGATGCAGTAGCACACGGTTGCCATACCCCCGTGGGCCACATGTGGGGTCCACCCATGAATATTTTTAATTAGTATTACTTTAAGTTTAGCAATGATTGTAACTAGGGTTAACTTCTAATTTGGATAGGATTATTATTTGTTTCCAAGTTTGATTAGGAATGCTTTCTTAGGGCTTAAGTTTCTTTTATTATAAATAGGACATTGTAGAGATCAGTGATCTCATATTAGAATTGAGTTAATAGAATTCCCTGTGTGGATTTTTCGTTGGAGACTGTTTCTTCTTCGAGTGATTGTTCTTCGAAACCTTAATTGTGCCCCGACACTTGCGATCGTATCAACGATTGCATCACACGTGAAGATCCCAGTTGGCTTCTTCCTCTTCGTTGTCTTCTTCCTCTTCGTGGCCCCCAAGTTGAAGATCGAGGAGGGTTTGTGCACAAATCAAAACCCAATCATATAACACACTGCTCCACGTCATGGTAAACCACGTATGTATCTTGCATGTATTCCAATTTCTATTTTGGTTTTGCTTTCAATGTCATGTAGGTTCCATCCCTCTGTTTAATGTATTTGATTTTAGGTTTAAATGTGTTTAAAAAAGAGGTTTTCCATTATCTTTCTCATATGAAGACCACGTACGTACCTTGCATGTAGGTTTGAATGTGTTTGATAAAAGTGGTTTTTCATTGTACTTAGTTTTTTCTCTCTGTCATAATTGTTCTTCTCTATTTAGTGTATTTGAATTTATGCTTGAATGTGTCTGATAGAAGTGGTTATCTAATATTACAAGGGAAAAGTAAGAAGATGGAAAGGACAGGAAATAATCCCCATTCAAACTCTCCATCTCACATACGTCATTATTGTCATGAATTCTCATACTGCGTGTTGAGTATGTTCTGGCATAGTAGAACTTTCCGAACTCAAGCCCCTCGTGCATGCCTAGAGAAGTATAAAAGGGTCATGTGGAAGCGTTGAAGCAGATGGGAGACCCTTGATTTGCACATTTCACATATGAATTTGCAACATTTTGAAAAAAGCAACATGATCTATATGGGTTAATGTGAATGCTAAAAAAGCACCATTTTGCGTCGGGATCATGTGAGTTTTTTTTTTTTTTTTTGTAATTTTACTTGTCTATGTGACTCTGAACTTGCTCAAACTAGTGGAATTGTGAAATGTGGGTGGAGGATGTGAATGTGAAAATGGTTGTACAAATGGGGGGAATGTAAGGGTGTAATGTGGGTTTTACAAAACAAAAAAAATGGTGTAATGTGGGTGGAGGATGTGTTGTGAATACTAGATGTGAAATGTCTAATGGTTGATTAAGAATGCAAAATCCGGACCTGGCATGGTTTATAAGCTGAAAGTTGAAAAAGACAGCATTGTTTCAGTCTGACTGTGTTCCAAAAGTGCGCGAGTTGAAAATTAGGAAAATGTGATTCTTTTATCCTAAAAATAATAGTTTTATAGTGTAAAATAAGAACTTTGAGACTCCCAGATTTCAGCCAAAAAATACCTTGAGAAGTGGGTCAAACAGTTGCAGGAACAGAAGTACTCAGCAAGGCAGATTCGGATTTCCGCAGCACTGCTTTTTCAATTGGGCATCTTTAAATAGTCATAACTTTCTCGGTTCAAAATATTTTTGCTCTCTGTTTTTTTTGTTGGATTCATGCATCATCAAGGTTCAAATTCCAGCCATTATATTGAGGTTTAGACCAACTTAGGTAGGTTGTACAATTCAATGAAAACAGGCACGTGCATAGTTTTTTTCATACGTAGAATTCTTCAACATTCATCAGATTTGATCTGTTTCTTGAACATATAGTGTATAGAAAACTTTGACATTTAAAACACCTTCAACACATCAATGGTGACCTCCCAACATGATTCATGTGCAAGAAAGTGAATAAACAGTGAAAAAAGCAGCATGATCTATATGGGTTAATGTGAACGCTAAAAAAGCACCATTTTGCATCGGGATCATATGAGCAATTTTTTTTGTGATTTTAGTAGTCTATGTGACTCTGAACTTGCTCAAACTAGTGGAATTGTGAAATGTCGGTGGAGGATGTGAATGTGGAAATGGTTGTACAGATGGTGGAATGTAATGGTGTAATGTGGGTTTTACAAAAATAAATAAATAAAAGAAGGTGTAATGTGGGTGGAGGATGTGTTGTGAATACCAGATGTTCGGTGTCTAATGGTTTAATGTGAGGGGATATCACTGATAGGTTTTTCTAAGAGATGAAACTAGTTAACTTCATCTATTATGTGAGGGGATATCCCTGCTCAATATGTGAAGTTTATATATGAGGAGCGGCGATATATCCCCTCCTATGACAGGTTCTTTTCTAAGAGATAAAACAGTTGGGAGGGGATATCCTCGCTTAATATGTGAAGTTTATATTCGAGGAGCGGCGATATCCCCTCCTATGACGGGTTTTTTTTTAAGGACTGAAACAACCACTTGGGAGGGGATATCTGCCCAATTTAGTGAAGTTTATATTTAAAGAGTGGTGATGTCCCCTCTCGTGATAGGGTTTTTCCTTGGATGAACACACAGCTGGGAGAGCTTCATCTATTATGTGAGACCACTATCTGTAGCAAATCAATAGAAAAATCTAATATCAAAAGAACTTCATGTTTCAAGCTGATCCCAATGAGAAAGAGAAACAATACCAAATCAAGGAAAATAAAGATCGACAAAAAGGGAAGACAAAAGAAATCTTATTTGGACATCTACCATATTGAAAAAAGAATCCAATTCCTTAATATATCCATATAAATCACCGTAGGTGCATAAAAAGTTTCTCTCTTCTACTCCTAAGAAAAAACCAAAGAGAAAAATGAAAATTCTGTCTTGGAGAGGATGGGGTCCAATAGTTTTGGCGAACATTTATCGTAGAGTCTTCTTATCATAAGCTTGTTCTACAATGTATGATGGGTTTGTTTTGTTGCTACCTTGTTATAATGTTTTCGATATAAGGATGTATGTGCATTGAAAATGATACTTATAATTCCATTAATGAGCATTATTTACCTGTTCATCATTAGGATTTTACTTTTAATTTTATTTGACATTGAGGACTAAAAGGTAAATGATGTTTGGATCATGCAGTTTGAAGTAAAAAGACCGAAGGGATCGAGAATATCCTCTTGTATGACCAACAAAACCACATATCTGAAGCAACTGCTAATGGATTGGTATGTCTCCATCAATGTTTGTTTTAGAGAGACCGGTCTACATCATCTCTCAGAGATAAACGCAATGAAAATTGACCATGCATTGATATTTGGCTTGATTAAAAGATGGCGTCCAGAGAGGAATACATTTCATTTTCCATTCGGTGAAGCCACAGTGATCTTAGAAGATGTTGCATACATATATGGCCTTCCGATTGATGGCCCACCTGTCGTTGGATGGACACACCTCAAAACGAAGGTAGTGGATTTATGTGTAAATTCTCTTGGGAAGAGTCCCAAGCCGGCGGTTGATACACAAGGTTTATGTATAAAGTTTAAGCGGCTTGATGATAACTTCACAACATTGGATAGTAAGTTGAAGGGTAAGAAGACAAAGAACCTCTCCAAAGAGGTTGAGATCTGTTACACTAGGGCCTTCCTCTTTCGTTTGGTCGCTGGCCAAATTTTCACCAACTCATCAAGATTGCGAGGGCCAGCGTACCTCCTAGAACTCTTCATAGGATTTAAGCGATTCACTTGGGGCCCTGCATGTATTGCTAATTTGTACCAAATGTTGGCAAGAGCGGTCAAGTGGAGGTCCAATGGTAATGTACTTGAAAGTGGAAAAGAAGACAAAGGGTCCCCTGCAAAGCTTATGAAGAAAAAAAACCCTTTTCCAGACAAGTTTAAAACCCTTACTGGTCATCTACAACTTCTTCAAGTGAGATCCAGTGAATGGCCTATTCCTCCATTGTCATTTCATTATGCCTACTCAATGTGTACTTTTATTTGTGTTTTATGCATGCAGATCTAGGCTAACTCCCTAATGTCTATAGGACGGTGTCCTCTAACTAAAGATGGTTGGAAGAAAGACATTCAATTCCCTTTATTCAAGACATGGGAAGCAAGATTAACTGGTCACAATTCTTTAACCACAGTCAAAGAGGTTCGTCGTCGGTTGAATCGCATGACAGCTAATGGGGTAAATTATCCGAGATTGAAAACATGTTTATTAAATTGTAAATACGCAACTATCAATTCCAACAATTCTGACTTCTTTCGTGTTTGCATTGTAGTTTGTCTGGATACCATATGTTAAGTTCAAAAAGGTTTTTGCACAACATGTCCCAGACGTTGATCGTAGACTCTTTGCATCTGATGTACTGTTGATTCATTACTGGATTTTGGAAAGACACAATGCCAGTCAGGTGATGAAACAATTCAGCCTAATGCAATTGGTCCGTGCACTGTTTCAGATGCCATTTTTAAGGGTAGAAAAATTGGAGAGAGTGTCATGTGACTGTAACCATATACTGCACGAGGCTAAACCATTATGGGTAGAAAGGCAAAATTTGGTAATAAAAGGAAAGAAAGATGCGTCAATTGTGCATACCAAAGGATATCAAAACTAGTATGAGTTAAACACCCGCATGCGAATTGGCGGAGTTAAAAGGGGAGAATTGGGACAAGATGGAGAAATTACTGAACATGGAAAAAAAAGACAACCAACTACCGACCATGATGAGACATGTTGCCCATTGAAGCATGTAATCCTTGTTTGCTTATAACGCACCTTAACTGTGCATTGGGGTCATCATCATGAAATGATACTAATAGTTCTTCCAATTGTGTAGGTCAAGGAACTCTTGGAGCACATGGAGAGATCTATAGACCGGTCAGATCGAAAAAAAACAAGTTTCAAAAATCTTAAGGCCTCAATGCGCAAGAAGATCAAAAGTTTTAGGACCGATTTTACATCAGCCTTCGAGAGTTTCAGTATGGATAACTGCAGCACCTCTCATTCGGATTCATCTGGTGAAGAGGTAATTTATCTTGTGTATTCTTGCTTTAATGAAAATAATTTTGTATGCTACCACATTTTTATTTGCAATGCAGGAAAGGGAGAAGAAGAGACCTAAGAAAGCAGTTCGTAAGGGCAGATCCCCACAAAAAATGCTTGAATCAAAGTTGTTGTTAGAGCCCGGATCTCACTCGAATCCACCATCTCATGGTTCATAATTTTTCGAGCCCGGCCAACATGCCTTCAATAGAGTTGATCTTTTCAACTCCTCCACGCTTCATGCGACTGCAACCGCCAATTGTAGAGATCATGTCTCCTTCACTGGAATATACTTCTCAAGCAACAACTCTAGAAATCATGTCCACTCCCTCACATGAAGGACCTATCCAGGAACCAATTCTAGAAATCATGCCCGAGTCACATGAAGAACCTTTCCAGGCACCAATTATAGAGATCATGTCCATTCCCTCACATGAAGGTCCTTCTCAGGCAATAGTGGTTTCTACTCCAACCACCTCAATAGAGTCATTAGTTTGGAGGATCAAACGATTACCCTGCATGAAGAAGATACCAATAAAATTTGAAGAGTACTCACATTTGCTAGTGCAATCGGGTTATCAATTGATTGAATTAGATAAGTTCTTCATCAAAGGTTTTAGGAAGCTGTATAAAAAAAGGTTGCCTAACATGCACCTATGTGTGATTTGTTTACTCTACATGTCTTTAATATTTTCTTTTCATTAATGGGTGAACTTTTATAACCTCACAGCAAGGCGGAATTGGACGTATATTGTACACTGGTGTCCAGTGATGACCTCTACAAAGCCTTAGAAGAATGGACGTGGTTGTGCACCAACATCATGTACTATTGGTTTGAGATTTTGGGTGAAAGGTGTCGAGATGCATATTTGTTTGATCCTAGTGTTTTGGTAAGTGGATTAAATTTTATGACTATAAATTGATATACTTGTATTGTGTATTAACTTTCATGGGAAATACATCTAACGCCAATTACAATAACAAGCAGAGTTGGTGGCAGGATAAGGACATGTGTCATCAAGCTGATCTGAATATATTTGGTCCGAATGGTGAAAATGTGTAGTTAGCACGAACGTACATAACACTAGTTTTTGTACTACACCATATAAATCATTTCACCTTACTCGTAGGTTACACAGATGAGAAGAAATGGGAGTTTCACAACAGTTCATTCAGTGATCATTACTCTCAAACCAATTGTGAGAAATTCGTAAGTATATGAGAACTATGTTTTTTCAATGTATTATCCTCCCTCCCCTTTTATACTTCAAAATTTGTCCAACTGACCACCACTATTTTGAATGTTTGTTGCATGTCTATAGATCGACTATTTGAATGAGAAGTTTAGCGACTATGGCTGGGCAGATCCATATTTGTGGACAACGAATGCGATGTCTAACATTCATCATCAAGACAATGGCAATGATTGTGGTGTTTTCACGCTAGCGTTCGAAGAGCATTGCATTTCCCGCAGGCCGACCAACTTCACCCAAGCCGACATAGCATATTATATAAGAAAGATAGTGGTAGACATTTTCAAAAGGAGTTCGGAAAAGAACACTTACAAAGTGGATCTAAAGAAACTGTTGAGCGAGTTGTAGCAGCCAATGCAGCTCTGTTCGTGTTGAAAGATGAAGTCTCTTTTGTGTTTTCTTTGTTACTTAATCGCATGAGTTTTTTGGACAGTTGTATCTCAACCTTTGGGTTGTTAAGGCCCATTTTTTTGGGACAGTTGAAAGTGGATTGTGAATTCTGAATGCTTAAGGTGAATTGTATAGTTGATGTCAGGATGGTATCAGGTTTTATGACATTTTGTTATTGTGCCCATTGGGACTTGGTTCTGTATGTTAATAGAAAATCGATTATCACCATTTTCACTTTGTTACACAGTTTTTTGGACAATTGTCTCTATTCCCGTTTGTTACACAGGTAAATTGTTGCTTTGATGTTAGGGAGGGAATCTAGTTCTACCCACAATTTCTTATTATGCCCGTCAGGACATGGTTCTGTATGTTAATAGATTCAGGTTTTTCAATTCTGAAAGTGACAAGGCATTCTTCATACATGAAATGTGTAGGCGACACGAAAAACTGCTTGCTCCCAAACCTCCTTGTAGACTGTACTTCACTGTTTATTCACTTTCTTGCACATGAATCCTCTTGGGAGGCCACCATTGATGTGTTGAAGGTTGTTTAAATGTCAAAGTTTTCTGTACACTATCTGTTCAAGAAACAGATCAAATATGAAGAATGCTGAAAAATTCTACGTATGAAAAAAACTATGCACATGCCTGTTTTCAATGAACTGTACAACCTCCCTAAGATGATCTAAACCTCAATATAATGGTGGGAATTTGAACCTTGATGATGCATGAATCCAAAAAAAAAAAAAAATAGAGAGAAAAAATCTTTTAAACCGAGAAAGTTATGACTATTTAAAGATGCTTGATTGAAAATGCAGTGTTTCTGAAATCCGAATCTGCCTTGCTTAATACCCCTGTTCATGCAACTGTTTGACCCACTTCCCAATTGGTTTTTTGGCTGAAATTTGGGGGTCTCAAATTTCTCATTATAAACTATAAATCTACTATTTTTCAGGACAAAACAATCACATTTTACTGATTTTCAACTCGCGGACTTTTGGAACACAGTTAGACTGAAACAGTGCTGTCTTTTTCAACTTTTAGCTTAATAAACCATGCTAGGTCCGGATTTTGCATTCTTAATCAACCATTAAATCACGTATTTTCAGAAGCAAAAATACATTCAAACACTATCCTAATTCTAATGCATGCCATTAGTACTTTCCAACCATAGATCATGCAAATAACATAATAGAAAGTTTTCTCATCTTTAACATGGGTTTATAACTCATCACCGAGATTGACATAAGGTCTTCACCTGAATCTGGTCTTCTTAAAGAATGCTGGCCATATAAAGTCCTTAATATTAAGTGTGGATATCCTCACATAAAAGACGAGGCTTCATCATTGAAAAAAACCTGTCACGCATGGGGATATCGCCGCGCATCACATATTTAGCGACAATATCCCTTCACATGATGGATGAAACTCCCAGTTGGGTGTGTTCAACGAAGGGAAAAACCTGTCACGAGAGGGATATCACCACTCTTTATATATAAACTACACTAAATTGCGCGGGGATATCCCCTCCCAAGTGGTTGTTTCATCCCTTAAAAAACACTGTCGTAGGAGGGATATCGCCGCTCCCCAGATATAAAGTTCACATATTGAGAAGGGATATCCCTTCACATAATAGACGAAGCTTCCATCTGAGTGTTCATCCAAGGAAAAACCCTATCACGAGAGGGGATATCGCCACTCTTAAAATATAAACTTCACTAAATTGCGCCGATATCCCCTCCCAAGTGGTTGTTTCAGCCCTTAAAAAAACCAGTCATAGGAGGGGATATCACTGCTCCTCGAATATAAACTTCACATATTAAGCAGGGATATCACCTCACATAATAGATGAAGTTGACCGGTTTCATCTCTTAGAAAAACCTATTAGTGATATCCCCTCACATTAAACCATTAGACACTGCACATCTGGTATTCACAACACATCCTCCACCCACATTACACCAATTTATTTATTTATTTGTAAAACCCACATTACACCATTACATTCCACCATTTGTACAACCATTTCCACATTCACATCCTCCACCCACATTTCACAATTCCACTAGTTTGAGCAGGTTCAGAGTCACATAGACTAGTAAAATCACAAAAAAAATTTGCTCATATGATCCCGACACAAAATGGTGCTTTTTTAGCATTCACATTAACCCATATAGATCATGCTGCTTTTTTCACTATTTATTCACTTTCTTGCACATGAATCCTATTAGGAGGCCACCATTGATGTGTTGAAGGTGTTTTAAATGTCAAAGTTTTATGTACACTATCTGTTCAAGAAACAGATCAAATCTGATGAATGCTGAAAAATTCTACGTATGAAAAAAAACTATGCACATGCTTGTTTTCACTGAACTGTACAACCTCCCTAAGATGATCTAAACCTCAATATAATGGCTGGAATTTGAACCTTGAAGATGCATGAATCCAACAAAAAAAAAAGAAGAAAAAGAAAAAAGAGAGCAAAAAGCTTTTAAAACGAGAAAGTTATGACTATTTAAAGATGCCCAATTAAAAATGCAGTGCTGCTGAAATTCGAATCTGCCTTGCTGAGTACCCCTGTTCGTGCAACTGTTTGACCCACTTCCCGAGGTATTTTTTGGCTGAGATTTTGTGGTATCAAAGTTCTTATTATACACTATAAATCTGCTAATTTTTAGGACAAAACAATCACATTTTCCTATTTCCAACTCGCGCACTTTTGGAACACAGTCAGACTGAAACAATGCTGTCTTTTTCAACTTTCAGCTTAATAAACCATGCCAGGTCCGGATTTTCCATTCTTAATCAACCATTAGACACTGCACATCTGGTATTCACAACACATCCTCCACCCACATTACACCATTTTATTTTATTTTAATGTAAAACCCACATTACACCATTACAGTCCACCATTTGTACAACCATTTCCACATTCACATCCTCCACCCACATTTCACAATTCCACTAGTTTGAGCAAGTTCAGTGTCACATAGACTAGTAAAATCACAAAAAAAAAAAAAAAAAAAAAACGCTCACATTAACCCGACACAAAATGGTGCTTTTTTAGCATTCACATTAACCCATATACATCCTGTTTCTTTTTTCAAAATGTTACAAAAACTATGCAAATTTATATGTGAAATGCGCAAATCAAGGATTCACCGGTGGATTGCGACATCTCTAGCGGTTGTGTCCCCTTTGTTTATAGATTGAACAGGTAACCACCCTATGTTGTCGGGTCCAATCTTCGGTTCAAATCCTATTTTTTTTGGGGCGACCGGGCTGTCTAGTAGCACGTGGAGGTAATACTCTTTCGTTTGACCTATGCTCCCATTGTCTTCTATCACATGTAGCATGCAAAACCTCATTGTACGCAATTCGATAAGTAGATGTAAAGAACCACTGCTCGCAGAAATTGTAAGGATTTAATTTTCTCATTTGCATTGTCGCTAGTGCGTGTGAACAAGGGATTCCTCGCAATTCCCACTTGTGACATGTACATTTCCTCTGATCTAGCTCAACTACATCAATGAACCCGGTAGATTGAACCTGAAATTCTACGAAACCGACAATGCGAACATGCACTCGGCGAGATTCTTCAGCCTCGTGGCTTAGCATTTTTTCCGCCCACGGAGTTAGCCGAGTCTTAATCAATTGATATACAAGTTGACATTTTTGGTAGAATTCCATAAGCTTGGCACGTATCTCTTCCACTTGTGTTGTTATGGGGAGCACACGTACGTATGTCCTTCAAAAGACTATACTTGCACTCGGCAGCATTGCTTGTGAGTATATCATAGCGTCCTCCTGCAATGAATGAATTTGCCGAGTGTTCTTTCCCAATTGCGTAAATGTAATTATAAGCGAGTTCATCAACAACTCGAATATCATTCATGTATGCCTCATACTCACATGGCCTATATGATTTTGCAATAAACCAAAATTTCCTAACAATAACATCATCTTTGAAACTCCCCTTCACATTTTCAGCAATGCGATGACAACAATAGCACTATCGTGCACTTGGAATGGTGCTGGCAAGAATAGGTGCAAGCCCTTTTTGCCGGTCAGACACAATGGTCAAATTCAAGGGCTCATCTAGGGCAAGAAATAAATTTGCGAGGAACCACTCCCAACTGTCACGCCGTTCAGCTTCGATGAAGGTAAAGGCAATAGGAAAGAGCTTATGATTCCCATCATGGGTTACAACCACTAATGACACACTTGGATACTTACCTCAAAGGTGTGAACCATCAACAGAAATCATCGGCCTCAACGACGACAGGAATGAAAGGATGCATGGTCCAAAAGCCCAAAAGAATCTCTGGAAGGTGTCGTCATCTGCCGTTTTAATATTTGTCATTGTACCTGAATTCGTCTTCTTCAATTCAATGCAATAGAGAGGGAGAATCCGAAAGGACTCTTCATACGATCCTCGAATTGCTCAAAGGGCTATATCCTTTGCTTTGTGTGCCCTCCTATAAGTAATAAGAGATCCGAACTCTGTTTGATACTAATTAATGATCTCCTTTGGTGTCAACTTATTATTAAATCGGACCCTATCTAAGATGAATTCTGCAATCAGTTCAGCAGACGCTTGCCGATGTGTCATGCCCATCATTGGCTTCGAGCAAGAATGTGTTGGATAATACGTTCGTACTTGAAATTGTGGCCTAGATTCCACCATGGAAGCATGAATACGCCAAAGACAGTTATTATCACTGCAACGGTTTGTAACTTTGGTGCGGTTCGTCTTCAAGTGCTTCAGAGTGGCGATTTGGAAACTTTCTCCCTAACCACATCTCTCATGCAGACATCTGATATGGCTCCATAATTAATTTGCTTTAGAGGAACCATGGTGTCCTCTAAGTTAGCATTCGGCACAGACATTGAGACGTCCGCATCATTTACTGGGTTAACAAGTTTTGCATTTGGGCCCTTAATGCCTATTAAGTTTCTATCCAATGGTACATTATCAACCGTCTCTTCATCCCCCTTTTCTTCAACAACACGGTCAGCTTCTTTATGTTGCTCATTAGGGGTGCACACCGGGTCTTGAAACCCGGTCCGACCCGGACCTTATCGGGCTAACCCGATAAAGAATTTATCGGACTAGGTCAAACCCGGCTCGGACCTTACTTAACAGGTCCGGGTTCCGGGTTTGTATTTTATAAGTTATCGGACCTGATAACAAATGAAAATAGAATTTATAATTTTAAAATAAAAAAATGAAGAGAGAAAATAATGGGTTATTGGGAACTCTAGGATCCGAAAGAAGGGCACTGGTGGATGCAATTCGGCAAAGACTACGTATTGGGTTATTGGCCTGCATTCCTGTTCTCATACTTAGCAGACAGTGCTTCCTATTCTCATATTTGGCAACTCTGTCTAGCTACTGTTTTTCTCTCTATAATTATGGATTGAATATCTTTCAAGCTACTGTTTTGAATTTATCTCTATTGATGCTTTTATGATTCTTATAATGAGTTTATTTTCGAACTTGTATGCTGGAAATAGGAAATGCAAAGTGTTGTTTTATGATGCTTGTTTTATGATGCATAACTAATTAATATGCAGAAGGCCTGGAAGCTATTTTATGTTGCTTGTTTTATGATGCCTAGTTAGTATGGGGATGTCTCTCCTGCACTTTGGAGTTTGGACCTTGTTCTCTACTCTGAAGGAGTTGAAATGGAGGCCTGATACCAAGTCTCTTGTAGCCTAACACATTTACTTAGAGGAGCGGTAGTTAAATGCCATTTTGAGCAAATGTTGTACCAATATAACTAGTCATTTGCTACTTGCTAGTTCATTTAGTAGGTTGATGAGGAGCTAGCTTAGGAAATAAAACTATGGTTCACTTGTTACTATATTTGCCCCTTCTTATAAAGGTCAAAATGTCCTATATAGGTACAGAAATACATTGAAGGTTGAATTCTACTGCCAGTAATTTATTTGAAGGGTTGGTGGTTGTGCATATGCACTGCTATGCATCACTGTATCAGCAACTGACTTGCAGTTTCTTCCCGGGTTACGCCGAAACCCGAACCCGGTAACCCAGTAACCCAATAACCCGGTTTTACTTAACAGGGGTACCGGACCGGGTCTAGAGGTCTTAAAAAATACCGGGTCGGGTCAGATCGGGTCCGATAACCCGGACCCGACCCGATGTGCACCCCTATTGCTCATTGACATCATAAGTAGGTGCCTCTGAGAAATGAATACCATTGTCTTCATGAACATTTATCGTGGGATATTCCTGCACAGGTGTATGAACCTTCTTTTCTTTGATGTTTTCCGTCCACATATTACACCCATTACGACTTGTCCCAATTAAACTCATTCGTTGAAACCTTCAATACGACAAAAAACATAAGAATTAAAAGTTGTACGTACTTGACAAAATAGGTACTTTTTTTTAGCAGTATCAAATTTCTAAAGAGTACACGTACCTGGAATGGTCTTGAGGTGGTTTACTTGCTTTCTCCTTTACTTCTGCTAACGTATAAATATAACCCATTCATACTTTGTGATGCTCCAAACATTGCCTTCACATCCACATTTTCTTCTATAGTAATATACGAGAATGCAATTCCATTGTGAAAAGCGGAGTTCTATTGGCACCATAAAAGTGTCTCTCCACACAGCATTTAATTTTTTTTTCATTTACTAAACTACCCCTCCCCCTCCTCCCTTTCCCTCTTCCTCTCCCCCACCCCACCCAACCAATCACCGGCGGGGAGGGATCCTCGGCCGGCCGGCAGCCCCGGCCGGCCAGCTAGCGGCCTCCCTCCCCCTCCTCTATTTTCTCCCCCTCTCCCTCTTTCTTCCTCCCTTCCCCCTCCTCTATTTTCTCTCCCTCTCTCCCTTCCTCTTCTTCTCTATCCCTCCCCCCCTCCCCCCACTCTTCCTCTCCCTCCCCCTCCCAGCTGCTGACGGGGAGGGAGATTGGGCGGAAGGGTTTCTGCCTGGTGCAGCCCTGCCGCCTGATCTCCCTCCCCATTGGCGGCTGGGAGAGGGAGGGAGAGGAAGAGGGGATGGAGAGGGGAGGGAAGGAGAGAGAAGAAGAGGAAGGGAGAGAGGGAGAGAAAATAGAGGAGGGAGGAGGGAGGAAGAAAGAGGGAGAAGGGGAGAAAATAGAGGAGGGGGAGGAAGGCCACCGGCTGGCCGGCCGGGGATCCCTCCCCGCCGGAGACTGGGTGGGGTGGGGTGGGGGAGAGGAAGAGGGAAAGGGAGGGGGGGAGGGGTAGTTTAGGAAATGGAATCTTTTTTTTTAATTTGCGGTGTGGAGAGACATTTTTGTGGTGCCAATAGAGCTCCCCTTGTGAAAAAGGTATTGTAAAGTCATCTTCTCACCAGGTTCTTCCCACTTAAGATACTTCAAGTGCAACATTAAGCAATGATGTATATGACATGTCATTGGAGAGATACCTCATCTTTTGTTTTCCATTTTTGAAAGAAGGATGCGTACTATCATAATCATTCTCTCCATCATAGTGGAATATGGTCAAAGCTTCATCGTCTGGCATCCTATTGATACATGATACAAATCATTTGACTTGTATTAGCAACCTTATAAATTGAAATAACTTCATAACTTATAGTGGAAAAAAAGTTAAAAATACCAACGAGGACATACCATTAGCAGTGCCTATTAGCAACTTAACTTTTGATACCTTTAAACTGTTTGCTTCTATGTATCATGGTTGGGTCACTATGTATATCAAGAGATCATGACAAAAAATAAATAAAATTTTCTCCAACTGCTAAATTACATATTCTAAATTTCTTTGGTAGAATTAAATATTCTTGTTGAAACACAAAAAAGGAGGACTACAACAATATGAAAAAACAAATGAAAACCAAGTGGGATGTATTATCCATAATAAGACCAGTGGAAGTGGTATTAAAAGACAGATGTGTTATTTCAGTAATAGTGGAACCTGGGTTTGTAGTGTATAGAAGAGGAATAAATGTATCAGTAAACCAGGGTCTCCATGCATATGTGAAATTCTACCAATGGAATTGACCAAACTCCTTAGTGGAGTATAAACTACTGACTAAAGAAATTATAGGTTTGAATACAAAGTTTTAAAAAAAATGATTTGAAACCCTCAAACCCATATATTATGTTCTAGGGCCGTGTATCTACGAACCTCTTCAATGGAGTCCAACTTCCCCTTTAATAGAGTCCAACTTCCCCTGTAATGAAGTAAAATAGATTAAATACCCAAAAGGTCAAATGGAAGAGAAAGAAGTTGCAGACAAACCTCGTTCTGACCAGAAAAAGGCAAAACGGGAAAGGAGAAAGGAACCCGTAAGATATATATGAGAAAACACGAGCGGTGTTATCGCCGTTCATTTGATATAAGTAGTGGCGCTAGCGCTGCCCGTGAAAAGCAACAAACAAATAAACCAAAAATGGCCCTTGGGACCCCTCCGAGCCATAGAAGTCTAATGTTTCCTTTTTTATCTACACCATATTTAGGGGGATTTTTTTGGTACAATCCCCAAGTTTTATTAAAAAAAAAAAAAACTACAAAATCTGATGTAAAATCATATAACCTTTTTATCGAACTTATATTGTGTGTTATTTCTGACAAGTTGCTTCCTTTATACCATGGTTCAAATCCCGCTCCTCCCCATGATGGGTGGAGTGATTGCTCCCAAAGTGGGTTGGCTTCTGCATACATCCATTTAATAGTGTCCCTAAGTTGTGAGGTCGAATTCAAGACTCACATAAGATTAATCTTGCATAGATTTTTATTTTTTATTTTAATGAATGCTTTGTTTTAAGAACTGGATAGTCCAGTGGAATGATCAGCTGCTCATTTGGTCAGGTCTTCATTTCATTGTCTGTGTCACACAAATTGTGGAAGTCAGATTATCAAATGCATCGAGATCGTGAATTTATTCTTTAGAACCTTAAATCCTTCTAGCTGTATGTGTGCGGTTTAAAACCCAATGATCCAATCATATATCTTAATGATTGTACTTCGGTTGTAAATTTTTTGTTTTTATTTTTCAGAAATCATCCAATCGGGCCCTTGTTACTCTTATAATTTTGTATTTTACACTTCTTCCTCCTAAAAGAGACCATTTGGAGCTCGAGAGCTTTGTTAAAGGTTTCAAGTGGAGTCTTTTCTGTTATTGAACCTGATGTCAGTCTTTTTTCTGCACAGAAGTGACGGTAAAAATAAGAATGTTGGGCAGGTGAGGTAAAGCCATCTCATCGGGCTTGTAATCATGTATTGGCTTATGCTGGGCTGCAAACAAGCTGGACCAGCTCAATTCTAGTTGAAGCCTTAGAGCTCGCTAAACCAAGCCCAGCTTGGATATATTGCCCCATGTCCCAAACTCAAGCTTGGCACTTTTTAGCTTGGCTTGGCGTTGGGCACACCTTGACCTTTAGTTCGATTGTTAATGGGCTCGACTTGACTGGAGGTGGATGTGGCCAGTTTGATTAATGGACTTGTTAATGTTCTGGCTCATGTAATTGGTGGTGGTTGTTGGGTTTTCTATCCATTTCAACTCAAGTTTGTGCTTGGCTCATTCTAATTCGAGCTTGGGCTTCCTTAATAAAATGCAGAGTTTGAGCTTGGCTTGTCAAGCTTGAATATAGCTCAAGCTTGTCCAAGCTGACCTCCACTAGGCTTATTGGCACCCTAAACCCATGCCTTGCTTGTTCTCCATTCATTCCCTCTCCTAAAGGGGATGCAAATCTTGCAAGTGTGATAAGGGGTGCATTTCAGAAGAAGGGTCATCTCCAAGAACTGAGTAACACAATAGAGAACTTTAAATAGGGAAGTAAGCCAATTTTAGGGAGCATTGAACACAACCCAGTTCTTGTAATTATGATATACAAAATAATTACAGTAGTAGTAACAATTACAAAAAGGGGAATTGAGTATCACAATTACAGGGTCGTCCGCAAGAACAGTACAACAAAATAGACAACTGCCAAGAAGAGGGCTATCTGGTATGCATCTCTCTGAAAGCCGTCATCTCTTTGGAAAAACTGAAACAAAAACAACAGTACATCAGGTGGGGTTCACAAATAGGTATTTTTCAAAAAGACATTATTCAAGTTTTCTTAATTATATTTTTTACTTTTTCTGTAACTATATCCTTGAATTTGCAACCACAGCACTGCTAACACTAACAGGTGCCTGGTCATTCACAAAGACATTTTTTTCTATTTGTACTTTGCCAAATCTATACCTAAACTCAAGTAGCCCAATGGCAAGCCACCTCAGCAGTGATGTATGCTTAACAAATATCATGAGAAATGCAATGGAAGAAAGCTACTGCATATGACCAATTTTGAACTAACTTCTATACTCCGTTGTCATCGTCATCATTGAAGCCTTACCCATCTACCTGGCCCAGCTTCTTGAGTTTGAACCTTGAAGCATTTACTTAACCCTATCTAGCTTTCACACGAATCACACCATTGGGAACATACTCCTAGCTTTAAATTTGATAAATGCAACAGATATGATGCACGTAACTCAATTTGGGAAGGCGATAAAAAATAATAAAAATAAAATCTTAATGAGGCAATACAGGACATCATTTACTAAATGGTACCGGAAACAGACTGGAGTAAGGTTCTTCTGATACGATCAGTTAGGATATTGAAAATTAGGTCGTATACTGAAAGTATCAGAAAGGGGTTAAGTTACTCATAAAATCATTGTGTGACTCAAGAGAAGATTTAGTCCATAATCCTATAAAGTCAAATCTTGAGGTAAACTTTTCTTAATGCACGTATTGGAACACATACAAGGATAGCTTGTCATATAATGCAGAAACAATAATGCCATTATATTGGTGGGTCTAAAATTACAGATAACGAAGACCTAGAATATTTAACTTTTCCAGACATTTGATTGGTATTCAATTATTAAAAATATTTTTTTTTTACAAAAATCAAAAAATCCGAAAAAAAAAGGAAAAACTTTGAAAAACAATCAATATATGTTAGAATGATCTATGGGAAACCTAGACCTAACAATATGAAGCTATTTTCAAGTGTTTCATGAGTTTTCCATAAGTAAAAATGTTTTTTTTTAAATAACATAAATCCGAAAATAAAAATAACAATATATAAAAAAGGAAAGAAAAGATATACATGCAAGATCAAAAGGAAGCATGGATCTACAATAAAACAAGACAATGATGCCATTATGTTGTGATTCATAGAATCATAGTAGTTAGAAAGTGATAATATCAAAGGTTGAAAAAAATCACAAAGAAATGCATACCTAGATGAAGAATCTTGTTTAGATTCCTTAGAATAGTTGGATCTTTTGATTTGGTAGCAAGAATCTTGAAAAAAAAAAGTTGGGACCACTAGAGGGTGATAAGAGGGTTTTACAGCAGTGAAAGTGGAGAAGAGAAGGAAAAGAGATGTTAAAAAAACCAAAAAGTCGTCTGGGGAGGGTTTTTATAACCCATCGCTTCGTAGTGGCCCGTAGCGGCCGCCACGCAAGCCACCACGGTTGCGACGGCTGAAATTTCGGCCGTAGCGTGGCGGTGTCCACCGCTACGGCCGATATATCGGCCGCTACGCTTCGTAGCAGCCGTTATTTGCATCCTTGGAGGCCACCAAGTGAGCGAAGTATGGGCAATAAACTAACGAAAAAAGTGAGTGTATACACCAATCATGTAATATACATGGGGAGTCCTAAGCTAACCTTAACCTAACCAGAGCATATGGTAAAGGGCCAAGGGGAGTATGTACTAACCAAGCTAAAGCTAAGGCCAAACATCACATGCAGGGTCCGTGTTGTTTATCACAATGGTTACGCAGCTCCGGGATGCCTTTTGTAATCATTTGGTGCTTCTGATGTTGTTGGCACCACGCCACCCACATAGCCCAATGTGGGTCCCTCATGTGTTACCGTACAATCCACAAGGAGATGCTAAGCCTACACACCCCCTTGCTGGAGAGTCAATTCGTATTCATAGGCCAAGTGGGGCTAAGGTCTAGATTTCAAGGGCAAAGGGTCCCATTCCCAAGAATCCAAAATTCTGGGAAGTGTGTTCTACAATGCTAGGTCAATAGTTTTATTGGTGATGGGCTTTGTTAGTACCGTATACTGTTAAGGGTCATTGTAATGGCATAGATTCCACTAGTTGAAATAATATAAAATAGTGGTCAATCATTTATTAGTGACTGATATTAAGTGATAGTCCTATATGGACACTATTATCACATTGCACTCATGTCTTAGTGGTGACTGTTATCATTTAACAGTAACCAACATGTAATAGCTACACCTAGTTGACAGTTGTAATGCAAGTACTAATGGGTGTTATAAATTATTCTTATAATCAACATGCTTAATGTGTTAGTCTCATATTTGTGACTCATATAAGTCAACGGTCCTATATATATTGGTGACTTATGCATTATTAATGACTCTTGTAATTTAAAAGTCCTAGATTGAAGGTTATAGTAGTGTTATAAATAGAGAGCATTGGTCCAAAGAATGGTATCCAGTTTATGTCAATCCACTCTTCATTATATATTACTTATACCTTTATATAACGATGATGGAATGAAATCCAAAGTTAAGCAACTACATATCTATCAACTAGTAATAAACTAATGAGTTAGTCAATGAAACTTAACAAGAGAGGAGTATAACTACAATGGCATAAATCAAATATTTCTATCAATCTTGTTTTATGTAACAATCCACCATTAATGCATTTTAAATTCACACCCACCACCCAAATATCATAAATGCACATGATAGAGAAGGTTAGCACATTTAAAGCATTAGAATCAACCAAATAAACATGCATACACCATTCATCATGTCTATATACTTGCCTTTGGCTTAGTTGAGCAAAAACCCCTTTCTTAGAGTCTAGGGTTACCTCAAACGTTGCTCTTCAAACCTCCCCACTTCAAACCAAGCAAAGAACCACTTCCTACATGCCAAAATGAAAGGGAAAACCCACTAAACCAACAATACATGCTCCTAGTGTTGAAAGAAGCAAACTACATGAGTTTAGAGAGAGGGTTTGCTTACCTATTGATGAGAATGACAAAGGAGGAAGATGAAGGAGATGATGGGGAGACTCTTGAGCCTTGGGGGAAGCATTGGAAACTCTTGGAAGCCCTAGCTTGGTCGGTGGAGGAATAGGGGGAGAAGGAGTAGAGAGGTTGTAGAGAAGAGAAGGAATGAAATGAAATGGGGAAATGGGGCTTTAGGGTTTAAAAGGGGATTTTCTTTTAGGAATTTTGCACATAAGGCCAAGTTGTTAGGGAGTTTACAAGAAAGTCCTTGGCAAATGGGTATCGGCTCATAATAAGAGTCCCTTGGGCCACCGGGCCAAGGTGGGTCCAAGTAAGTATGATATGCATGACCCACTACCTAATGCATCACGCACCACTAATCCTAATGCATAGGCCACCAAACCCAATTAAGCATCCTAAATCTTAGTGATTAGTGATTAACCCCACTAATAAAGGCATGAGGCCTTACAGGGGTTGCCTCCAAAAAAGGCTAACAAAGAAAGGAAAATCAAAGAAAACCAGAGCAGCTGGATGTCGCCAGACTTGTCCTTGCATAACTTTGTACAAGTTGGAAGTTGGTAGCCCCTTGTGGGATGTTAGGCCTCATTCTTGGCACAATAGAGATCTTTAGTGCTATTTGATTTCTGTTGATTCACTCAAGTTTGACACTAGCAAGAGGGTTACAATTTTATGTTAATGTTTGCATAGACAGAGTTAATGAACAAATCTCTGTCCCTTACCCACAAATTTATTTTCTTCTTCACATTTTCATTTCTATGTCCTCATAGGCATGTATTAAGAAGCACCCAACTAGAGTGCTCTAAAGGATCTGAGTGTTACATAAAGGATTCCATGTTTAAAATAAATAAAAAAAGGAAAAAAAAAAGAGTTATAGACATCCACTACAAAGTACAAACTGATATCATCATTAGGGCTTTGTGTTTGGTTTCCAAATCAGCAAATATTAATGAATCAATTCAACTAAGACAACACTACCACTTTCTGTTTAAACAAAAACCAACAAGATACTGTGGGACAAAAATAATGAGACAAAATATCAACATTACTTCCATATACTAAGTACTCATCTATCAAACACATTGCATGTGGGTTAGGTGAAATGCAACAATCAATAGCTTTGAAGTAACCATTTCAATATATAAATAAAAATCAATAGATGATAAGATTTTCTTATTCTTGGAAGTAAGAAGAAGAAAAGGTATCATTTCTATTAGACAATTTCTTTTATAAAGCATACTTCAACCAAATGCTTGTTTTAGGAAGAAAAGTACCTTTTATAGCATGATGTTCCCAATAGAGTGCTAATCCTTCTCAAAGTATTAACCTGATGTATCAGAATCATGAAGAGAGGGAACTGACCTCGCGACTTGCATTACATCACTTGTAAGTGGGAATACATTCAATATATTTTTTATATTGCTCATCCTTCGAGAGCAAGTCAACTACAATAGACTTGGTGTCTACATCTAGCAAAACATCTCTCTTAGCCATTATATGGAGAATTCCCAGTACCTTTTGCATCTCATTAATTTCACAAAAACCACGAAGAATTGCTTTGAATGTGAAAGGATCGGGTAAGCAACCATTTTCTTCCATTTGAAAAAATAGCTCATTGGCCTCCTCCATCAAACCTTCTTTGCAGAGGGCATTGATCATTATGGTATATGTAATCACATCCGGCGCCAAACCATTGTCAGAGATGCCATCAAATAGCTTTTTTGCCATTTCAATTTTCCCATCTTTGCACAAACCGCCCAAAAGAGTGGTGTAAGTAACAATATTAGGAATTAGTCCCTTATGGAGTATTTCTTGAAAGAGCCTTATAGCTTCATCTATTCTCCCACTTTTGCAGTATCCATTAATCAAGACACTGTAGCTGTACACATCATGTTCAACGCCATCAGTCACCATAGAATTAAAGATTTGTACTGCAATGTCCATTTTCTCTTGCAAACAATAACCACCCATCAATGTATTATAAGAACCTGTCTTAAGCTTCTCACCTCTTTGAATGACGACGTCAAATAACTCATGTGCTTTTTCCATCATCCCTTGTTTGCAAAAAGCATTTAGCAATATGTTGATTGTCACGGCATCAGGAAATATGTGCCTATCTATCATTTCGTTGTATAATCTCCTGCCTTCTTCCCACCGGTTCAAATTGCAACATCCCTGAATTAAAGAACTATAAGTGACTACATCTGGTGAAACACTGTTGTTACCAACCATTTCTGAAAAGAGGCCTAGGGCCTCATCCAAAAACCCTTGTTTGGAAAGGCCATCAATGATAGTGCTGTAGGTACAAGTATCAGGCCTACATATTTCCCTCTCCCTCTCCATCTTTCTAAACAAATGGAGAGCAGAACTCACGTTTCCAGTCTTGCAAAGCCCATGTATGATGGTGTTATATACAATAGTGTTGGGTCTACATCTTCCCCTCTCCATCGCCCTCAGCATCTCAAGAGCAGCATCCACCTTCTCACTCTTGCAGAGCCCATCTATGACGGTACCGTAAGTAACCACATCAGCGGGGCATCTCATCTCCACCATCTTCGTCAACAATTCAATGGCCTCATCAATTTCACCCACCTTACAAAGGCCCCCAATTAAAGTATTCCAAGTTACTGCATTGGGTTCGAAACCTCGTTTAAGGAAGTCCCCAAAAATGGCGAACCCCAGATCGACCCTCTTCAATCTGCAGTAACAGTTGAGCAGAATGCTCAGAGTAAATATGTCGGGTGCAATCCCAGTCGAAATCATCCTCGGATAGAGAGAAACAACAGTGGAATAATGTTTGATTCTTGCCACAGCCCCTAATAGATGACCGAAAACAACAACTGGGGGCAAGGGTTTCATGAGGATCACATGATCGAACCAACCCAATGCATCATCAAGCTTCAAATTCTCTGATTTACATCGATCGATCACAAAATTCAAGAACTGGGTTCGGCTCGATGCATCATGAGGATTCAATTCCTTTGCAGTATTAGAATAACAATAACAACTGATAATACTAGTAGAAGTAGTACCTTTTTTTAGTGCAGCCATGGCCGTTCTTGAGCGAGAAAGGGAAGGAATCGAAGAGGCCACCGACGCCATTTTTCTTTTTTTTTTTTGGTTGGAGAAGAAGAATGCTTCTCTGATATGAGCTCTAGCCTCGAGCTCTGTAGGCGTCCAGTCTTGTTTAGGGGATTGGTTTTCGGGAGACGAAAAGTGGCTAGAAGAGCACCACGATCATTTTTAGGGCACGTTTGGGAGAGGAATCCTACCATCTACATTACGTTGGGTCCAATGGCTGTAACTTTTTTTTTTGGCAAATTTCTAATAATCTATGAGAAATCAAGAGCTGTGCTTTCATCCCATAACTGTTTCGATCTCTCTAAAGAATTTGAACGGCTCATATCTTCCAAATGGCCTCACATAAAAAATAAATAAATATTTGAATTTGAAATTTATTTTCCAAGTATTTCAAGAGTGGATCAATGGCTGAAATTTGACCGCCTGGCCGTGCTTGGTCTTCTTAAGATGATGTATGGTATGGATCATGACTTGGAGGCCCACATAAACCAAAAAACTGAAAAACACGGACCGTCAAAAATCCCTTCTTTAATACTCTGGCAAATCAATGGTCAATATTTTTTTGCCATTTTCTCATCATCCATCATTAAACATGTTGCCACATTTGACTGGCCAGACGTTTGAGGTCTTTTAGAGTAATTGAATGGCTCGGGTTCAACATAAGGGGCCCATAGAATTTCAGATCTCGTGATCTAATGGTTTGAATTTCTTTGTTAATATCTCAAGATATATGAAAATTCAATGGTTGATTTTTGACATATGAGCCGTTTTGAGGATTCTAAAGCTGATGAATGGTCCGGATCATGATTGTGGGACCCATAAAATAGAAAATCACAAAAAAAGTTAACCCCAAAACTACTATCCGGTTACTATTGCTCCGCAAATGCATGCTCGCGCAGCTTTCTCCTTTCCGAGAAGGGGGGGGGGGATGGAACAACGGACTCCTTCAACGCTTTTTCCTCTTTGTTCCAAACTTGAATTTTCTGTGGAAGCGAGGAAAACTGCTAAAAATCCTTACCGTGGATGTTTGCCAAACGTGCCCTTAGTGGAGAGGTCCCAGGTTAAGATTCAAAATCCTTGATCAAATTTAGTTTTGTGCAGCTCCTATGGGCCCTAAAATCTTAATCTCACCCATTCAAATTCTTTATTGACTCATAAAACCCCTACCTAACTGTTTAATGGACTTTCAATCATTTGGTCACCTCGAAGAACTAGACATGAAGGATTTGGATAAAAATCATTTTTTTCTTTTTTTGTACCCAAGTGATAATTGAGTCTATGCTCAGTCAGGCCTATTCCAGAATTTCCATGCCCAAAATGATGCGTTTATTCAAAGTATCATTGATTTAAATTTTGTATATATCATGCACAAAAACCATGTGCAAAACAGATAGTAGAAAGCTTCATCTGCAACCTCTTCATTACAAATTCAACATCAGTACCCGAATGGCAGTTCTTTTCTTTTTTTCTTTTTCTTTATTTTATGAAAATTGAGTGATTTGCTCCACAAAAGACCCGAGTTGAACCCAACATGTTTACATCCCTACTTATGATAACGAAGATTTTATCGTTCACAAGAACAAATTAAACGGAGATGATTTTCTTGTGAACTTAACCACAAACCTTATTTTCTAATATTCTCAATGTACAAGCCAAAATAGAGTGAAGAGAATGAATCAAATAGCACCCAATTCAATGTACGAGGAAAGTCTTTTTTCCTGCACAACTTAGCATTTCAATATTTCCAGCCACAACAAACCTGAAAAGAATTGTGCTACAACTAATATGATGCATGGAAAATCTGCAGCATCCAACTTTGCCATTTTATGTTGAATGTAGATTTTATCATTTATTCTTTTTATCATTCATCTATTTCATAGCCATCAATTGGAAGCTAGAATTGTCCAATATGTGATTATTTTCTGTATATGGTCACTGAGGTCGGGTCTCGCAAAGCCTATCTGCATATTAACAGTTCGGTTGTACAATATGAAAACCTAGGCAAACTGTAGAACTTAGCACAAGGAAAAGAAGCTAGTTTTGATATAGGAAGGATGTTTTCATTGAAATATTTAAGGTCCCAGTCGTCAACAAATACAGGCGCACTACACCATAAAAGCTTCCTACTTATGAGAGATTTTCTGCCTTTGCCCAAAACTTTGACTCCAAGTTTAACCTCCAAGTAGATGCATTAATGCTACAAATGATAGAAAAGACTCCTCGCTGGCTGCGATTTCGGGACACCTAAAAGAAACCCAAAGGAAATGAACTGTGTAAAAGCATTTGGTTCTCCTTTGATTTTTCAATTATATTGTTCGTCACTCACACCATAACCCGTCACCAGTTAGTCAAGGTCATTAGGGGAATTAATGGTTGCCAAAGACCAAGTCACCGTTCTTTTTAATTCTCTTCCTATTTTTTAATGTGCACAAGCATGGGACTTTGAGGAAGCCAGCTTATAACTGTGTTTCCAAACATTTGTTGGCTCCACCTAGGCAAGAGGAACATGGCGAGGATGCTTCTTTCTCTTGTCTCCTTTTATTTGCTTCAATGCATGCTTCAACACAGATATCAGAGCCTCCATGCACTCAGCAACTGCATTTGGATTTCCTGGCATATTGATAATCTGATTACAAGCACCCAAGGAATGGTTAGATTCAAACAACAGAACATTTACAAAAAGAAAAAAGCGGCAAAACAGAATTAGAAGAAAATGGCACCTCCCTCACCAAAAGTATAAAATAAGATGGAAAAGAGTAAAGTATACAATCATATATTGTAAGGTGCAATTTGGCCTGATTGCACCACTATCCCCACCTTATCAAACAGGACCCCAAACTTGAGGAATCCCCCATATCTGTTGTTTCACTTCCATCATGATTTGTGGTCATAGTTCATGCATTTAAGCTATGCTTAAAAATGTTTTGCATTTTGCCTGGAGCCTTAGGATTGCAAAAGGGAAGTTTCAAAAGTGGAAGGTGTCTTTACCGTGCCTAATAACTTCCCACTAGAGAAAATCATATATGTAACAGATGGGAGTCACAAAAAATTATAAGCATTTTCTATGCTTCTTTTTTAGCACCCTAGATCTCAGGTGCTGTAGTTTGTTCTTTTACTTGTCAATTTGATTTTTCTAGCCTTATTTGTGGAGCATGGAGAACATGGAGATGCACAGACGTGTTTTGGTGTGTGTTGGGTGTAGGGTTGTTGTATGACAGACTTTAAATTGTTTTGAAGGTCATACGGCCTTAATCAACCCAGTTCGTCCAGACTGTTCTATTGTTTCTGGTTGCCGTGTTGGCTAATGCGGCTCTACACCTTTGCTTTTTGGATCATCCAGATGGCTAGTAATGGTAGTATTCTATTTACAAATTATAAACTGATCAAGAACTTATGCATTTAATACATAGATTTTTCGACACAAAAACATATGTGAAATTATATCACAGAAGCTTGCAAAGATTATCTCTCCAACAACTTGTCCATTTACTCCACAACCAATGAACTAGCATAAAGGAGAATGCACATCTCCTCGACGTTGCTGATCTCTTTTGTTAAGCCAGCCTATTCCAAGAGCTTATTGGTAAAAACCAATTTCAGCCTTATGCATAACAGTGAGGAGATGCGGGGTGGGGCGGGTGGGCAATGTAGAACTGGAGAGAAATGGGGGTTGATCAAACGAACCTAAAAATTGGCCACACGGCAAACTCCAATCCAGGAGGCAAAAGAGAAGATCTCTCACAACTAGAACTAGTAGGAGAATTAGAAGTTGAAGAAGAACTCGAGAACTCAATTTTCTTATTAATAGTCATTGTCTAAATCATTACAAGCCTCTCCATATATACAACCAAAAGAAATGAAGGAAAAGAAACTTTCTAAAATTGATAAAAGAAGGAAATAAGAATAAATTTTTTAAAATTGATAAAAGAAAGAAAGAAGAAAGAAACTTTCTAAAATTGATAATTCCTCCCATGTGGCACTTCCTAGTGCGGGGCCTTTAATACGATTGCACAGATGGGGCCTGAAGTCCATCATATGCTTGATCCAAAGAGATCCAACCATTGGATATTGCAAGAATGGTAATCCAATGGTGGATTTTCAATATCTTGGCGATCAATGTCTGCATGTGCATCATTAAAAAAACACAACTCTAAATAAAATAAAGATAGATGGGCTGGGTCCCAAGGCGGGTTGACCCATGGGGACCACGGGTCTATCCTGCATCAGCTACTTGCTATCTTATAATCATTTCCCTTCTCAAAAACTCGGGGAAAACTCACTCGAACAAGTCAGGTTGTTTATATTTCTTTTGTGAGAAGTGGAGTTTCAAATAGTTTTTAAACACACAGGTCTCAATAAAAATATCCTAGGAATATGGGTGGTATCAATATTTAAAAAGGGAAAACCAATATTTAGAGGAAATCTTACACTAATCAAATATATCCTGTCAAATGTCTGTGTGTATCAAATAGCAAAAGAGAATCATCGGAAATCCAATGGAAGGATGTAATAGTAGCAAAAATAATTGTACGTTATTCATAAAATGTTAGAAAAACTGCTATCCAATTGTCACAATAAGAACATTGTACATGAGCAAACTCCGATATGGACAAACGATGAGATTGTCTTTCGCCTTTATTGTTCAAGGAAAGTGCATTAGTTACACTATTCTTAAAATCCCACATTTGGCTAACATTTCTCCTAGTATTTAGCAAGATGAAGAGTGCGAAGGATGCTATTACATTAAAAATAGCTAATCCCTTCTAAAAGATTGCAGTTTTTGGTGAATTTGCATTCCTCCCTAAATATCTAAGTAAAAAATTTACTAAGAGAAAAGGATGAGGTCAGATCCTTACAAGTGTTGACGCTCTTGTTCCAGCTGTAGCGCGGGAGAGCATGGCAAATGGTGTCACCTGTTTCCCATAACAGGAAATAAGAAGAATTCAGCACGTCTTATAATGAGTAAGATAAGAAACTCTAGCAAATAATGAAGTGATTCCATTCACTGAATTCATTTAAAGGTCACCATGCAAACAACAACAACATATTTCTCAATTATGAATTATGACTACACTAGTCATAGCATATGGGTAGAGAGAGATCACACAAAAAAGTTAATTGGATAGCATGATACACACACTAACTCACACAGATACCAAATAGAAAAACACATACACATGCTTAGATATGTGCATATACCCGTTGTAAGTGCAAAAAATGTGACTCACAAGATTATGAGGTGCCTGGTAGGACTTATCCAAACGTATGATGAAGGTCAGCTGCCTTAAAGCATGAAAGGGGAGGAGCAAACGGTCAGAGGACCCTGGCCTGAGTGGCACAAGGCTCTCCGATGCCTAAGTTAGTGTATGAACTAAACAGAGGTAGAAGAAGAAGAAGAAGGAGGAGAGGCAGAGTAACGGCTCCAGAGAGTATATATGCGTACCTTTGTTATGGAATGTCATCCTATTTATAGAGGATTCTACCTAATATCTTGGAGTGGGCCCTTAGATTTGACGGGAATGATCTTGTTAGCCCACTAAGTAATAAATGAGGACCCATCATAGCCCACAGCATTTATTGCCGGTCCGATCATCCCACGTCGCATTAAATGCATGTCATGTTGGGCCTGATCGTATCTCAAGCCTTTGGCGGTCGAGGTCCCATCAGATCCATCCTCGGGCTCTGCCCTGATTTGGCTACAGCTACTGGATGCCGCCTTCTCAGTGATCTGGCGAAGATTGTGGACGGCTGGGATGGCCCATCTGTTCCAATGGTACATGCCCGTACTCTGCCACGTGTCCGATGACGTGGCAGACGTAGGGGCGAGTCCACGGTATTTATCTTGGCTGGCGACCCGACTCCCTCAGCCGGGATCAGGCGCACAACCGAGGTCAACCTACGTAGCCGAGGTTAGCCTGGACAGCCGAAGTCAGGCTGGTTTCGGCCAAGGCTCTGACCCTGTTGCCGAGGTGTGCTTGAACGACACGTGGGTGCGCTAACTGACATCTTATCGCCGAGATCAACATAATCTTGGTGTATTGAAAATATCCCCACACAATTGCCCCCTAGCTTGTGACTTCTGAGGGGCCCTAGCCTTTAGAGGTCGGAAGCTAGAGAGTCTGATGGGAGATGTTCGGTCATTACCCAGCACCGTTCCGACTCCTTGAGGTAATCAATGTCGCGCCTTGCTCACTGCAGGAAACGAGCCGGGAGTTACACGCGTCGTTTTATTACTGGTTGTGTTGTCAGATTGATGAGACAGGTGCGAATCGCGATAGTGCCTTTTCGAATTCCTAAATGGCGCCCAAGGAGGGCTTCCTTCCCCTTATAAATAGGGGCGTCTTCCTCTGCTCTACTTTCTTTATCTTCATTTCTGGTTTTCGTTATGTCCTTCATCTTTACTCTTAAGATTCTTCCAGAGGTCTTCAGGCGAGGACGACTGCGAAACGTTTAGGATATCGCGTGCCCAGACTGATTCTCGTTCCTGACTCGCCCTTCTACTCCTGTAAGTCATCTCAAGCTTCTGTCTTTTTAGGGTTTTTCCCCTCTAGGTTTTCCTCCTGCCTCTCTTCTCTCCTAGGTTGTAGAAATGGCCAGTCCTAGGTTCCAGTTAGAGACACCTGAGGGTATAGCTAGGTTTAGGGGGACGTATAGTATCCCGGAGGGGGCCCGCCTCAGGCAGGCGACTCTTTCCGACCATGCCCTGCGCTGCTAGTCCGGTGGCTGGATGCCGTTTCCCCTGATTTCTGTGATCGAGGATGGGGTTAGGTGTCCCTTACACCCCCTGCTTAGGGCCTGCCTCAGTGCTTGGTCTCTTGCCCCCTGCTAGCTGATGCCTAATGGCTACAAGGTCGTCATGGGCACGGCGAAATTGAATGAGGTTTTAGGGATCAACCTTGGTGTCCATGACATCGAGGATGTATACGACATCTGTAAGGCCGGGGGAGGCAACTACTATCTTCGGGTGAAACAGCTCTGGAAGGGCTTCGTCATGGCTTTGGAAGATTCGGGTAAGAACGCCGAGGACGACCTCTTCTGCGTCTCGGGGGACTAGGAGTTCGGCACCGGTGAGGACAGGACGCACATGGTCCCGCGCCATCTCGGGGTCGTCCCAAGTAAACATCATCCCTCCATTTTGCTTATTTCGTTCACCCTTTGAATTGCCGAACTGATATCCTTTTTTATTGTGCAGAACTGCGAGAGAGGTAGCGTCGAGTGGCGTGCAACGTTTGGAAGAAGAACGTTGCCGACCATAAAAAGGTCGAAAAGTACACCGGGTACGAGAACAGGGCGGCCTGGAAGCTGCTAGGCTATACGCCGAGGTACCACGGTCACTACAAGAGGATCGAGGCAGCGCCGGGGGACGAGCTGCAGACTGATTTCCCTTCCGTTACTTTGGCCATGCCTGGGGGTATTCTGCTGACTGATCCGGTTGCTAGCCGAGTTGCATCCGGTGCCGAGGCGTCCGCCTCCGCCAGCTCGGGGTGATCAAGCTTAAGAGAGGCTGTAGAGGCTTATTCATCCGATCAAGGAGAGGGGATGCAAGACGACTTACCTTTGCCAAAAACCAAGGATCTGGTGGCCAAATTCAGGCGCGGTTCTTCATCCTCCGCAACGCCTTCCTCTACCAGCGCCCGCGCGGCTTCGGGCTCGGGTGGTGTCGCCGTTACCTCCGCCCTTGCCATTACCCCGAACGAGGGAGAACGAAGACGCTCCCCCGAGCGTACGAGGGACAGATCTCCCCCAGAAAGAAGTCCAAAGCAGGGGAAAAGGACTCGGGGGCTGAGCAGGCCTCAAAGGGCAAGATCCCTGCACGCGTTCCTGGAGGTAAGGCTCCCCCTGAAAAGAGATCGCCAGCAAACAGGGCTCCTGCCGAGATGGTCCGCGAGATCATCGGACCTTCTGGGCAAGGATCCGGATCGGCCTCAGGATCTCGTGCCGTCATGCCGGCAACGTGGAGGGCGAGGCTGGAGATTCAGCCCGGGAGGCCCCTGAATGTGGAGGACCGGGTATTGGGGAACCCTCTTGTCATCGGGGCTCTCGCCAAAGCTTGCGCCCTCCCGCGGGACATGGAGCAACATGCAAAATACAACAGCGAGAAGCTGCTGGCCTTGGCGATTCAGGCCGCTCTCCTAGTAAGTATTCGTGGTGCGTCTATGAGGGATTCTATTCCGGCTGCTCGTGTCTAATTCGTTCTCCTTTGCAGAATGTTCAGAGGCTCCAGCTGGTGTTAGAAAGGAGTGACAAAAACATCTCCAGGGTCTCTCAACTGGAGTCTGAGAGGGATAAGCTCAGGAAGGAGTTGGCGGACTCGACGAAGAGTAACGCTGAGCTGAATGCACAAATGGTTGTGGCACTGGCCAGCATTACTGATCTTACGTCGAAGACCCACCAGTTGAGGGGGGAGATTCGGATGAAGACGAAAAGGTCGCTCGAACTGGAGACCGAGCTGGAAAAACAAAAGGCAGAGTCGGCGGCCAAATCGTCGAGGCAGCGTGCCGAACTGGTAGCTCAGCGTGCCGAACTGGAGCGGCTGCAAAAGGAGAATGCCGAACCGACCGCTCAGCGTGCCGAACTGGAGCGGCTGCAGAAAGAGAATGTCGAACTGACCGCTTAGCATGCCGAACTGGAGCGGCTGTAGAACGAGAGTGCCGATCTCAAGTCTTCGCTACGGGCCGAAGTCCATGCCGCTTTCCAGAAGGGAGTGGACCGGGCCACGGAGGACTACGAAAGACAAGTAGAGGAGATAAGCTCCATTCTGTTCGAGGAGGGATGTCGGGCCGCATTGAAGGAGGCGGGGGTTCCTGAAGATCACCCGGTCTATCAGAACCTACTGAAGTATTCAAGCCCGGAACCTGAACCGGGTCCTGCCCCACTGCCTGAGAGTCCCCGGGTTGAAGCGCCTTCTGCTGACCCCCTTTTGGACGGTGCTCCATCTCTCCCTCCTGGGGTGATGCTCCATCTATCCCTCCTGCAGGCAATGCTCCAGAGATGGTCGCGGCTGCTATTGAGACCGCCGGTCCTGCAGAGAAATAGTGAGGATGCTGACCAAGTCGCCGAAGTCCCTGTAGTTTTTTGAATACTCTGTATTTCCTTTCTTTCAAATTGTAACCTTTTTATCCTTTAAAAAGTAAAGTGACTCACTTGTAATCCTTTTTCCCTTCGAATGAAAAGCCAAGTTATTCAGTCGAGTTGTCTCCTTTCTTTTCCTTTTGAGTCCGGCCTCTTTTCGTTTGAGTCCGGCTCAATGCTGTGGTATGAGAGACGCCTGAGTTGGAAAGAGGATACCTAGCGGTCTTCATAGTTATCCGCCCTGGTATCCTGCATTCCGAGGCTCATAAATAGCAATAAGTACAGCGTTACGATCAATGCGAAAAACGAGCAGATGGCTCCACTTGTCACCATCGGATCTGCCGGTCAATTCATAGGAAACGTGCGTTCCACGCGAGCCATGGGAGACCTCACCCCATAAATAGGCCCTTGAGTACTGAGCCCTCCTCCCCCTATAAATAAGGGGGGTAAGTCCGCCAAAGAAGAGGAAAAAAGAAACCAAATCAGTGGCCCCTTTCGTCCCTTACAGCCATGAGGATCTGTCCGTCCCTGCCAGACACTCTGGTAGTTTCATCTCTTAGGAGTCCTTTAAAAGCCCCTGCTCTGAGTGAACCCTTTGCGACTGAAAACAACTCCCTTTGGGAGGGACTGTACCTGTCGGCCGCGGTCCGCGCGCTCTCTGAATCCGGTCGCCACGGACCGCGTGTTCTCTAAATGCGGGTCTTTAATCAACTCTTGCCGATGCGGTTGCGTGGAGGTCAACTCTTGTCGATGCGGTTGGGAGTTGGTTGCGGACTTGGTCCTGTGGCGATCCAAGCATCTGCAGCGGACCAGGAGCTTGTTTGCAAACTTTGGTCTCACTAACCAAAGGGTATTGTAGAGCTCCTGGCACTGAGGACCAATGAAGATCAGAGTCTCCAAGCTTTTCTTTTTTTGTTTTTAGAGGACTGCGAGCCTCCTTATTGTATTTTTCTTTACTTTTCTACAACTCATGTAATGAGGATACTACAATTAATACAAATGAAGTTTTGATTTAATTCAAACAGACTATGTTTCTGCATCTCTGTGCTACTTTTTTCTGTGCTTGCACTGCTTTTCTGCATCTCTGTACTTTTGCTGCTGTCTTTTTTAAAGACCGCTATTGGCCGAGGTGAACCAAGAATTTTGAGGAACTCGGTTGTGCGAGCCTGGGCCCGGGTTCGATCCCAGGGGGTATATGAACCCAAAGTTTTGGGAGTGACGAAATCGGTCCCAGGGTGTATGGACCCAGAGTTTTAGGAGTGACTGGGTGTGTGAACCCGAGGTCAGTCCCTGGGTGCGTGAACCCAAAATTTTGAGAAGCCTGGGTGTATGAACCCGAGGGCAGTCTCAGGGTGTATGAACCTAGAGTTTTAGGAGCGACTGGGTGTATGAACCCTAAGTCAGTCCCTGGGTGCGTGAACCCAGAATTTTGAGAAGCCTGGGTGTATGAACCTGAGGTCAGTCTCAGGGTGTATGAACCTAGAGTTTTAGGAGCGACTGGGTGTATGAACCCTAAGTCAGTCCCTGGGTGCGTGAACCCAGAATTTTAAGAAGCCTGGGTGTGTGAACCCGAGGTCAGTCTCAGGGTGTATGAACCCAGAGTTTTAGGAACGACTGGGTGTATGAACCCTAAGTCAGTCCCTGGTATCTGCTGCTACCGAACTTCGAAATTTGATGGCACAGATTGAGGATAGGGCGAAGGCTACTTTTATTGACCATGAAATCTTTATTACATCTCTAGAAAAAGAACTTCTTGAGGTGGGTTGCATTCCACGGTCTCAGCAACTGCCTGCCTTCCAAGTCCTCAAGCTTGTATGAAGATCGCCCTGCTGCTGAAACCACTCTGAATGGGCCATGCCAGTTTGGAGCTAGTTTGCCTTCGTTTGGATTTCTGTCAGCCGGGAGCGTCTTCTTCAGGACCAGTTCTCCTACCGAGAAACTCCTCTCCTTGACCCTTTCATTGTATCCTTTGGCTAGCCGTTGCTGGTAGTCGGCCAGTCGTATGGCCACTGTTTCTCTGCGCTCGTCGGCCAGATCCAGTTCCATTGCTAGGTTCATCTCATTTCGGCCTTGATCGACAAGTTCTGATCTCAGGGTAGGGAGGCCAATTTCTAGGGGAATGACCGCTTCCATCCCATATGCCAAAGAGAAAGGTGTTGCCGAAGTGGAATGCCTCGGGGTTGTCCTGTACGCCCATAGAATGCTAGTGAGCTCCTCTACCCATCTTCCTTTTGCCCGGTCCAGTCACTTTTTCAGGACGTCAAGTAATACTTTGTTAGAAATCTCGGCCTGACCATTGCTTCGTGGGTACGCCGGGGTGGAGTAGTGGTTTCTGATACCATGCTTTTGACAGAAGTCTCTGAAAAAATTGGAGTCGAACTGAGTCCCGTTGTCCGAGATCAAAGTTCTAGGGATGCCAAAGCTTGTAATGATATTCTTCTATACAAAATTCTTGGAATCCCTCTCGGTGATGGAGGACAGCGGTTCAGCTTCTACCCATTTTGTGAAATAATTTGTGGCAACTATCAGCCATCTTTTGTTCCCTTGAGCCCGGTGGAGAGGTCCCACAATGTCCAGCCGTCATTGGGCGAAGGGCCACGGGCTAGAGAGGGGGCTCAAGTCCTGCGTTGGCTAATGAAGGGAGTGGGAGAACTTCTAGCACTTTTCACAATTCCTGGCGTATATCTACGCGTCCTTCTGCATGTACGGCCACCAGTAACCTTGGCTGATAGCTCGGTATGCCAGCGACCGTCCTCCGATGTGGCTTCCACAAATTCCTTCATGAATCTCGTATAAAAAGTCGTCAACCTTGCTCGGATGAACGCATTGGAGGTAGGGACCTGTGAAGGATTTTCTGTAGAGCTTGCCTTCGGGAGACAGCCAGAATCAAGCTGCCTTGAGTATGATCCGGTGAGCTTCATTTTTGTCTTCGGGGAGCTGATCATCTTTGAGGTAGGAAGTGATCGGGTCCATCCAACTTGGGCCAAGATCAAGGCATAAAACCTGCCGAGATGGATGGAGCTCTAAGCTTGATCTCGGTATTGACCCAACCTCAACAGTTCTTTTCTTTCCTGCTTCGACAGCGAAGGCCAGGTTTGCGAGTGCATCAGCGTGCGTGTTAGTATCCCTAGAGATCTGCCTGACTTCGGCTGTCTGGAAATGAGTGAGGAGTTTCTTTACGAGGGCTAGATAAGCCGCCATCCTGTCATCCCAGGCTTGGTAGTCACCAGTTAGCTGGCTTGTCACCAATTGTGAATCGCTGAAGACCACCAGTTGTCGGGCTCCAAGGATCTGGGAGCTGTTCAGTCCCACAATTAGAGCCTCGTACTCAGCTTCGTTGTTTGTTGCTTTGAAGTCCAGGGTCAGAGCTTGTTCTATGACCAGTCCTTCTGGCGATTGGAGGACTATGCCCGCGCCAGCTCTCTTGGAAGTAGATGAGCCGTCAACGAAGACTTTCCATGCTGAGTTAAGGGCTTGGCTCCGAGATAGTTCATCGACCTCGGTGGCTTTGGTTTCATGCCCTATGCCCCCCGGTTTGGTGCCGGGCTGGGTTGAAGCCGAGCTCGGAGAAACGAACTCAACAATGAAGTCTGCCAAGATCTGGGCTTTGATCGTAGTCCTGGGTCAATATTGGATATCATACTGCCCCAGTTCGACCGCCCACTTGGAGATCCTACCTGAAAAGTCAGCTTTTCTGAAGACAGATCGGAGTGGGTGCTCCGTAACAACCACAATGGTATGGGATTGGAAATAATGAGAGAGCTTGCGAGAGGCACTGACGAGTGCCAACGAAAGCTTCTCGAGTAAGAGGTATCTGGTCTCGACGTCAATAAGGATCTTGCTCGTGTAGTAAATCGGTTTTTGTAATTTATCTTCCTCTTTAACGAGGATAGAGCTCACCGCATGATCCGAGACTGCAAGATACTAATACAACGTCTCCCCCGAGTTAGGGTGGAGAATAAGGGTGGTGAAGAAAAATAGGTTTTGAGTGCTTGTAGTGCTTGGTCGCACTCAGGGGTCCATCGAAATTTTATGTTTTTTCTTAAAAGCTGAAAGAAAGGCCTGCACTTATCTGACGATCTGCTAATGAATCGGTTGAGTGCGGCGGCCATTCCAGTTAGCTTTTGGACCTCCTTTGTAGTCGTTGGACTCTAGACTCCTAAGATCGTCGTGATCTGGTCCGGATTGGCTTCTATCCCTCTCCGTGTCACCAAACTTCCGAGGAATTTGCCGGAAGCGACGCCAAAAGCACATTTGGAGGTGTTTAACTTGAGCTTGAACTCCCTGAGTATGCTGAAGACTTGAGCCAAGTCCGCCAGATGGTCGTGAGATTGCTTGGACTTGACGACCATGTCGTCAATATATAATTCGACAGTCGTGCCGAGCTGAGCCTGAAACATCTTCGTGACGAGTCACTGGTAGGTTGCCCCCGTGTTTTTCAATCCAAAAGGCATCACCTTATAACAATACGTGCCGCGAGGGGTGATGAACGCAGTCTTCTCCTCGTCCGGACCAAACATTGGGATCTGGTGGTAACCACGATAAGCGTCGAGGAAGCTCATCCTACTGTGGCCAGCAGTGGCGTCGATCATTTGATCAATTTTCGGAAGCGGGAAGCTGTCCTTCGGGCAAGCTTTGTTGAGGTCGGTGAGATCGACGCACACCCTCCACTTGCCGATTTTCTTCTTGACGACCACCGTGTTGGCTAACCAGACCGGGTACTGGACTTCTTTGATTGCTTCAGCCTCTAGCAACCTGTCGACCTCTTCGACCACGGCTTCTGTCTGCGGCAGACCTGTCCTGCGGGCTTTTTGCATCACGGGCTTGTGGTTGGGATCCACGTTCAACTTGTGACACGTAACTTCAGGGTCGATCCCAGGCATTTCGCTCGGAGTCCAGGCGAAGACATCTCTGTTCTACATCAAGAATTTTGAGAGCTGGGTCCTCTCAGGGTCGGCAAGCTGGCTACCGAGCAGGAAGAATTTATCTGGGTCGAGTGGATCGATCCTGATCTCGGCAAGATCCTCGATGCTCTTCTTCTCAGGATCTCGGCCGATCTCGTCCAGCTCCCTTTCGAGTTCCGCCACATGTACCTGCCCCGACTCTTTTTCTCCAGGAACTACGGCCATCATGCATTGTTTGGCCATTTGCTGATCTCCTTCCACAGTGATCACTTCCATCCTGCCCTCCTTGTTCTCAAGCAAGAACTTAAGCTTTTGGTGGAGAGTGGAGGGAACTGCCTCCATATTATGGAGCCAAGTCCTACCCATAATAGCATTATAGGGGGAGGGGGCGTCTACTACTAGGAAGTCAGTCATCACGGAGGCTCCACCCACTCGGGTCTCCAAAGTGATCCTTTCTTTGGGGTAGACCGGTTTGGCGCTGAACCCTATTAAAGGCGTACGAGCCTCTTTTAAATCAGCTTCCGAGAGCCCCATCTTTTTGAAACACCCGAAGTAGAGGATTTCTGATGAGCTGCCGAATCAATTGAGGATTTTCTTCACTGTGAAGTCCCATAGATTCAATGTCAGGAGCAGAGGATCATTATGGGGGAGTTGAACTCCTTCGAGGTCTTTTTCTGAAAAACAGATAGCTGGGTGCTCACGCCGTGCTCTCTTGGACGCTGGTCTGAGCTCGGCCCTCATTACTTATTTTCCATGAGAGGCCTGCCTATCCTCGGTACGAGCCTGGGCGTTGCCCCTTGGGGAAGCGGAAGGCAGTGAGTGTGCCAGGTGGATGACGTTGATGATCTTCTCTGATCCGTCGCTATCCAGGTCATTGTCGCCGCTTTGATGAATCCGGCCGCTGCCGGCATCTCCCATTTTTATGTAATCCTTCAGGTGGCCTTCCTTGGCGAGCTTCTCCAGGTGTGACTTTAAGATCCTACACTCCTCGGTTTTATGCCCATTTTGCTTATGGTAGGCGCAAAACCTGCTCTGGTCACGGGAGGAGGGATCACCCTGCATAGGCTGAGGCCAGCTGAAGTATGGTCGCTGCTGGATTTTATTCTTGATCTGATGGATCGGTTCTTTGAAGATGGTGTTCACAGCTTAGTAGGAATTGGAGGGAGGCCTGAGCTTCTTGCTGCCTCCAGATTTGGATGCTGGGGCTTTTGCCGAGGTGGATGAAACCCAAGCCTGGTTTGGCTCATCTTTTCGGAAGGGCTTCTTATCCTTCTTATGAGGTTGGTCACCCTTGTGCTTGTGTCCTGGGCCGTGGCTCTCCCGGGCCCGAATATCATCTTCTTCCCGGGCAATATAGTGCTTTACCCTGGACATCAAAGCCGGCACGGAGGTTACAGGGTCTCCGGCCAAATCTTTCCTAAGCTTGTTTCCTGGTAACAGAGCATTCTGGAAAGCGAAAATTGTCACTTCGTCCTTAGAGACTTCGATTTGGCTATAGGTCGCCCAGAATCGCTTGGCGAACTGGGTAATGTTCTCGCCCTGCTTCATCTTCAAGGCCAGTATATCAGCATCGGTCTTGGGAACGACACTGTAGCCTTGAAATTTCTTCAGGAAGGAGAGCTGGAGCTGCCTCCAACTCAAGATAGATCTCTCTGGGATGGCGCAGAACCATTTCAGGGGGAGTCACCCAGACTGGAAGAGAAGATTTTATAGTTAAGGTGGCCCTCGTCCCCCCAAATAGACATCCTCTGGGAGAAGTGTTAGCGGTGAGCGGCGGGATCTGAGACTCCGTCGTAGAGGACAAATTGCGGGACGGAGAACTTCTTAGGCAGGGGAGTCTCTTTGATCTCCCGAGTAAAGGGGGAAACCCCCAGGTCGGTGAGGCCACAAATATCCTGCTGGTCTTGGGCGAGTCCGGCCATCTCTAAGTTGAGCTGAACCGCCAGCTTGATGCGCCTGTCGAGCCATTCTCACTTGTCGTCCTTCTCTAGTGACCGTGTCTCTGACTTCCTCTTTGAGTGACCTTGGCTGTGATGGCTGCGAGCTCGGCTGTCTCGGCCGTGATGGCTTCGACTATTACTCGAGCCTTCATCGTGGGCCCGACCGCGCTTTTCATCCAGATAAGTTCTCAAATCCTCATGGGAGGAAGGGACCGCCCTGTTCTGGGTGGCCCTCCACTCGCCTTGGCGCCCGGAGGGCTGCCTTAACGAGGTTGCTCCTCCGGCTCTCAGTTGCTGCTGGAGCTGGCGGATTAACTTCTCTTGCTCCTGGATGAGGATGTTTCGAGCCGCGACATCCCCACCGCCAGCGAAGTGATGTGAACGGTGCGACCTGTTGACTGCTACGGATTTGTCCCTCTGTGGACGCTCCTGTCGCGGTTCATTCTGCCGAGGAGGCATAACTTCCTCACCCGGGGATGAATCCTTGACTTGCTTCGGGAATGGAATCTGGATGAAGAGGTGTGTGTCCGAACGCTCCTCGCCTGCAGCTGCTCCAGGCCCTGCCCCAGACCGCCTTTGAGGAGGAGCGTCCGGCGATTGGCCCGGAGGTGATAGCAGCTGGATCACTGCTCTCGAAGATTCTCCACCTTTATTAGCTTTCAGAGACATGATGCTTGGGAAGATTAGGCTAATACCTTCCCACAGACGGTGCCAATTGTAAATGCAAAAATTATGACAAACAAGATTATGAGGTGCCTGGTAGGACTTATCCAAACGTATGATGAAGGTCAGCTACCTTAAAGCCTGAAAGGGGAGGAGCAAATGGTCAGAGGACCCTGGCCTGAGTGGCGCAAGGCTCTCCGATGCCTAAATTAGTGTATGAACTAAACAGAGGTAGAAGAAGAAGAAGAAGAAGAAGAAGAAGAAGAAGGAGAAGAAGGAGGAGAGGCAGAGTAACGGCTCCAGAGAGTATATATGCGTACCTTTGTTATGGAATGTCATCCTATTTATAGAGGATTCTACCTGATATCTTGGAGTGGGTCCCTAGATTTGACGGGAATGATCTTGTTGGCCCACTAAGTAATCAATGAGGACCCATCATAGCCCACAAAGCATTTATTGCCAGTCCGATTAGCCCACGTCGCATTAAATGCATGTCATGTTGGGCCTGATCGTATCTCAAGCCTTTGGCGGTTGAGGTCCCATCGGATCCATCCTCGGGCTCTGCCCTGATTTGGATACAGTTGCTGGATGCCGCCTTGTCAGTGATCTGCCGAAGATTGTGGACGGCTGGGATGGCCCATCTGTTCCAATGGTACATGCCCGTACTCTGCCACGTGTCTGATGACGTGGCGGACGTAGGGGCGAGTTCAAGGTATTTATCTTGGCTGGCGACCCGACTCCCTCAGCCGGGATCAGGCGCACAGCTGAGGTGCACAACCAAGGTCAGCCTACGTAGCCGAGGTCAGCCTAGACAGCCGAAGTCAGGCTGGTTTCGGCCAAGGCTCTGACCCTGTTGCCGAGGTGTGCTTGAACGGCAAGTGGGTGCACCAACTGACATCTTATCGCCGAGATCAACATAATCTTGGTGTCTTGAAAATCTCCCCACACACCCGTAGATATATACAATCATGTACATAAACAATGCAAACAGATAAACATATGCTAAGACAACTCAATCACAATATGCACACAAGGGAAGGAAGAATCACTACCACATCAGTGCTTCAGTTCCATGAAAATGCTAGAACCAAATATTCTTAGATTAAATGTCGATGGTGACATCCCATATCTGCTACCTCATTTTGATATATGAGCAGACAGTGCAATCATCTCCTGGATTCATTCTTCTTACTGTATCGGGTACTAGGTCCAAGTATAGTTATACCACAAAATTAACCAACAAAAGATGTTGATACCTTGAGACTCTCTTGAAGCATTGCATACAGAAGACCTGGGGTTTCCTTCTCTATCAAACCTTTTGTTGCCTCAGGTGTTACATCTCTAGGAGAGAATCTAGTGCCACCTACATGTAAGGGGAAAAAAAATTAAAACAATGAATAAAAAGAAAGAATTACCTAAACCTCCATATACCTAAACCTCCATAAAAGTTAGCCAAGAACATAAGACAGAGAGGAGAGTCTAACCTAGGGTTAAGATGAGGTCGACTTTGTCAATATCACACCATTTTTTCATACAATCCTGAATTTTGTCCACTTCATCTGGCACTACAGCTGTTGCAAACACCCTTGCTCCTCCTTACTTCTTTGATGATGAATTTAGAATAGAAATTGTCCTTGGACCACTGTAGGATTCATAACAAATTAGTCTGGAGTTCATTAAGTCCTTGAGTTAGTCTTTTCAAGCTCAATCAATCATAAATTAGTGCACAGCAAGAGAAGATTCATGTGTCCAGTGAATATTCACTATCAGATAGTAAAATGGGTAGCTTGTCAGAGAAAGAAGAGGAAATACAATCATGACTGGAAAATGTGCAAAGAATCAACTGATACTATGTGGTTTCCTTCAACAACAAGAAGCAGCAACTATGCGATTTAATTTTGCATCAACAAAGTGACCACTTAGAAACAAACATTCAAAGTGGTGTATCTAGATGCATTTAGTTCATGTATCCATTTCTTTGCAATAAAGATTCAAATTCAGCAAAACAACAGAAATCAACATCATACGTAGGGAAGACAAAATAACTAAGTTCTTTCCATATGGAACCCGTCTCTAAAATAATATACATTCTGACTTTACTGATAAAAAAAATAATACATTCTGACTCTTTCCTTTTTTATTGCTTTTGGTTGTTATTGTCTTCTTTATTATATTTCCTTCGAATGAATCTAAAATTCTAGAGTATACATTTTTTTTATTATCTTCTATCCGGCGGGAAAAAAAGACCCTATTTTTGTGTCCCTGCCCCCTAAATTAAATAGGGAGGCTGGAAATCAAAATCCTCCCTCTATTGCTATAAGAACTGCAGAAATGAATAAAACAAGAACACAGGGGTGACACCTGCTGACAGCATAATTTTATCCTTGGAGGCAAGTCCACCTTAGTTTATAAGGTTTAGGGCAGTTGTTGTAAGAACAAAGGAACTGGCATAAATAACAATAGGCAAGAAACTGACAAGTGGAAAAGAAAAAATCAGATATGGCAAGTCTAATATAAATCGAACTAGTTGAATATCATGTATACAACATTAGCAATCCCTAATATGTGGGTTCTTCGAAAAATTGTAAAATCACCCATTTAGCAAAGCACCTACCTTATCCTTCATAGCCTGAACCTATTGCTGCCATAGATTCAATTTAAAATATTGTCTTTATGTCACTAGGGTATCAAGAGCTTTTTTTTTTGTTGAAAAGTAACGAAATTCATTAATAAAGCAAAACAGTAAAAGATAGCTATATTGGCAAGCTCTATCAGTGATATCAACATCTTCAGTGGGGTAACCAGGAAGTCAGTGACTACACAGAAGAATTCCATATGTTGAGCACATGTGTAGACTACCAAGACTGAGAATTGCAAACAATTTCCCATCATTTGGGTGATTCACTCAAGACGTGTAGAACTAATTGGCCTAGGGCATATTACAAATTATTGGATGCATATAACTTGGAACATAAGGGTGAGGCGGTTGTTATGTTTCTAATACGAGAGTGATACTAAGAGATATGGATGCCGGACCATATATGTAATCAAGAAAACTATCACATGCGCAAACCCAACCTCAACCTGGGACGCTAAATCCTAACCCAAGGCGTAATCCTAAAGTCAATGGCTTAAGGAAGAATGCTACTGACATCTAGAGAACACGAAACAAGCAGGCCTTTGGAAGAGGGCGGATGTTCATAACTGGAAGCTGAGCCCATCAAGTGTGATTTTGACTGAGGCCTCCTACAGAACTTTGGAAGGACCGCAAGAAGCCAAGTCTCCTAGCTCGCATGTTTGACTAGGCTTGGCTCCTCGAAGATCGAGATATTTCATTGGTTGGAAATTTTTAAGGAGTCGAGTGGATAATCTCGGAAGGGAAAGCACCAGAGTTTAACTTAGACACGTGCCTTCTGTGGAAAGGCAAAGGATAGCCAGATGATTGATCACTTATTCTTGCATTGCGAATGCTTTTATTTTCTATGGTGTCGCTCGCTATTCCACTGTGGTCTCTTGTTGCATTATAGGGTGTTTAAGTGGTATGACTCAAGCATGGAGGATGAGTGCCTTATTTAAATGCGGTACAATCATTTGAACGCTCACCATGACCATTCAAAAAAAAAAAAAGGACTCGCCATGTCCCTTCGCTATTTTGTGGTATATTTGGAAGAAGACAAACAGTAGGATTTTCAGGGGGTCAATGATGTGTTTTGATGATCTTCTGTCCGGTGCGCTTTTGAAAATAGCGAAGTGGGCTTCATCAGGGAGAGAACTTGGTAATCCAAGGTTGAAGATTTTATTCATAATTGGGAGGCTACCTTATGTTGCATTAAATCAAGGTTATCTGCTCCTACATCAAAGCTCTTCGGTTTTTTTTAATCATTTTTCTTGCCTTTACTGAAGACAAGTTAATTATGGAAAGTGATGCAAAAAATGTGATTTCTTGGGTTTCTTCTTCCACTGTGGGACCATGGAAGTTTCATTTATACATCAACAATAGTTGGCTTCTTTGATTCAAGTGGAGTTCAAGAATGTTGGTGGTCCATTGAGGGAACATCTGACTACCTTCCATGGGTAGAGTTCAAGCCGACAATGATGTAGGCCCTAGGGTTAGGGCTTGCGTTACCACTTACAAGTGTTGAAGCACATGTCCACAGACACTATCACATGTCACTACAAAGACTATCAATGAGGACACACCTCAAAAGGGATACAACCCAATTTTATAATCATCAACTCTGCGAATTCTCATCTTTACAATGCCATATAAATAAGAAAAACGAGATTTAGGGTCTAAGTCACCTAATCAAACTAGGAAACTAAAACAAAAAAAAAGAAACTATCCTAATTACAACCATTAAACAAAATTAGAAATCTAATGACAAATAATAGGGAAATAAATCAAGAAATAAAATATCTTGGCCCATGTGTGGGCAGGCCTGCAGGTCCATCTTGCATAAGACAACCAATAAGACAAGGAAACTACTACACCCCATTTTGCTCCAACCTAATGCCTGAAGTTATTACACCTTTTCTTCATGTAGCGTGCCGTTAAATTTCAGGTGATTGTTGGCGATCAATAATCTATTTGGATTCATAAAACTCCTAGTTTGCCAATCTAGAAGAGATTTTCTAAATAAGATCACCTTAAGAGACACTAAATTCCAACATTCTGATCCAGTAAAACTATCCATTATTTTGTGTGTGCATTCAGTTAATGGATGAAAGCTTCCTACCAAGAAATGAGTCACCGAGAATGATATCTAGATAAGAAGCAAAGCACAAAAATAGACCAAACACAGAAATAGGTGCTAAACTAAAAACAATTTCGTTAAGCACAATAGTCCCATAAAAAAACATAAGGAAAACAAAAGGCATACCTCCGATCAGGTCCGCTTCCAAATGCAACAGTATCGCTAACGGTAACAATAACTGTTGCGTCTTGAGATTTAGATGAAGTTTGTGAATGCATGATGTCACTTCTAATAGTAGGATTTAAGGGAAATGATGACAAATCCATGCTATTTTGTATCTAACTCAAAGGAAAGTTGCTTATATCTGAAATCAATATAGCCTGGACTAAAGTTCCAGCTGAAAGTACAGCACCAGTAGCTGGCAACTCTAGTAACACATTTGCAGACTTCATGCTAAGTAGTTGACTGCTCGTCTGATGACCAGTACTTTCTGCAACAAATCTTCCATCCAAAAAACTCTATTTATTCAGTTACTCATATGGCATTGTTAATACAATTATTGAGCACAAGTTTGGTTGTACGACAAGTTTATGTATTTTTCAATCATAAAAGCATCTCAGTCTAAAGTCTAAAACCATACCCAAATTTCCCAGATCCATCATTGAGCTCCCAAGAAATTACAGCACGATGGAAATCAAGTTGAACGGGATCTGTCTTTATCGTCTGTGCAATGCGAGCATGCACTCTGTACACCATATGTAGGGGTTAGGATGATGATACAATTTGCAACAAATATCAAGCAGATGGTCAAAAAATTAGAGATCAAAATTCAGAATGCTTTATCCAAGGAATCAATTTGATAGAAATAAAGTCTTGGGAACTTGTGTGACAAGCCAGTGGATTATAGAGCTGCAGATCACAATGAAAAGATGGAGATGCAGATCGCTATGTAGCTAACAGTTTTATGAACTCTTGCAGGACATACAAATTAAGGAGCACAAAGTTTTTTGTGCCCATTGTACACCACACTTGTCTCTTATGTTTTCTCCCAATCGAGAGGATTTTAGTTAGCTAGATTACAACCTAAGTAGCTTCTCATGTTCTTTTGGAGTCATTCAGTAAGCGAGCTGATTAAACAAACTAGAGCCCAATATAAGGCCTATGTGGTGTGTGTATCTCACATCAGTTGCAAACCTGGGGTTAACTCATCTGGGAATATGTCACCAAACTCCACCAATGATAGTATCTCAACCACCAGATACATCCTTTTCTACCACAGCATATGTTGTCCCCTCCATCAATTGCGATATTGAAAGGCAATTCATGTCCTCTATAAGATTGGCTTGCTACAGGCAGCTTCTCAGGAGTAGAGCCCAACACTACCTTCACGTTATCCTTATAAAATGTAAAGGTGTTTTTATAAACGTCATGGATGGTGCACTGCCATGACCTAGCCAATAATAGGTAACTGTTAGATATCGCGATCACTGAGAGGGGGGGGGGGGGGTGAATCAGTGATTCTTTAATAACAGGTCCAAATTAACAACAATAGCAAATCAAATCACACAATGACACCAGATTTAACGTGGTTCACCGAAAGGCTACGTCCACGGTTCAAAGACTGTCCGAACACCAATCCGGGACAGATCTGAATCTTATTTAGTCACACCAACGACAAAGAGCACCAACCCTTAGTTTCAGATAGCACCAACTATCTAGGAAGCACCTACTCCCTTGAGTTTCAGATAGCACCAACTATCTAGGAAGCACCGACTCCCTTTACAATTTATCTGCACCAACAGATAGGATCACCAAACCCCAGACACCAAGCACCAACTTGATGTTCTACAGAATAAGAATAGAAACCTTTTTCTATAGACCTTCCCCTCTACAATCTCTCTCTCTCAATCCCTTACAAATTGAAAATTAAACATAAACAGAGAGACACTTATCTTATGGACGAAACACCATCTTCAAGAGCACATTCTCGTCCACACTTGCTGTAGAAACAACTGATAATGCAGCAACACAGCAACACATCACTCTCTTCTCTCTTTTCTCTTCTCTTCTGGTCTCTTTAAGAACGACCCATACATGCCTTTTTATAGGTTATGTTAACCCTTAATTGTATTCAAAACAGGCTACAATTCATTTAGAAAGAGTCCCAAACGAAATAGAAAAGAATGCTGAATTTTCGTGCACAACTTCTAATTCTGCGCAACTCTGGTTCCCGTGCTCGGTCGACATCCTGGCTTGCTCGGTCGACATCATACACAGTCTGGAAACAGACAACTTTCGTGCTCGGTCGACATCCTGGGGTCCCGGTCGACCGAAGACACACTGTGTCACGAAAATAACTGGGAGCAGTCTAAAACTTTTTCTGCAGGTTTCTCTTGCTTCGGTCGACCGCATGGGGTGCCCGGTCGACCGACCACTCTGCTTCAGGAATTCAGAATTCCTGAACTGTTTCAACTCTTATTCTTCTTTTAAGCTCTATCAACACCAGCCTAATATCATCATGCTCGTGACAATGTGTTGACAATAATTCCAACTCAATACAATACTTTGAGATACTAAATTCTTCAATTCTTCAAAAGACTACTCAAGTCATCTCAAATTCCAACAATCTCCCCCTTTGGAATTGTTGGCAACACTATTGGAACTTCAACACTTGAAACACATTTAAACTAGTTGATTTTCTTGAAGCTTCTTCAGAACCATAGTCTCCCCATGTCTTTAAAAAAAAATCAAGATTCAAGATCTCTAACACTCTTGAATACCAATTTCACCAAAGTTATCATATCATAACTTCTTCTAACATAGCTGTCTCCTAGCATAACTTTCAATCTCCCCCTAGCTTTCATAGCATAACATCTCTCCTTGCTATCATAGCATAACATCTCTCCCCCTTTGACAACAAGTCCAAAGGGACCAAACCGAGGAGCGAATAGGATATTCAATGAATGCATTGCTCCCCCTTTCAAGCACAACTCCTACGGTTTAGGAGAGTGAGTAACTCCTAACTTTTTTCGGAGATACTCGAAGACTTCCTTTGGCAGAGGTTTCGTGAAAATATCAGCCACTTGCTCAGTTGTTGGAACATATTCCAACTTGACCTCTCCATCAGCAACTTTATCTTTAATAAAATGATAACGAATTGCTACATGCTTTGTTCGAGAGTGCTGAACAGGATTCTTAGATATATGAATTGCACTCGTGTTGTCACATAGGATCGGCGTAGGATCCGTTGTAGGAACTCCTAGATCAGAGAGCATTTGCCGCATCCATAACACTTGCGTACAACAAGTTGCCGCTGCAATATATTCCACTTCCGCTGTCGAAAGGGATACTGAGTCTTGCTTCTTACTATGCCAAGCAACTAATCTTTCTCCAAGATAAAATGCGCCGCCGCTAGTACTCTTGCGGTCATCTACGCATCTAGCCCAATCGGCATCAGAATATGCAACAAGAGTGAAGGATTTGCCTTTGGGATACCAGATACCAAGCTCCATAGTACCTTTCAGATATCGAAAGACTCTTTTCACTGCTGTAAGGTGCGTTTCAGTTGGTGCTGCTTGAAAACGTGCAACCATACATACTGCTTGTAGAAGATCTGGTCTTGTAGCAGTCAAGTAGAGCAAGCTTCCTATCATAGAGCGATAGGTGGTATGATCAACGGACGAGGCCTTATCATCTTTGCTAAGCTTCGTGTTCGTTGACATTGGTGTGCTCACTGGCTTGCTGTCTTCCATATTGAACCGTTTCAGCATTTCCTTGATGTATTTCATCTGTGATATGAAGATACCATGTTTCAGCTGCTGAACTTGTAAACCAAGGAAGAACTTTAGTTCTCCAAGCATTGACATCTCAAATTCTTTCTTCATCTCTTCAGCGAAATTCCTGCACATTTCTTCATCATTGCCACCAAAGATTATGTCATCGACATAAACAATAACAACCAGCTGTTTGCTCAACTCTGTTTTGACATAAAGATTGCTATCAACCAGTCCTTTTCCAAAACCGATCTTACGGAGATATAGGTCCAGCCTTGCATACCACGCCCTTGGCGCTTGTTTCAGCCCATAAAGAGCCTTTTTCAACTTGCACACTAGGTCTGAATTTTTGCTAATAAGAAAACCATCAGGTTGCTCAATGTAGACCTCTTCTTCAAGTAATCCATTCAAGAAGGCTGACTTTACATCCATCTAAAATACCTTGAAGGTTTTGTATGCAGCCAATGCAAGAAACATACGAATGGCTTCCAGACGAGCCACCGGTGCAAAGGTCTCTTCAAAATCTATGCCTTCAACTTGAGCATAGCCTTTACAAACCAACCTTGCTTTGTTTCGAATGACTTGACCATCTTCATTCAGCTTATTCCGAAAGACCCATTTAGTACCAATAACATTCTTATCAGTAGGTCTAGGAACAAGTTCCCATGTGGAGTTCTTCTCAATTTGCTCCAACTCCTCATGCATAGATTTCAACCAACTTTCATCGAGACTGGCTTCAGCCACAGTCTTGGGTTCAATGGTGGACATAAGTGAGTAATTGCTAACTACACTTTGTCTAGTTTGAACGCCTGCCTTAGGATCTCCAATGATTTGATCCTTAGGGTGTTGCTCTACCCAAGTGCTGTGCTTCTTAGGTGTAGTATCTTCTGAGTCATCCTTTGATTTCTCAGAATCATTAGATTCAGCCATCTCATCATCAATCTCACTCGAGTCCTCATAAACTGGACTGTCATTATGAGTTGTATTCTTTGGTTCAATATTCTCATCTATTCTCACATCAGCACTTTCTATGATTTTTCTGGTTCTTTTGTTAAGACACCTATATGCCTTGCTAGTAGAGGAGTAACCCAGAAATATACCTTCGTCAGCTCTTTCTTCAAATTTGCCCGGATTTTGTTCGAGCCGCTTGATGTAACACTTGCTGCCGAAGACTCTGAAGTGCTTGACTGTTGCTTTTCTTCCAAACCATAGCTCATAGGGAGTTTTGTCTTCATGTGGCCTGATCAAGCATCGATTTTGAATGTATACAGCCCTATGAATTGCCTCTTTCCAATACTTGTCAGCCATCTTGCTTTCACTAAGCATCGTACGAGCCATCTCTTGTACGGTGCGATTCTTCCGTTCCACAACTCCATTTTGCTGTGGAGTTCTAGGGGCTGAGTACTGTCTTTGAATGCCATGATGTTCACAATATTTAGTGAATTCTTCAGATGTGAACTCGCCTCCACGATCAGACCTTAAAATCTTGATACGGTTTTCCAATTGATTTTCAACCTGTGCTTTAAACACTTTAAAACGATCAAGTGCTTGATGCTTATGCTTAAGAAACAATACCCATGTCATACGAGTATAATCATCAATGCATAACATGAAATACTTATCTCCATTGGTGCTTTGAGTTCGCATCGGTCCACAGAGATCAGTGTGCACTAGCTCAAGAGGTTTCTTGGAATGATGCTCCTTTGACTTGAACATAACCCTCGTTTGCTTTCCCTTTTGACAAGAGTCGCAAATGGGATTGGAAGGCTTTTCAACTGTAGACATGCCTCTTACAGCCTTTGAATTGCAAATCTTTGACATGTTATCAAAGCTTAGATGCCCAAGGCGTTTGTGCCACAACCAACTTTCCTCTGTCCGACTCATCAAGCAGGTCTTTTCAGCTCCATCTGACAATGTATAGAGATTTCCAGCAGTTCTTGATCCAGTTGCCACTGTTTTGCCGTTGCTACTCTTCTTGATGGCAAACCCATTCTTTGTGAAGATAACTTCGTGACCCTTGTCACAGATCTGGCTCACACTAAGCAGGTTGTGTCTCAATCCAGACACATATAAGACTTCTTCCGATCTGATCTTGTTTGCCATAAGCTGAATAACACCTTTTCCGCAGATTTTGGCACCATCATTATTGCCAAACTTCACTGAACCGCCTTCATAGTGCTGTAATTTGACGAATTTTTCCTTATCACCTGTCATATGGCTTGAACATCCACTATCAAGGACCCATGGTGCTGTCTTCTTTTGTGCATTGAATGCCGTTTGCACAATGAGAGATTCTTTGGAATTACCTTCCCTTTTCTTTGCCCTCCATGCCTTAACTAACTTGGGTTTCTTTTCAACCTGAAATTGGTTAGCTATAGGCAACCTACAATCCCTAGCCAAGTGTCCATAATTGTGACATATATAGCACTCAATTTTGTGGCTGTTTAGGATTGAAAAAGGGTTCCTAGTCACAAGTGGGCTGTTTCTAACATAGAATTTGCAATCAGCTCTTTTATGTCCATATCTATTGCAATGAAAGCAATAACCATAGAATCTGAACATTCTTCCTTTCTTAGGTGGCTGATTAAACTCCACAATCCTTTTCTTATTGACCGTCTCAATACTAGGCTGAATTTTATGCTTTGTAGCCTTGAGAGGTATGGCACTTTGTCTCATAAAAGAAGGTGCAGCTTTAGAGGACTCTCCGGTTTCAAATCCAATACCAAATTTATTGTGGAAGGGCTTTTGAACTTTCAGAATTTCATTGAGTTTCATTGTCCCTTCAATCGCTTGGAGTGCTTTGAGTTTTCGGCTACTTTCCAAGTTTTCAGCCTTTGCTCTAGCGATTTCAGTTTCAAGTTTCATAGCCTCTTCCTTTTTGATACTTATTTGATTTTGAAGGACTTCCACCATTCTTTTATATTCTTCAACTTGAGTTTTCAAAGCAATAATTGAACTTTCAGATTCATAAAGAAGTTTCAGATGTTTCTTACTTGTTTTTCGTTCCATGCTAAGCTCCTCAAGTGCGGCAATGAGTTCTTCTTCGAGATTGACCTCAGCCTCCTCTTCCTCTTCCGGCTCTTGCTCCTCTTCTTCTTCAACGGTAACCATGAAGAGAGCTTCAGTTGCCTCGGCTGATTCATCATCGTCTGAAGTTTCAGACGTGCTGTCATTATATTGACTGATGAAGCTTTTTGCTTTGCCCCTCTTTCTGAAATTTTTCTTCCACTTACTCTTATCAACATAAGAGTCATCATCATTATTCTCTTTCAGCGGGCACTTCGCAGCAAAGTGACCAACACCGCCACAATTGAAGCATGTAAAGGGTAGCTTCCCTTTGTACTTTCCATTGCTTCCTTTCTTCAGCTTTCTAACAAACTGAGCCTCAAGCTCATCATCATCAGTATCAGAATCATGACCAGCAGTCTCTTTTCCCTTTTTATGAACTTTGAAGGCCGCTTCTCTATCAGATGAAGACGTCTTACCTATGCGCATCTCATAGGCAGTGAGTGAACCATGCAACTCATCCATGGAAAATTCATTCAGATCTTTGGCTTCTTCTATGGCTGAGACTTTTGAATCAAACCGGGGAAGAAGAGATCTTAGAACCTTTTTAAAGATGACTGGTTCTTTAATCTCCTCCCCTAGTCCACGAATGTCATTCGTGACTTCATTCACTCGTTGCAAATATGAGTCAACATTCTCGCTTTCCTCCATGCGAAGAGATTCAAATTGAGAGCGATGGGTTTGCAATTTTGCTTCTTTGATCTTCTCATCTCCTTCATGAATGCTTTTCAACTTGTCCCATATTTCCTTGGCTGTTTTGCATGCAATTACTTTGACCAGCTCGCTGTCCACAAGGCCACTAAAGAGTGCATTCTGCGCCTTAGAGTCGTTGTCTGCTAACTTCTTCATTGCAGCATCATTGGGTACAATGGCAATATTGTAACCGACTCTGACAGTCTCCCAGACATCATAGCCAAGTGACTTAATGAAAGCCTGCATTCTGATCTTCCAGAAGGAGTAATTAGAACCATCAAACAAAGGTGCTTTCTTATTCCCTGTATTGGTTGCCATGTGATTTGACAAGAGATCACCCTTAGCGTGTTAAGCTTTTCAAGGGAACCTTACGCTCTGATACCAATTGTTAGATATCGCGATCACTGAGAGGGGGGGGGGGTGAATCAGTGATTCTTTAATAACAGGTCCAAATTAACAACAATAGCAAATCAAATCACACAATGACACCAGATTTAACGTGGTTCACCGAAAGGCTACGTCCACGGTTCAAAGACTGTCCGAACACCAATCCGGGACAGATCTGAATCTTATTTAGTCGCACCAACGACAAAGAGCACCAACCCTTAGTTTCAGATAGCACCAACTATCTAGGAAGCACCTACTCCCTTGAGTTTCAGATAGCACCAACTATCTAGGAAGCACCGACTCCCTTTACAATTTATCTGCACCAACAGATAGGATCACCAAACCCCAGACACCAAGCACCAACTTGATGTTCTACAGAATAAGAATAGAAACCTTTTTCTATAGACCTTCCCCTCTACAATCTCTCTCTCTCAATCCCTTACAAATTGAAAATTAAACATAAACAGAGAGACACTTATCTTATGGACGAAACACCATCTTCAAGAGCACATTCTCGTCCACACTTGCTGTAGAAACAACTGATAATGCAGCAACACAGCAACACAGCACTCTCTTCTCTCTTCTCTTCTCTCTTTTCTCTTCTCTTCTGGTCTCTTTAAGAACGACCCATACATGCCTTTTTATAGGTTATGTTAACCCTTAATTGTATTCAAAACAGGCTACAATTCGTTTAGAAAGAGTCCCAAATGAAATAGAAAAGAATGCTGAATTTTCGTGCACAACTTCTAATTCTGCGCAACTCTGGTTCCCGTGCTCGGTCGACATCCTGGCTTGCTCGGTCGACATCATACACAGTCTGGAAATAGACAACTTTCGTGCTCGGTCGACATCCTGGGGTCCCGGTCGACCGAAGACACACTGTGTCACGAAAATAACTGGGAGCAGTCTAAAACTTTTTCTGCAGGTTTCTCTTGCTTCGGTCGACCGCATGGGGTGCCCGGTCGACCGACCACTCTGCTTCAGGAATTCAGAATTCCTGAACTATTTCAACTCTTATTCTTCTTTTAAGCTCTATCAACACCAGCCTAATATCATCATGCTCGTGACAATGTGTTGACAATAATTCCAACTCAATACAATACTTTGAGATACTAAATTCTTCAATTCTTCAAAAGACTACTCAAGTCATCTCAAATTCCAACAGTAACAGATGTTTAATGTCAGCGTCCTCCAATCAAAACTGAAACATAAGATCTAAATATAATTGGTACCTCATTATCATTCTTAAACGATGAGAGCTTCTAAGATGCCAATTGTTTCTCCTGGGAATCTTAAGCTCGTCAATGACCTGTTGCAAGACTACATTCTTGCAACAGACTCCAAGATCAAGTGGCACTTTTGATCCTTAATTTTGGATTTTGTATGGAATATACTGATGTGATGGATTTTGTATGGAATGTGCTCATGTGAATCTAGTCATTTATATTTGGTGACTTCATCAGATATAGATTTTTCCAAATCACCAACTACATCTCCATAAATAATAACATCATCAGCACTCCTTTTAGACTTCCCTCATCAAATTCTGGCTCATCCTTATCTGCAGCAAGGAGCGCACGAAAGGCAGGTTACTGTGTTTCTAAAATGAGGACTTTCATAAAGTTATTGTAAAGGTAATCCGATATGCATGGAAAAGAATCCACTGGAATCCATTATCAAGTAGCCACTATCATATAGGATAATCAGTAGTCACCATAAGAGGCATGGATACCTTCAATTCCCTTCACCGTAATGACTCACAAAAGATGGAAACAAGGATCATCTAAAGGCACATCTTATTCCCATTTCAAAGAAGCTTTCGGCATATACTAAGTAAAATAAAATATCATAGTAAATGCGTATTTTCAGGAATTAAAACACAGCAATTGAAATGGCTTTAATAAATTATACAATAAACAAAGCAGCAGTTTATGAAGTATACAACAACCTCTGGAGTTGAGGGTTAGTCCATCCAGCAAGATGGAGTATAGCGGGGACAACAAAAAGATTGAAACAAACTAAACAGCTCACAGGATTTCCAGGCAAACCAAATGCAAGGATCTTCTTTCCTGCACTTTCTCCAGTTGACGTAAAATCAATCTTCGCAAACGTTATAGGCATTCCAGGCTTCATGAGAACCCGAATGAAGGATTTTATAAGAAAAATTCATCACTTTAATGAAAAGGCCTATGGAGATAAATTGATGAGAGTGACAGTAGGTCAATAAAAAATCCTACCCAGAAGACTCTAAATATTCACATTTAAAGAAACAAAAACATGAAAGGTCATTTGAAGGAACAAAAATAAAATCACAATGAAAAGTTATTACTATGGAAAGTGTTAAATCTCATCATGGAAATGCCTTTGATCATTCAAAAAGAGAAAACAGGCACCGAGCAAATAACTTGAACAGTGATGTTCCAGAGCGAGAACAGCTAAAGGAAAGAGCCCTCTCTCAGATGCAAAAGGCTTTTTCAGCAATGGACAGAATGTTTTGCTTCTAATCATTAAATTAAGCTAATTTTTTTCTTGGATGTTTTAATGTAAGGGTATCCAAGAATATGAACAAATGAAGCAAATTAAAGCAAACATTTTTTTTATACCACTAAAGAGGGCATTTGCAAATGCTCTGCATCTTCAGGAACACCTTTCCTTGAGTTTTTACATGTATATATTTCTTTTATTTTTCTAATTTATAAATAACGGGAGAATATACTATAAACTTCTTTTTTTTTTTAAATGATGTAGACTATAGATCCTTCACCAATTTCTCCTTTCCCATGTCCTTGATGTTTTTTCAATAAAGTTCGGTGGTCACCAATAAAAAAATGTACAAGATACATGATTGCCACCTATCCCAACTCTCTCTTTCTCTCTCTGAATGCAACATCTTCACATCATTGCACCTAACCCAACTATTCAAGGTCACCTTTGTGAGTTAAGCTTTTCCCGTCTCCCATATTCGAGACTACGTTCTTCAAGACTCTTCAGCCTAAAACGTGTTTCCTTACTGCTTCATCCAAGGTCCCCACTTTTGGTTCCTTGAACCATAAATCCTTTGAGAAATTGTACAGCAGGCCGATTCAGCTTTCTATGCACATGTTCAAAATAACTCAAACAGTATTCCTTGAAAAAAAAATCTAATATTGAAGCTACTAATAGGCTTCCCCTTAAATCCTCATTCCTAATTCTATCTCTTCTATCAAAATCTTTATATAGACGAATATCACAATTACATTCTTAACGGTAAATTATTGTTTACGCTATTCCTTTGAATTTTATATTAGACTCTGAATGTTTAGTGGTGCCTCAATATTCAGTGTAAGGGTGTATCATTAAAACTTCTCTAGTTATATGTTACAAGTGCAATTTTAAGAAAATATGTATTTACTATTTTTTATTGGCTCTGATGGTCCTATGTGGATATCTGACAATGTGCGAGACAATCCATGGGTCCCACCTGGGGCCCCACTCCACATGATCAATCTAATCCCGTCACCTACTACGAAAATCCAGGAGACATTTGCACAAGATCACACCCTTTTTAATTGGTATATCTAAAAAGGTCATCACCCAGTGCGGTCCTATTGAAGCAGGGTCTTGGGTTTAATTGGTATATCTATTTAATAATAAATTGCAAAATCCTCTATGGTGCCGAATCTTGGAATCATATTATCTTAGTTTTGACAAATCTGCTACCCCACACTAATAAAGGATCCCGCACACTAACCCTATTCATGCAACATGCTCTAGTGAGATTTGGTACGAGAAACATTAAAAAAAAAATGGTATGAGAAGATAGATTTTCTATTCACTTTTCACAGAAACCAAGAAAAATACATACATGAGCCATCAAACATGCCTTGCTAAAATGGATGGTCCCTCTCTTTGCTAACAAAGGCTTGACGAAATCTCTATCTCCCATTGAAACACCTCCAGAAGTAAACAGTATATCAATCCCACCAGAATTGGCATAGTCAAGAATCCTCTTAAGATCTTCTTCATTGTCATGAGCAATGCCCAGGTCAACTGTTTTTCACTATTGCTATATGGCAGCTGAGAGAAGCATCAAAAGGTTGGAGTCTTTGATCTGATTAACAACAAAGAATGGCCGTCAATATATAAAGCATATCAGATCTAACATTCGAACATAACCTAGTTCAATATCCAACAGTGAAGTTAATCATCAAAAATAAATGCCAAGGATTGACTAATTGACTCCATAATCCATATGCCCTTGAATAATACAAAGTTCCATGTCGTACAATTTTATCCAAACAAAAAATATGTACAACTTGGCCATGGCTTAGATACTGAGTTGTAGGCTCTACAAGCTCATCCCTTGTTGAAAGCACTGCAACTGTTGGCCTTGGGTACACCTGCATGTTGTGTAACCCATGATACCAATGTATGACATCCATTTATAGTTTCTAAGCAGCATTATACAGAACAAATAGGATTACCTTCACCGTGATTACTCCCACACTTGCAAGTAGGCCAATTTCAGAAGTACCTATTAGATCACCAGACTTCATAACAGTAGCACCCTTATTAATGTGAAACCCCTGACCAATTAACAAAAGGGTTTAATAGACTCATAGCAAATAGCAACATATTCTTTTAAGTGGCATACTAATTATTTTTTTCTTAAAGGTAATCGACATTTAACATAGTTGGGCAAAGATAGACCAGAATAGAGAACATGTAGGTGATCCCAGCATAGTTGGGACAACGCTTTGATGATGATGATGAATCAACATCCAATATTATCAAAAAAGTTTTACCACTGGACGTATATTGAGACCTGGGCTAGCTCCGACCAATATTTTGACAAACTTTACTCCACTGTAAGTGTCTTTTATTTGTTCAACATTTTCAATAGGCACAACAGCATCAGCACCTTCAGGTATTGGTCCTGTGAAAAAAAAGATCGTACAGCAATAAATAAAATTTTCAAATTTAAAGTTAATGAGATTGTTGACACCAAAAATGTCACTTTGCTTCTTCAAGATCCAGAATACTGCATGAAGTCGCAACCAGCCATAAATAGACAATGCTACTTCCAAAAAATCAAATCTTGTCAGAATCAAACAAAAACTGCAAGATCCTTCAAGACAACCAAAAGAGGAGTACACAAGAAGTTTCGGGCCATTTCAAAATCATTTGGCTCAACTTCGCTTCTCTGGCAGTTGAAAAGGAGCTCCCAGCGGCGAAAGCATCGGAGACACCAAATCTTCGATCAGAGCCGATGGATGGCCTCAAAATACATCCAAAAGGCTCCACGTCAAGTTCCGAGTCAAATTGACAACGTTTGACCCTACATCAACCCTCGAATAGCTAAATCAAGCCTCTCGGCGGCGAGAACCAACGAGGCCATCAGTCATCAGATAGAGCACATGGACGGCTTCAAAATGCTTACAAAGGGTTACACGTCAAATTTCAGGTCATTTCGACAACATTTGACCAGACTTTGACACTCGGAAGCCAAATCAGGCCTCTCGGCGACGAAGCTCCCCAGGACCATGGTTTCGAAGAAAGAGCCTATGGAGCATCTTAAAATGACTCCAATAGGTTCCCTGTCAAATTTCACGTCAATCAGACATCGGTTGACCGCACATCAAGCCGCGACATCTTCATCGCGACAAAAACAAGTCTACTAGTGATAAAACCCCAAAACGGCTTCAAAACTCAAACAAAAGCCTATGGTTGGTCTTATTTATTACTCAAGAGGCTTCACCCCAAATCTCAGGTCATTTCGACATCGTTTGACCCAGTCTCAGCTTCTGACGGAAAATCGGCAGCTCTGCGCGACAAAGTCTTCGGCTTTCTCGGAAAATTAGAAACTTTGCAAACAAAATGCAAGGATTCTCATCAGGTTTTCTCCAGGGAAATCAAGCCAATAAGTGATAAAAAAAATGTCAAGAAAAAATACAGATTAAAAAAGAATAAAAAAATATAAAAAATGAACACAAAACGGGACAAAAGGGGGGAAAACCCCCCAGGGTCGCAAACCCCTACGACCCTGGCCCAGGGTCGCCGGCGACCATGGAGCCCGGGATCGTCGGGAGGGCTTTCGTCGTTTTTCGCGATTCGAAGCATCCGACCCCTGGGATTTTCCAAAATTCATACTTTTGAGACACCAAATCCTTTGACGTCCGTCAAAATCACGGGTCAATCATCAAGAGTATCAAAATCAACATTGATCGCCAACCGGTCAACCAAAAAAGTGTGCTTTCTACCCGACCGATCGAGAAATCGACAGGACAGATGGCACCGAACCGCTGTTGGCAACCAATACATGAAGTTACGTGGTCATCCGATGTCGATTTACATGAAGATCCATCGATGATCATCACCAAAAGAATTCCAAAAGATGGGGCACGGCCCGCGACTCTTTAACTGCTCGGCGACTACTTAATGCGATTAATTGACTAGCTTTATTACAGTCATTAATCCATTTCTTTGGACGGCCCAATCAGAAGCAAGCATCCGAGAGTTACAAGTTAATTGATTCATGGCATTTAACCCATGAAACTCCTCCCATCATGGCGATTAAAGGCGATTAAATGCCCTCAATCTCCTCCGGCCAATCAGAAGCCAAGAAAAAGGAGTTACAAAATAAAGGAATTAAATCCTATAACTTCTCCCATTATGCGGCTTAATGACAATAAAAGCCCATAAACCCTCCTAAATGGCTACCAAAAAGCCTATAAATAGGAGAGAACTCCAAGAAGAAAAGACAGCATGACAGACTGCAAATCCGGAAATTCAGATAGAAAAAGGCATCAGAAATCTAAGAGAAAAAAAGAGAGAAAACTCTGCAGAAGTTCTACACCTACCGCCGCTACAAGGTGACAAAAGTCCCTTGGGGGGTATCCCCCCAAGGTCCTTGTTTTCTCCTTCTTCCTCCAATGGCTTAGACGTGGCTTTTCAGCCCGTCTACTTAGTTTTTTATTAGACATAGGACCTCCTTTTGGTCTTTGTCCTCTAAAAACCTGAGGTTATAGCCAAGCCAAGTAAATCAAGAGCATCCTCTGTTCTCATCTGCATGGATGATAGCGAAGTCCACACAATCTGAACGAGTCCCCCATAATTTTCTGAGAAGTTAGATCCCCCTTTTCTTGCTTTTCATTGTAGTTTGTATTTTTCCAAAAGAGACAAAAATCACAACTCTTGTCTTTTATTATTGATAAGAATTGTAAATTGGCTATAAACGCCAAAATCGGCTATAAACGCCAAAAATCGGCTATAAATGCCCAAAATCGGCTATAAATGCCAAAATCGGCTATAAATGCCAAAAAAAATCGCCTTTCACGGTAAATCAAGAAAATGTCTCTTTTCTTAAATATATATGCAATGGAAAACTTGAAAGAAGTTGATTTCCTTTTTACTTGCGAAGGTCGATCTCCGGATCACCACTTGTAACTCCAAGTAAAATAGAAAATCTGGCACACCGAAACAAAAAAATGTTGATGCACGCCTCTGCCCCCTGGTTACGAAAAGGTCGGACCCAACGGACTCCCACGTGCGCCGACCTCGGTAGAACCGAGCAGAAGCGCTGTTCCATCAAGCTGGCCCACACGGTGGGACTCGTTTATTTGAGAGCACGAAGCTAGAAATGAAATATTTGCATATCATATCTTTTGCTCTATGCTTATATTTATTTTCTCGATTCCTTGGCTACTTTCTAATTGGTGGCCTATGTTGGGTTCCGCATCTAAAAAAAATGAGATGAGATTTTTTGGAAATTTCTAATTCTTTAAATTTATTTCCACTCTTTCTCTTTTCAAAAAAAAAAAAACATTAGATTTCTTAGTTTGGATTCAAAATTGAGAAACTTTGATCCTTTTCGTTTCGTCTCTGTGCTTGCGGAAATCGTTGAGCCGGTTCGAATTGTGGAAATGGCCATTGTTTTTCTTCGATGAGTTCATTAGAAATTAGAAAAAAAATCAGATTTCTCATTTTCGATTCAAAATTGAGAAACTTTGATCCTTTCCTTTCGTTCGTGTGCTCATAGAAATTGTTGAGCCTGTTCGAATTAGGATTTGGACCATCGTTACTCTTCGATGAGTTCATTAAAAATCTAAAAAAAAATAAAAGTAAAAAAATAAAATAAAAAAAGAAGACATAGACCACTAAGGTTAAACCAATTGTGTTCTTTGATCACGGTTGATTCAAGAAAAGCCTTGTCCAGAGTGTGGAGACAACTTGACCGTTCTAGGCAAGGGTCCTCCAAATGGGTTCATTAAGTAATCCTACCCTTACCTGGGGGCAATTCTATCAATCGAGATTTCATAAGACCGGGTTAGGAGGCCTATGTGTACTCTCTTGTCTTTTAAATAAAAAAATTTTTAAAATGAAAAATTTTAAAATAAAAAATAAAAAATAAAAAATAAAATTTTTTAAAAAAAAAACTCTTAAAAAAATAAAATAAAAATAAATAAAAAAAGATTTTTTTTAAAAAAATCTTCAAAAAAAAAATCTTTAAAAAAAAACTTTCGTCATTTTTGAGTTCAGATTGGAGAAATTTTGGTCTCCTCCTTTCTGTGCACTGGCGCTCGCGGAAATCGTTGAGCCCGTGTTCAGATTGGAATGCCTTTTGCTATCTTTGATGAACCCGATCTTGGCCTTTCAAAAAAAAAAAAAAAAACTCGTCATTTTTGGATTCAGAACCGAGAAATTATGGTTCATTTCCTTCTGAGTACTGGCGCTCGCGGAAATCGCTGAGACTGTATTTGGATCGGAATACCATCTGCTCTCTTTGATGAATCCAATCTTGACCTTTCAAAATAGAGAATCTCATCTTATGGATGCAGTCTCAAAACATTTGTGTCTAGCAGTACTAGTACGCCCTTTCCCAGGGTCTACTGTATTCGCGACCGGCACATTTGTAACTCCAACTTTATATTCTTCTTACATCGAGCAAGCTCTGCTTCTCGATAAGTCTAATTTAGGTTCACAATTGCTTCTAGCAGTCACTGGGACGCTCATTCTGGGCTTACCATACCTGCGATCAGAACAATTGTACACTCTATGTCTTTCTACCTTCTTCATATTGCTTGGGTCATCTCCCTCGAGCAATTTGAAAAGACAAAACCATAGAACTTCCCATTTATGATCATTATATTCTTGTGATTACTAATGGATGTGGTCTTGTTTCAGAAATTTTTCGAAAAAACTAACAATGGCAGCATTGCTTACCATTACTTTCGATGAGAACAAGCACCAACTCATGTTTCAACAGAAGCAAATCACGCGCACCTACAAGCGCCCCATCAGTTGCTAAAGCATCAAATCCCTCGGCAACTCTCTGAACTCCGGGTCGACCTCGACTCCCCGGACTATCGTCTTTCGGATGCTGGAACCATTCCCACTTCCCGAGGAACAAACTGCTCCTTCCAAGAAGCAGAAGCTCGCCTCTCAACGTGTCACTACCATGACACCAAAGGCGAGCACCAGAAGGCCCGAAGCCTGTGGCACCCCCACGAAGCCTCGACCCGCAAACGACCAGGTCTATCCCAAGACTTGGTCCCCAAGACCTTCACCAAAACAAAGAAGGTCCCAAACATCCACCAAGCCAGCATTCCTGGTCCCACTCAAGGAGAACCAGTTCTACCCTCTTGCTTACATGAAAGAGGAGAGACCCATCTCCAACCTGACTCCCAAGTCAACCCAGCATGAGCCGGCTTGTTCTTACAAGCCCAAAATAAAGTCATGCATCACAAGGCCTCTGCAAGCACCTGCTAAGGCCTACAATCCTGTAGTTTGACCCTTCATCTCTACAGGGGCCGAACTCGAAAAATTCAAAGCTTCGCTGTAGCAGGCGAAGGACCGGGTTCGTATCCTGTCTTTGCCCAGCTACAAAGAAGACAAGCTCGACTGCTGTGCCCGAGGGAGCACATCCTCCATTGTTAAAGCCCAGCCAGAGCTGACCGAAGCTCAAATTGCTCGTCGGCTCGTCGTATACGCCGCCGCGCGTCGTATCGACAAAAGAGATTAGAGAAGCAAAGGATCCAGTCTCCTACACTTCAAGTCTCTCCCAAATGGGTCGAAGAAGAAAGACCCAACCAAGTTGTTGCCGTCCATATGGTTGGAAAAACCAGAAGACGCCAAAAGTTAGCAACAAAAATCCATATCCGACGTCCGGTGACTCGCAGCGTCTCCAGGACAAGAAGACATTCAAAAGAATCCCCTGCTCCTTCAAGTAAAGGACGACAGAGTGATCCTTCCTCAAGCTTTTTGTAAAAAAGAATGAGCCCCATCTCAGTCACCAGGACAGTTTCTTCGTTCGAATCCTGAGGGATGAACGTCCTGGCTATAAATTCTGAGCCACCACCTCGCAATCCACCTCAAGACGATGCGATCACAGGCATCCAGCAGTTGGAACAAGGCCAGTAGAGGATTGAAACTCTGATGGAAAACCTTCTCCTCACCTTCCAAAATAAGGTGAACAATACTCCCACTACGACAAGGCATTGGTGTAACTACTGGGTCAAGTATGGGCGGATTTTCTTAAAGTTTGGTTATTCTTGGATTTGGAATTGATTTCTCTTGAATTTCCTCCAAGATAACCATTTCTAAAGATTTCCAGTTAATCTTATAATCTCCCTCCAGAAAACCGCATTGGTGCTGCCAAGCACTTTCTGCTCTCTGGGATTATAGAGCAACCAATCATTTAGTTCCTTTTGGGATAGAATATAAACATATATAATTCTGACTTCGATTCCAACTAATCCGTCTTATGCTTCAGCACGTGTGCCAGATAACCCTGAAAACGTTGTAGGCTAGGCTTTCGCCCTGTCCATAACTCCCTGGGAGTCTCAAGTATAGACTTAGATGGAATGAGGTATAGTATATATATGTCAGTTTCCATATCCCAAAATATAGGTAATCCATAGAAACTCAATCATAGACTTGATCATATCTAAAAGAGTCTTGTTCCTTCTTTCTACTACTCCGTTCTGTTGAGGCAAACCAGGAGCAGACTACTGGGATCAAATCCCATTTTCTGATAAGTATCCCATAAAATTAGCGGAGAGATATTCGCCTCATCGATCTCATCGAAGAGTATTTATACTTTTAGCTAATTGCTTTTCCGCTTCCGCTCGAAACTCTTTGAACTATTCAAAAATATCGGACTTGCGGTGCATAAGATATATGTATCCATATCTTGAGTAATCATCGGTGAAAGTGATGAAATACTCGTATCAATCTCTCGCTCTAATATTATGGGTCCATACACATCAGTATACACTAACTCCAATAAATCTTTGGCCCTATTGCCCTTAAATGAATAAGGGTCTTTTGGTCATTTTTCCTTCCAAACAAGATTTGCAGACAGGCATTGGTTCTACCACCAATGAAGGCAAGATACCGTCTTTCGCTAGCCTGTCAATCATGTTTAGGTTTGTATGACCTATCCTCTTAGGTGCCAAAGTTTGTTGGATTAGATGAAGGTGACTACCTCTTTAATGATGGTCTATTATTAACATCAGTGTCATGTATCTCATACATTGTGGGAGTTAACAAATAAAATCCATTGATTACCTTGTCAGAATATATAAGAGTACCGTTCCTCTTTAAGACAATTTAATTACCAAAAGTAACATAATAACTCTTATTCATCATACTAGAAATTAAAATTCCGTCTTAAAATGGTACATATAATGTATCTGACAAAATCAAGTGAATATTTGAAAGCAACTAAGTTACTACTCCTACTGATACTGCTTCTGGCTTTGGCTTCCGATCCTAGGTTAACAATGATTTCTCCGTCATTAATCCTCCTGGTTACCTGTAACTCCTACAACATATTACTGATGTAATTAGTTGCACCGAAGTCCACATACCGGGATTCTGAAGTACTAGTTGCAAAACTAACTTCAGAAACAAGTGACTCAATCATACCTGAGGTCTTTTCCTTTAACATAAATCGTGGACAATTCCTCTTCCAATGTCCTGTCATACCACAGTGGAAACACTTTCCCTTTGCTCCCGTACCCTTGACCTTGGCCACACCACTAGTGGAACCATACTCCACCTTAGGGCCTTTGATGACTGATTTCTTCTTGCTATCCCGGTCTTTGCCTTTCGGTTTAGACTTAGCAAATGACTTTTCTGTCATGACGGCAGTTGGTCTTTTCTTTATGATTTCCTCAAACACTACCAGCTGGCGAGACAGCTCAGTTATGGTCAATTCTAATTTATTATAATTGATCTCGAAATGTTTGAATGAGTCTTGTAGTGATTGAATGATCATGTCGATCTGCGTTTCTGTATCAAACGTAGTCCCCAGTACATCTAACTCATTCAATGCCAACTTCATTTGTAACAAATATTTTTGTACTGGGGTTCCCTCAACCATCTTTGTCTCCATCAGCACTTTTATAGCAGCCTGCCTAGCAGGCCTAACCTATTCTGCAAACATCTCCATTAAGTTCGATATAATATCGTATGCTGACTTATAGGATTGATGTTGTTCTTGCAAAACAGTAGACATGGATGCCTGAATAAAACATCTGGCCTTCTTATTGTCATTGGTCCACTTGGTGTAAAAGTTTTTCACAATCTGTGGTGCATCAGGCTCAGGCTCAGGAAGGGAGGGTATAGTAAGGACATATTTGCAACTTGAAGCTGTCAAGATAATATCTAGGTTCCTTTTCCAGTCTACATAGTTGGATCCCATCAACTTGTTCTGGTTGAGGATGGTCGCAAGTGGATTGAAAGTATTCGAATTCATGCTGTATAAATCAAAGCACATAACCATACATTCAATGAAAGAATATAAATGACATTAGGATTTAGTATTTTACCAAATTCATATGGGAATTCTCATAAGCACTGAATTTAGAATACATCGGAATCCCAATCCCTTAGGGCATGCCTCCTTGGGGAGTGCAATGCCCCATAGATTGGTGCGGATCAAAGTCGTCAAAATTAAGATTAAGACTAACTATCCTTGATCCCCAATCATTCACTATCATCTAGGTATCTCATACCAAATAATGTATGACTCCCGATTATCTTTGGTTTCTAAAATACATGAGGCAAATCCTTGGGGATACTACATCATTATTTTAGTTAAGTGTGACCCACCAACTAATATTGCATGACAACCGCGATGGGCAGCTCCTCCTTGGGGAGTGAACCCCCACCACGTCTCATCAATACTATCCATAGGAGATCCATATCTAGTAACCAGAAAAATAAAAGCCCTCCGTGGGGAACGGCCACTCTCTTGGTGGCACGAGGCTAATACTTTCCTTACAATGGACCTATGGTGGAAAACCATGGGGATTTCTCAATTTGAATGCCCCGCTCCCACTTAATATTTTGGAATTGAGGATTTCCTTTTAAGGTATTAGGGCCCACATATATAAATATATGAATCATCAAAATCATCTCATGATATGATCTAAGATTGGTTCCAAGTCAAGTTATTTTAAGGAAAGTCCAGTTTCTTAAATTAGTGTTACCAATGTGTCCATCTCATGAGTCATCAACACTAATTAGAACTCTTTCCAAAAATTAATTTGATTTGACCAATATTAGTAACTTGCTATGTTTGGATCAGATTTGGAAACATTCTAAATAAAGAATTCAACTATAAATAGAAAACGCTAAAATTAGAAACTAGTCCTCTCCTCCACATGGCCCAAGCGGAATAGACTTCTTGGACTTCTAGACTTTCCAAAATTTGGAATTCCTCAACCACTTTGGGAAACTCCAAAACACCTTTGGTAATTTTCAAACTCTTTGATTAGGAGTCTAACTTCACTTTCCTTCTTCGTCTCAGACATCGCCAGAATTTACAAATTTAGAAAATTACATAAATTCCTATGTCTCTACGATGAGACTTATATGATAATCTATTAATGGAAATAAAAGGCTCATAGGGAATTTCACCATGCCTTGTCCTAAACCGGGAAAACAAGGAAATCATGATGCCCTTTACAACTTGCCAAAAATAAACATTCAACCATAAAAGAAAGTAAAAGACTTGTGGACCATATGGAGAGAACATGATAACCTGCATGTTAGTATCTCATACTAGCAAAGCAACTCACAAAGTCGGGTTACCAAACAATAATGGAAAGACAGGATGCCAAATATTGCCACTACTATGATTCATGCCCCTACGCAGAGGGGGTCCGGGGGTGTCCCCCGGCTAGGGTCGAGCAATGGCGTACAAATGCTCTGATGTACTGCCACAAGCATCGCTAGTCAAAATTTGCCGAAACAACATGAGAGCCAGGGAGAACTCCTGGATGCTTCCATGAAAGCTGAAATGGTGATTAAAGACCTCAACAGTCAGAAATCATCAAGAAAAGAGCCAACCGCCATTGCAACCTCTAAACCAAAGAGAAAAGAGATCCTCAATGTGCAGACCAAGTCAGCTCCTCAGCCACCAAAGAAAGCTGAAAACAAAGCTGCTGGTAAAAGACCTGAACTCTCTGATGCCTTCAAAGAATGAGTAGAGAAGAAATACCCGTTTGATGAAGATGTTGATGAAATCTTCGGGGCTCTTGTGGCGAACGACAAGCTCACCTTGCCCGAACCCAAAATACCAGGTGATGTTGGCAAAACCAACGATCCTTGGTACTGTCCATACCACCAGATGATCTCACATCCTCTCAATCAATGCTTCGTTGTGAGAGAGAAAATAAACGAGATGTGGAAAAACGGAGTCATCACCTTTGACAAAAACTATGGGTCTGCCTCCGTCAACATGGTGGCATGTGGACAAACATCAGAATCACCGAAGAAGAAGATTGCTACTTCCTTCAAGGTGATAAACACAATCCAAGCGTCCGAAGAACTGATTCCTTACCCGACACCAGACGGACAACCCATATGGGTACATCCCGATCTCCTGGAAGATGAAAATTGGAAGGTCGTGAAAACAAAGCCTACAACTCAACAGCGAAGGTAGGCTAAGAAACATCTCCTCAAGCTCAAACGGCAAGAGAAGACCCAGCCAAAACAAGAAGTCTAAGAAAAGGCAGAGGCTTCCTCTTCCGCTTCACTGGAGGCAACAAAAACGTCCCTTCTGTTGGAAATTAGGTGGGCCTCTAGGATAGGTTTCAAAAACTTTTGGTCCACTTGATGCAGGGTTCAACTATCCAGAAGGTTACCAATGTGTCCAAGATGCAAACCCTCTATCTCATCTATCATGATCAGTAATTCAATCTATATAGGAAATAGAAAATCAGTAACAAACATGTAACAAATATCTATATCATACAAGAAAATAGATTATACCTTTGGAGCTTGGTTGTGCTCTAATGGAGAATTTGCTACTTTCTTTGATGACGAACTCTTTTGCGAATCAAATAGGTTTCTCCAAAACCCAATGGCCTTCCACGCTATTACCCGAATCAGAATCTCTTTCTCAAGAAGATGGGTGGGATCTTCAAGAGAAGACAACTAGGAACTTAAAGGAACTAGAAGAGGGAGAGAAGAGAAGTGCAACTCTTGCACAAAGGGGGCTGGGCGTGAATTCCAAGGGTGGACGTCCAAGCCCCCTTTAGTTCCCTATTTATAGCTTTTGCAAACTACTCTTTACTAATTTAATTAGAAGTCTCACTTCCAAATTAATTAGTAACCTTCTTCTCTTTCTTAATTACAATAGAAGTCTCACTTCCATTAATAATTAGAAACATACTATTACCACTATTAGAAGTCTCACTTCAAATAGAAATAGTAACTTTCCTTTTAGAGTTCAACTAGAATTAGTATTCGTCTGATGATTGGGCTAGCGTGGGGACCACTAGGGATTCCTTAGAAAGCTGGCTCCAACTGGGACACGCGACCCCACATCTCATGTGCAATCCGGGCCCACAGTTAATTGCAAATAATTCCACTATATAAATGCAATTGAACTCCAGTCTTAGGAAATTACATAGAAGACCCTAAACTTCCCTATTACCACAAGTAGGCCCCTCCATCAATATCCATGGATCAATTGGACCTGTCTTCCAAACTAGATCCATATCTTATTATCCTTGAGCCCCAATTAATTATAATGATCATAGGTACCTTTCCAATTAACTCTTAATCGGAATGGGTGCACACTTACCAATGATAAATCCATTAATTGGCACAAGGGGATATTAGAGATAGATTCCATCTTGACCATTGAATGTTCCCACAGCTCTACTACCACGTACCCAAATCACCTAGGTGTTGACCTACAGTTGGCCTCACTCATTGGTGACTCAAAGCAAATGAATAGATAGAAACTTGAGTTCATTAATGTCTCAGGATTGAGAGCTTATTGCTAGGGAATTATGAGAGCAGACCTTAAAGTAAAGACAGTGTTTTATAAGGTGCTTCTCATGGTCCTTCAATACATCCAATGTACCAGCACTATGATCCAGAATCTTACATTCTGATGATCGAGACAAATCACACTATCTCATAGTGATCAAAATGCTGCAACCTTGTCAGTATGAGATGTCCAGTCCCATCACTGGTCGTGAAGATATTTAAGTATAAGATTTGTCACACATGTCTCCCATATGTGGATCTCATCCATACACATGTGTTACATCTAATATACTTGTGGACCCCGGTTCATCTCATGAACCATCATGTCATTCGTATTGGTTATGTGCAAGTATATAATAAATTACCATTCATCTCATGAAAGGAAAACATGAATATACTGATAAATAAAGAAATTAATCAATTTATTATATCATCTACTGGATTGAGTCCATAAAACTAACACCTTCCAGAGACTTCAAATGGGGTAAGAAAATTCACTCTCAGTGATTTCATGCCACCTCAATTCAAAGAAGCTAGCATGGGGCATCACACTCTTGCAATTCGGTAATTGGATTCTCCATTGATGGATACAAGTCCAGCGACACCGATGATGGATTCGAATCCAACTACATCGACGAGTGGGAGGGGTCCCTTGAAACAGGAGAATATCTCTTCGATGACGAATGGGTTCCTGAGACTCATCTTATGCCAGTAATCTGGTATAACCCCCTACAGCCACAAGGATCCTGGTCTGATGATGAAGAAGACCAAGAGGCTGTACAAGAAAATGCTGCTGACCCAGCAGTCGTCATTGCTCCAGTGGAAATCAACTATGTTGAGCCATAAAGAGTTGATGAAGAAGAAGATTTGGCTCCTATGCCTGATCTTGAAGAATATGCAAGGATCTTACAGCGTCTCGCTTTAGAACAAGAGCAAGACCGCGTCGACGAGCTTCCTCGCAATCCAGAGCCGGAAGTCCCTGAAGACCATCAGGTACATCCTCTCTTAACTCCTAAAAATGGAGAAAATTGCTGGATAAACGATCCTCTTACATCCGAGGATGAGTCTGACTCCGATCAGACAACGTCCCCTGTCAGAGCTTCCTGTAACGTGATAATTCGGGAATATATCTCTTCTCAAGCATCGTCTGATGAGATCACTTACACTCCGGCGACGCCTAGCAATGTATCTTCTGGTGCCACCTCATCTCACGTGACTTTCACTGAGATGACACCCTTTCAGGTTTCTTCTCCTGAGACTGTGACTTCATAGTTCACACCCTTCCTGACAGAAGAATCCCCAGCTATTGATGCTTGGGACGATGAATTGGTTAACGAAGAAGAAAGGTTGCTGGATGCTATTCAGGACTTGTTCCCGGAAAATGCTCCATGCAACACAATCTCTGAGGATGGCAACTCTGCTGCAGATACATCCTCAGCAAATGAAAAACGACATCCTCTTGATCCTAAAGACAATCTTCCAAATGAAGACCCTTCTCAAGAAGCTCTCGAAGTTCGTAGAGGCACCCGCTCTGGCCGGGACTGCCATAAAAATTACAACAAATCTTCCTTTACATATGTAAATCCTTCGGGAAAAGATGTTGCAAGCGCCCCTAGTGGCAACAATGATGAACATGCAGGCCCTAAGGAGGCTTTCAAGTATGACTTGATTGAACACTTCAAGACATACCTGCACGTTTGCACATCCTAGATTTATTGCGAATGTCTCCGCACACTCGTGATAATCTCATTTCAGAATTACAGAAGTTGAATGAGGATGTCGACAAACATGCCCCGCAAGTCCTCCAAATTGAAATGGATTACCGGGTCAAAAACTCAGAAGCTTCCTCAAAGGGAGAAAAGAAGAAAACTGAGGGATCATGCATTGAATGCCTCTCGGTTCAAAAAGCAGCCAGTGCAACCATCGCCTTCACAAAGCAAGACCTCGTACTTGGCGAAACAAGGCACAACCGACCACTGTACTTCGCAGCGTACATCAAGGAAATGCCTATGCACCGAGTTCAGATCGACCCAGGTCCTGCAGTCAACCTCATCTCCACATCGGCTCTCGAAGAGTTGGGCATCCCACCCAGCAAGCTGAGCCACACATCTGTATCTATATTTGGATACGATGGAGTACTTAAAGGCCTATCGGCAAAATTAGGTTCAAGTTGCAGATCGGTGATCTTATCTCTGAGGTCACTGTGTATGCAATAAAAACCCCTTCATGCTACAACATCCTTCTCGGACGCCCCTGGATCCACGAGAATGGTGTTGTCCCTTCAACTTTACATCAATGCATCAAGTTTGTTAGCGACGATGACATGATACATCGAGTCTTTGCGGACAGAAAACCCTTCAAAGGTAAAGAAGTCCACTTCGCAAACTCACAGATATATGAAGGTGAAAAAAAAGAAGAGGAGAAGCACACAGCACCCTTTGCCGAAAATCTCCAGAAAGATAAAGGCAAGGCTCCTCAACAATCACCGGAAGAAAACAAACCATCCGGTAAATCCGATGAGAGCATTCAAACTCCCTTCATCATCTCCCTCAAACCTTCAAAGCCTTTGGTCATCACAACTAAAGTAAAGAAGGCAAAGCAAGAGTCTGGGGGCAAATTTGTTGTCTCTTTCGTGTCTATCATGCAAGACACGGATTCAGAATTAGAGCCAGAAGATGACACATCGTCAAGCCAAGCTGACACTCAGCAAGTTCAGCCTGCTCTTACTCCAATGGAGACAACTTCTGACATAGAAGATCCTATGTTAGCTTCCTTCGTTGTTCCAGCAACTTCAACAAAGGAAAAGCCGATCTTTTTCCATAGATCGGATTCTTATTCATCAAACTCCATGCTTGAACCTTTCCAAAATGAAGGTATGCCTCAACTATCCTTATATAGTTCTGTGGCACAAGCTATTATGAAGAAAATAGGCTATGACGCTCAAAACCCAGTCGGTTTGGAAGAAGGACGCGATATTCTCATGCCATTGGGGCCCGTCTTGACCAAAAGCTAGCTGGAAGATTGGAGACTCTACGACCACGTAGAAAATTCTTCACATGGGTTAGGGTATGATCCTGACACTCCCCTGAGACAGTTGACACAAAGGCTTAAAAGTCAATTTACTGACCAAGCCTCAACATCTCAAATCTATGAAGACATCGATCTCCTAGGATATCTCTTCGATGAGTCACCTGACAAAGATCCAGGAAGCTCATCCAATTGGTACAATTTCTCTGACAATGAATAGGAGTTGTCTGATGGCACAGACGTATGGTCTTCTGACTAAGAAGAATCCTCGTCTCCAAGAGAAGTAGCCTACTTCAACACGGTCTCAACAAGCGATTGGGATCATCTCATAGCAAGCCTTGGGAAAATTGCCGATTAAGAAGACCCGTGGAAAGGAACAAAACCTTGGTCTGGAAATGCCCTTGAAACCCCAGAAGGTTTCGTTGAGCTGGAAGCCTCTGAAAATATTATGGAGGAACCACATTCGAACCTTCCAACAGAAGATCCTGCATTCTACAGTGATCTCTTGGCCTTTCGAAGCCTGGGGTATGGACATCATAAGTCCTATTTCTCCCCCTTCGAGCAAAGGTCATCGCTTCATCTTCGCCACTACGGATTATTTCTCCAAGTGGTCAGAAGCATTTGCGCTTAACGAAATGAAGACCTCATCAGTCCTTCAATTCCTGCGCACCAACATTATTTGTCGTTTCGGCATACCCAAAAGATTCGTCCATGATAACGGACCACAATTCCTGGATCATCGATTCTACAGGTTCTGCGACAAATACAAAATCCAAAGCTGTCCTTCGACTCCATACAATCCGGCAGCGAATGGATTAGCAGAAGCTTTCAACAAGACACTCTGCAAAATCCTCAAAAAAATGGTCTCTAGTCAAAAAAGAGACTGGAGCGACAAACTGTCTGAAGCTTTGTGGGCCTATCGAACCACCGTTCGAGGACCAACCCATAGCACACTATTTTCTTTGGTCTATGGATGCGAAGCTGTCGTACCCTTGGAAGTACAAATTCCTTCTTTGAGGGTATCCTTGCAAAATGACATGACTCAAGAAAGCAATGTCAAATTGCGACTCCATGAGCTGGACAATCTCGATGAGAGACAGCTCGAAGCTTGGCAAAGCATTGAACTTTACCAAGCACTCTTAAACATGGAGGGTGACAGATGCATGCTGCCCATCAACGGCAAGTTCTTAAAGCGGTACTACCCTTGAAGACTTACCCAACTGGGTAAGAGCAATATCTGTATGGTAAAAACCGGTTTCCAGGTACGCGCTCGTCAAACCCAATCTTTTTAGAATTTTCATATCAAATGTTGAAATTTCTAGAAGTTTAAACAATGCTTACTTTCATCATTTCATTGTTCAAAAAACTCCAAGTTTAGGAACCTTTCTCAAACTTGACCAAATTTTCAACCATTGAACCCAAAATTCATGGGTTGAAACAAAATCCGGATTCAGGGATTCCCACCCTAGTCCACCCTACCTTTTACCGCCTAAATGGTTTTAGGTCAAAACTTATGACCCTCATGTCTTTAGTCGATACTCGCACAAATCGGAAGCATGCAAACCACGTTCGACACTTCCAAAATTGCAGGGAAGTGACATTTTGTCGATACTTGCAAAATCCAAAACCGTGGAGATGCAACATTTCAGTTGATATCCACAACCCAAATTTCAAAGGTTTGAAAAAACCTAAAAACCAGGGAGACGCAACATTTCAGTTGTTATCCATAACCCAAAGGTTCGAGAAAACCATAAATTTAAAAAAAAAATCATGGGGAAACGACATTAAGTCAGTACCCGCAAAACCAAAATTTTTTGAAAAGCAAGGATACGACATTCCATCGATACTTGCACCCAAATCCGCGAGGATGTGACATTCCATTGATACTCGCAACCGAATGAGCAAGGATGCGACATTCCATCGATACTTGTAAGACCATTCAGCAGGGAGGCGACTTTTAGTCGATACTTGCATTTTTGAAAACCAAAACCAGCTATAGATGCCACCAAAACAGGCTATAAATGCCACAAACCGACTATCAATGCTACAAAACAAAATCGGCTATCAATGCCACAAAACAAAACTGGCTATCAATGCCACAAATCAAAACTTGGTTTTCAAAAAAAAAAAAAACTCGGCTATCAATGCCATAAACTCGGCTATTGATGCAACCAAAAAAGGCTATAAATGCCACAAACTGGCTATCAATGCCACAAAAGAAAACCGGCTATCAATGCCACAAATCAAAACTTGGTTTTCAAAAAAAAAAAAAACTCGGCTATCAATGCCACAAACTCGGCTATCAATGCTACAAACTCGGCTATCAATGCCACAAAAACCGGCTATCAATGCCACAAAAAAGCTGGCTCTTATGCCACCAAAACCGGCTATCAATGCCACAAACTCGGCTATCAATGCCACCAAAACCGGCTTTCAATGCCACAAACTCGGCTATCAATGCCACAAAAAAGCTGGCTCTCATGCCACCAAAACCGGCTATCAATGCCACAAACTCGGCTATCAATGCCACAAAAAAAAGCTGGCTCTCATACCACAAAACTAGCTTCCATGCCACAAACAAAAATCTGGCTCCCATGCCAAAACAATCATTTGACAAAAGATTTTCACAAAATGATGAGCTTTTGATCAAATCCCATTTAGCAATTGCTTTCATCAAAAAAAGATTTAAGTAAGCGTAGGGAAAACAAAAAGAAAAGAATCCCATTTAGCAATTGCTTTCATCACAAAAAGATTTAGGGAAGTGTTGGGAAAAAAAAAAGGCATCCCATTTAGCAATTACTTTCATCACAAAAAGATTTAAGTGAGCGTAGGGAAAACAAAACGAAAAGAATCCCATTTAGCAATTGCTTTCATCACAAAAAGATTTAAGTGAGCGTAGGGAAAACAAAACAAAAAAAAAGAGTACCAAAAAAATACATGCGGTACCAAAAAAAAGAAAGTGTTCACAAATACTACAAAAAAAAGAGTACCAGAAAATACATGTGGTACAAAAAAAAAGAAGAAGAAGGATAGTTTCTGCTACAAAAATCAGGAGCTCAACCAAAAATGGTCCCCAGCCAAGATCTCAGCTCCTCAAGCAAACTTTTGGCCTCAGCCGACAGAGTTTCCAAGGCACGCTTCTTAAGAAACTTGCCATGAGATGTTGGAGAAGGCTGCAACCCTTCTTTCACAACGAGAAGCTTATCCCGAGCAGTTTGCCATTGTTTGTTCTCTTGAAACTTCCTTTCAAGAACTCGATCAGCATCTGCAACCCGGCGAATCAGAGCACTCTCCCTATTGCGAGCCTCTGTTATTGCAGCCCACTTAGCAATGACTTGTGCCTTCAGATGCTCAAGACGTTTCCTGGCCTCATCGACCTCCCTATCAAGGATGTTAAGGTCATGTGTCAGCCCAATGATGGCTAGCTCTTCTAAGTTTTTCTCTCGGACTATCTGCTTCCTACTTTGTGTAGCCTCATTCAGGTCAGACTTAGCCTGATCAGCAGGGTCTAGGAACGTCTCCTTAAAGAACTGGTCGTCAGTAAAACCCATGGTCTCAAACCATTTGTCACCCAGTGCAATGATCCTATCAACGATCGCCCTGGCACCTGTGACATCCAGACCAGCCTCTTCGGCATCACTGAGAATCTCCTGCACATTATGGATCATGCCAAATCCGGCATCCAAGTGCCCAGAAAGGAGAGTCTCAATCCAAGAGCTCAGAACCCGCACCACCACCTTCTTCGCAAAAAGAAGAGATGGCCCATCTGAAAATTCGCCCCGCTCCATCGGTCGGCTACTCATGTCAGGCCCCGTTGGAAGAGGAACAAAAGAACTCTTTCCAGTTGGAGCTGCTGGAGAAGGAATCTCAGCACGAAGTATCTCCTCAACAGTGTTAGAACTGGTCCCAAGAGTCTCTACCTCTGGCATCCCTTGCTCCGGTTCTGAAAGAAGCGACGGACTCTCCTCTGTCACCTCAAAACCTGCTAAAGAAACACAAAAAGGTATGAATATGATCCTGTTTGAAAATCATTATCGGGGTTATTACTATAAAATACCTTCTTCGACGACTGGCGGAACACTCTCTTCCTCCATGAACTCATCGGAAGCATCGTCAACATTTGTGTCCATCGATGGTTCAAAGTCATCGGAATTCTGTGGCAAGTCAGCTGACAAGAAAAATGTTAGCAAACCAAGTCACAGACAAAAAAAAAATGATGATGAAAAGCAAAAGAAATCGTACCAGTTGGAGATTCTGGAATCACTCTAGAGTCCCTCGGTTCTTCTTCTGGTGCCGCAACCGGATCCATCACCGCCTCATTGGTTGGAACCTCAGGCATCGCCAAGTCATCCTCTGCTAAAAAAAAGAGCAGCAGGGGGAGAAAACAAATCAAGACATGGAAAAATCCCATGAAAAGAAATGGAAAGAGAAAAAGAAGAATCATACCTTCGCGGACGGTCTCTTCTTCTCGGCTTCACTTTTCTGGAGGCTCATCAGCATTCCCTGGCACCTCCTCATTGTAGTAAGAGGGACTTCTAAGTCAGGAGAGTCCTCATGTTGCCCCTTGCTATGATGATGACCCTCTTCCTCTTACTTCTGTGGGCTCGCTTCTTAGAAGAACCTGCCCCGCTGTCAGAGTCAGGTTTCCCACTTGACTCCTCACTGGATGGTCTACTTTTGCCAGTAGACTCCACGAAAGCTTGCCTCTACGCCGCTTGCATCCAAGCATCAAGTTCAGCTTCCTCCTGTTCTAGCTGCTCTAAAGCCTCATCAGGTATTTCTCGAACAGCTTCAGAACCAATGACGACCTGGTCACCGAGAAAGCCTATCTTGTGCTTCTCTCCAGAAAGGAAGGCCCAAACTTCCTCTCGCCGGATGCCATCAGACTTTCCAAGCCCCTTTCCAGATGACAGCTTCACATCAAGCTCCTTCTTGGAAAGCCCCCGATATGTCGAAAAGCTCTCCGGGAACCACTTCGCAAATCCGGCAGTCCGGGAAATCGACAACACAGGATAAGAGATCATGGCAGTAGTGCCTTTCGCACTATAGAAAGCCCATGCATTTCTCCCATCCTGCAAACCTCCAAAGCACTTCACCATGCTTGAAGGCGCTCCAACAACGCCTTGAGAAAAGCCCAACTGCAGAGCAAAGCGAGAAGGTACATACGGCTGGATGTCGACGAAAAGATGTCTGCGGTACACCATCGTGCCGACACGTATGCTGAAAAGCCATTCCTTCTCTGCATTTGTCAAGGAGTAATGCCTTCGTGACCCCGCCCTGGTAGAGTCTCGGGAGGCACCAAAATCAAAAGCCTTCTTTCGCAACTCCAGAGAAAGCTTCACTAAAGACTACCCCATCTCGACGTCCCTGAACCGTCGAATCCTCATGCGGGCAAACAAAAGTGATTCAGACACGGCTTTGCCCTTAGCCAGCCGAATCATCAGAGGATCATCATCATGTACAGCACCCAGCCGGTGGAAGCCAGGACAGTGGTACACGTACCACAAATAAAAGATGTGGGCTGAAAATACTCTATTCATAGGGAGCCCAAGCCGAACCAAAAAAGCAGCAGCCTGTAGTTCGGTACACAAGTAGGAGTAAAGAGCTGGCACCAAAGCAAGCTGCTCTCCAAACGCCATCTGACAAGCCAGAAAAATACAATGCGGCCTGATGTGTGTTCCATCTCCTCCAGCAAAAACGGCCTCACCAAGCCAATAAGTGAGGTAAACAGCGAGATCTCTCTGCAGTGCAATGTCAGGACATATGGCGTTTTGATGGAACAGCACAATTCTGCCCGGTTCTACCGAGGTTGGTGGACGTGGGAGTCCGTTTGGGTCCGACCCTTTCGTAACCGGGGGGCAGAGGCGTGCATCAACATTTTTTTATGTGGGTGTGCCAGATTTTCTATTTTACTTCGAATTACAAGTGGTAATCCAGAGATAAACCTTCGCAAGTAAAAAGGAAATCAACTTCTTTCAAGTTTTCCATTGCACCTATATTTAAGAAAAGAGACATTTTCTTGATTTGCTATGAAAGGCGAATTTTTTGGCATTTATAGTCGATTTTGGTGTTTATAGCCGATTTTTGGTGTTTATAGCCGATTTTGGCGTTTGTAGCTGATTTACAATTCTTATCAATAATGAAAGACAAGAGTTGTGATTTTTGTCTCTTTTGAAAAAATACAAACTACAATGAAAAGCAAGAAAAGGAGGATCTAACTTCTCAGGAGATTGTGGGGGACCCGTTTAGATTGACGGTCGCAAGCCATATGTGGACTTCGCCATCATCCATACAGATGAGAACAGAGGATGCTATTGATTCGCTTGGCTTGGCTATAATCTCAGGTTTTTAGAGGACAAAGACCAAGAGGAGGTCCTATGTCCAATAAAAAACTAAGTAGACGGGCTGAAAAGCCACGTCTAAGCCATTGGAGGCAGAAGGAGAAGGCAAGGACCTTGGGGGGGGGGGTACCTCCCAAGGGACTTTTGTCACCTTGTAGCGGTGGTCAGTGTAGAACTTCCGCAGAGTATTCTCTCTTTCTTTCTCTGCATTTTTGTGCTTTTATCTAATCTAGGATCTGTCTTGTTTTTTTTTCCGATCTGGATTCCTTTGGAGTGCTCTCCTATTTATAGGCTTTTTGGTAGCCATTTAGGAGGGTTTATGGGCTTTTATTGTCATTAAGCTGCATAATGGGAGGAGTTACAGGATTTAATTCCTTTTTTTATAACTTCTTTTTCTTGGCTTCTGATTGGCCGGAGGAGATTAAGGGCATTTAATCGCCTTTAATCGCCATGATGGGAGGAGTTTCATGGTTTAAATGTCATGAATCTCTTGACTTGTAACTCCCAGATGCTTGCTTCTGATTGGGCCGTCCAAAGAAATGGATTAATGACTGCAATAAAGCTAGTCAATTAATCGCAATAAGTGGTCCCCGAGCAGTTGAAGAGTCGCGGGCCGTGCCGCATCCTTTGGGATTCTTCTGGCAATGATCAACGATGGATCTTCATGTAGATCGACATCAGATGACCACATAACTTCAGGTATTGGTTGCCAACAGTGGGTCGGTGCCATCTGTCTTGTCGATTTCTCGATCGGTCGGGTAGAAAGCACACTTTTTTGGTTGACCGGTTGGCGATCAATGTTGATTTTGATACTCTTGATGATTGACCAGTGATTTTGACGGATGTCAGAGGATTCAGGTGTCTCAAAAGTATGAATTTTGGAAAATACCAGAGGCTGGTCGCTTCGAATCGCGAAAAAATGGCGAAAAACGGGGTTTTCGAGGCTCTCCCGGCGATCCCGGGCCCCAAGGTCGCCGGCGACACTGACCCTAGGGGGGGTTTTCCCCCCTTTTGTCCCGTTTTGTGTCCGTTTTTATTTTTTTTTCTTCTGTATTTTTCCTTGACATTTTTGATCATTTATTGGCCTGATTTCCTATAGAAAACCTGATGAGAATCCTTGCATTTTGTTTTGTAAAGTTTCTAATTTTCTGAGAAAGCCGAAGACTTTGTCGCGTAGAGCTACCGATTTTCTGTCAGAAGCTGAAACTGGGTCAAACGATGTCGTTATGACCTGAAATTTGAGGTGAAGCCTCCTGAGCAATAAATAAGACCAACCATAGGCTTTTGTTTGATTTTTGAAGCTGTTTGTGGTCCTATCACTAGTAGACTTGTTTTTGTCGCGATGAAGATGTCGCGGCTTGATGTGCGGTCAACTGATGTCCGATTGACTTGAAATTCGACAGGGAACCCATTGGAGTCATTTTAAGATGATTCACAGGCTCTATCTTGGAAACCATGGTCCTGGGGAGCTTCGCCACCGAGAGGCCTGATTTGACTTCCGAGCGTCAAAGTATGGTTAAACGTTGTCGAAATGACCTGAAATTTGACGTATAGCCCTTTGTAAGCATTTTGAAGCCGTCCATGTGCTCTATCTGATGAGTGACGGCCTCAGAGGTTCTCACCGCCGAGAGGCTTGATTTAGCTATTCGAGGGTTGATGTAGGGTCAAACGTTATCGGTTTGACTCGGAACTTGACGTGGAGCCTTTTGGAAGTATTTTGAGACCATCCATCGGCTCTGATCGAAGATTTGTTGTCTCCGATGCTTTTGCTGCCGGGAGCTCCTTTTCAGCTGTCGGAGAAGCAAAGTTAGGCCAAATGATTTTGAAATGGCCCGAAACTTCTTGTGTACTCCTCTTTTGGTTGTCTTAACGGATCTTACAGTTTTTGTTTGATTCTGACAAGAATTGATTTTTTGGAAGTAGCATTGCCAATTTATGGCAGGTTGCGACTTCATGCAGTTTTCTGGCTCTTGAAGAAGCAAAGTGACATTTTTGGTGTCAACAAATGCCCCCTCGAGGTACAGCGATGAATTGCTTAACTTTTGTAGTCGATGTGCCTCGAAGAGATTTTGTGAAGGAGAGCTTGTGACTTGACCAAGAGTCTTTGAGCAGTCTTTCTTTTGGTATTTGTAGCCTTTTGAGCTACCAATGGAATTTTATGGTAGTGAAAGGAATCACGTAGCATCTCGAGGCAAAGTTTTGAAGATGACATCAGGGATGTGGATTTGGGTTTTGACCTTGTGACCTAACAGGCTGTATGTGGTAGGTTAGGGGTCGGGTTTGGTTTTGACCGTGTGACCCAACAAGCTGTATGTGGAATGTTGGGGGCTCAATTTTGGTTGTGATCTTGTGACCTAACAAGCTATATGTGGCAAGTTAGGGGATCGGGTTTTGGTTTTTGGTTTTGGTCTTGTGAGCTAACAAGCTGTATGTGGCAAGTTAGGGGACCGGGATTTGGTTTGGATTTTTGCGGAATGTTAATTTCAAGATTTTGGCTCAATTTGGTAGATGAGGCTGGATGGTTTGATTTTTGGAAGCTCATGGGGCTTGGAATTCTTTTTTGTATGGTCCAATCAACTCAAAAAGAGGCATGAAACCATTTTTGTAAGCTCGTGGTAAGAGGGATTTCTCTTTGACTAAAAGCCCAAAAAAAATTTTTTTTTAGTGCCTAGGTGGTCAAACCTGGCTCATATGGGCTAACTCATGGGACCTTAAGCTTTTGAAATGGCTTAGATCTCATATGGTGTCATTTTTGTAAAGAATATCCAAAAATATCTCCTTTGGATAGAGAATATCTAAGAATATTTTTACTTGGAGATAATCTCTCATGTTCCCTTTATTTTGGGAGAGAATATCTCAAGATATCTTCCTTTGGGAGAGAATATCTCAAATCTCCTATCTTTTGGGAGAAAATCTCTCATTGATTTCTTTTTGGGAGAGAATCCCTCAAGATATCTTTCTTATGGGAAAGAATCTTTCCAATTTCTTTCTTTTGGTAAGGTTACTAATTAGTAACACTTACCTCTTTCTTCTTTCCTTCTTTGGTTTGCTCTCTTCTATAAAAGCAAGGAGGAGGTTGGATCTCTTGCTCTTATTGCTTTCTTTTGCAGCAATCCCAAGAGGGCTTCAAGACCAAGAGTTCTTCTTCTTTAAGATCTTCAAGACTTTTCTTCTTCTTCCCCATCAATGGCTTCAAGTAAGTTCTCTTTTTCAAGAAAACTCCATTGTAGAAAAAAAAGGTTCTTTTTTTTTGTTTCTTTCTTTTCTTTTCTCTTTTTCTTTCCACGTGTTTGCTCATTTTTTTACATGTTTTTTTTATGCTTTCTTCTTCTTTTTTTTGTTTTGCATGTTTTTTTTTCTTTTGTGGGCCGTACGGACAAATCCGTAAGGATCTGGCCATACGGCCACGTGGCCTGTGGGCCAGCCCCCTTTTTCTCTCTGTTTTTTTTTGCTGATCCTTTCTTTTTTATTTTTTTTTGAGAAAGTTTTCTTTTTCTTCTTTTCTTTCTCCCTTTTTATGAGTAAGTTTTTTTTTTTTTTGCTCATCATGATAATGCCCCTTTTCTTTTTCTTTTTTGGCAAACCTAGATGTTCATGCATGCATTCTATTGTAAATTGGATTTATAGCATGATGTGATAGCATACCTAAAAGTTTTTGCAAATTTGGGAATTTGGAGCTCGCAGCGATGTTGAGCCCTTCCTGATTTTTTGGAGACTTTGAGGTTTCAAAAGTTTGGAGTTTCGGAGCTCGCAGCAATGTTGAGCCCATTTTCAAGCTTTCTATTTCTTTCGGAGTAGTTCCTTTTCTTCGGAATTGCCCCGGAGTCATGTCAAAATTTTGCCAGATTCTTTTTAGCGAAATTCTGTCATTTTGATGTTTGATCTTTTTCTTTTCCAACCTTTGCAGGTGGTTCCTCCAGAACGAATAAGGGTAAAGAGCCTGCTACAAGCGTACCTCGTCAATCTGCTAGATCTTCTAATCCGGCCGTTCAGCAAGCCTGGGAGAAGGTCCAGTATGTTGAGAGAAATCTGGAAGAGTGCGACTCCCTCAACAGAGATGAGATGAGGCAGCGACTGATCGCTCTCAAGGGAGAGGAATTCTATAAGATCATGGTAAGCAGTCATCCATGGGTGATGGAAGATCAGAGTGTTTTACCCAAACCTACCTTCTTCTTTGGTGATGCCATCCCTGATGACATGACATACCAGAGGAGATGTTTTCAGTTCTCTTTCACTGCAGATGGTGAGAAGAAGACTGCTGCTACCCGGTCGACATTTGATCGCACTGTCTCGATCATGAGCCTTGCCCCCACGTGCTCTAAGAGGGAAGATCCTCCAAGCTGGGTGAGAAGGACAAATGTAATCAAGACTGGGGTTTTTGTTGGCGGTTCTCCTGGATATGCGGAGAAATCGCCTACTGACATGGACATGTTGATGCCAGCCAGCGGCTACCAGGGCTCTGATTATCCGTCGGTCGATTTGAGACCGGTGGGCCTTTATTAGATCCCAACCCAGACCAACTCGATTAGTACTATTTAAGTGAGTGTTTAGCCTTAAGTGATTTTTAGTATTAGTTGGGTTAGAACACAATTAGATTTAGTTTTAGTTTAGTTTTGGGAACTTTGAGATCATTTAAGATTAATTAGTCACACTCAGGGACGCCCTGAGTGCGCACGTGAAATGGGTGTTTATTCTAGTTTTGTGATTCTAATAGTGGTTTCTACGTCAATTGAATGATTTAATTATTTGTTGCAACTTTCATTTTTAGCCTGTGTGTGTTTGAGGCTCAGAAACTCAAGTTTTGGCCCAAAAGGGTAAATATGACTTTTTATGCTAAATCTGGGCACAAATTTTGAAATCTCAAAACCATGTCAAAATTATACTTTTCTGAAATGAGATATTTTGACGATCATTTTGTTCTTCTTCTTCGATCTCATCCGGGGTCCACAAGACCATGTTTTAATCGTTTCAAGTTTCAGCCGGAAGGGACCCACTTTCAAAGGCTATAAATACTCTCTTATTCTCTCTTTCACCTTTACCAAATTCCTGCAACTTTTCTAACCCTAGAGCAAAAGAGAGAAAAAGTTTCCTCCTTGGTCTTCTTCCATGGGATTGATCTAGCTAGAAGGCTCCAAATCTCAATCCGACTCCGTCATTCTCTTCTCTTTTTCTCAAACTCCAGCTGAACTCGTTTTGGGACAAAGCCATGCTACTATTCATCATCTTCTAGCTCCCTTCTTCTTGTTTGACTAGGTAAAGGTTAGAGCTTGAACCCATCTTTTTATTGATGCTCTTTTAGCTCACAAAGAGCTTGTTTTTCATACTATCAAACCCATTTTCGAAATGGGGATTCATGTTGGCCAAAAATGTGATTTTTGTATGTTCTATTTTGGGGGTTTTGTGTAGATTTCATGGACCTCTCCCTTGATTGGATTTGTGTGAAGTTTTGCTTGGCATTGAGGTAAGGCAAGTAATCTCTATAGGTTCTGTGTGTATGTGATTTATGGACTATTCTTCATTTTTGGAAATGCATGATTTTGTTGCTCAAACTCTTAATTTATGTCATGTTCATGTTCTTCAAATTTATGCTCATCTTGGACTTGATTTTTAATTAGATTGATATGAGAAGTTCTTTCCTTTTATTAGTGGCATCTCATTGGAAAGAGCTCAGCTCAGATTTTTGTATCCTTCTCATGTTTAAATTCTAATTTCCATGTTGATTTTGTAAATGAAATTTGATGTCTAGCTTAGTGAAGAATGAATAATGGGTGGACAAGAATCAAATCAATTTTTAATGTTTTAGAATGCCTGATGGTGAAGGAGGACAGAAAAGATTCAAAGAAGTGCAAAAGGAGCCCCAAAATAGTGCAGAAATGCACTTCCAGGCGGGCCAGGCAGAGAGCAGGCTCGCTCCCAGCGAGACCACCTTCTGGGAGGTCCGCTCGAGCGGACCCATGCCCGCTCGAGTGAGCCCAGTTTCTGCCCCTTTCATTTTTCTGGGCCTGTTTTATGTTTTTACACTAATTTTGAGGACTGAATTGATTCTTAGACTGATTTACATGCTTTCGTGTTTTCTTGAGGATTGAAAACTTTAGATCATGTTAAGAGACTCCTATTTGAATGTTGTGCATTTGAAATTTAAAAGTGTCCTAACTTCGGAGGCACCAATTTCATTTCTACTCTTACGACATTGGATTTCAAATACACAGGAATCAATGGGAGCCTTTAGCACATGCTTGATAGACCTTGTTTTTCGAACCTTAGTTTTGATATCCAAAATATATTCGTGTATTGTTTTGAATTTCAAGTATAAGTTTATTTGAGACTATTTTTAGAATGAAGAATGGGATCACTTCCTAAGCTTGTTAGGCATATATATTATGCCATTGTGCTAGCCATGCCTTGTTTCGTTTCGACAAGTGATTTCCCCTAAAAATTCAGTAAGTTTGATAAGTATTTTGTCGTGTTTGTGCATTCATGATTCAAGTAAATACCACTGAGCTTGGACTGCCCCTTCAGTCTGATCCACTGTCCGGGGGTCCTTAAACTTGTGGACTATCTGCAGACTAGTCGTGTATTGTATACACATCGTGCGTGTTCCGGTTCCGCGGCCGGCCTCCCCGTTCACCTTGTGTAGCGTGGGATCGTGTTTAGCGTGTCGTGATATCGTGTGTGCTTGCTCTTGTCATTTTCATGATAGAGAAAGGATGAGCTCAATGTGGATTTATCTTTCATGATATTACAAGTATTCATGCTAGTTTCGTATAATTAAAGTGTACATCTTGAATCTTTCACTGTTTACAATCTTTTCATACTCATGCCTAATTTGATTATTTGCCAAACCATCGTGTTTGATGCTTGTTATTTTGGTGCCCAGGTGCAGGAGGTGTTACCTTTGAGGAGGAGTGCCCGGAGGAGGCTGTTGAGCCAACCCCAGCACGAGAGTGGCAGCCCGATGACGTCATCTAGACGTTAGATGGGGTCTTGATATTCGTCTCACCTAGTTTTGGGATATTTTTGGGAAACTTTAGTTGTATTGGCTTTTGTTGGCCTCTTATTTTTGGGATGTATTAACTTTATTCATCTTGTTATTTTAAAAACTTTAACTATGATAGAAATGCCATTTACGATTCTCCTTCTGATATTATGTCTTGATGTGATCCTATCGTGAGATTTTTAATATGTTCATATCATGACTGAGTATGTTCTTGCTACACACTTCCGCATATTCGTACATGTGAGTTAAATCCCCGTGTCTTAGTATCCTCACCGCGGTAACCTGTGGGAAAACAAAATTAATTGCAATCACCGTCGCGGGCCCAGGTCCTAATCATTGGATCTCGGTCCGGGGTCGCGACAGCCTTGGCATTTTCAGTGGTGACGGCAGCAATTGGGTGAAGCCTTTTCTACTTCGTGGCCGTTTCAGTGCCGACTCTGAGTGGAAGTCGTGGATTGATCGCGTCCTGCTGATTGGTGGCGCCATTTTGAAGGAAGCCGGGATTTTTGACGCGGTCCGCGCCTTTAGGGAGACCGTGATTTTTTCCGGCGAGGCCGTCATGGCTATGTTGGAGTCATTCCTTCCACAAACCAATACCTTCGTTGTGACGAATGGTGAGATTGGTTTCTCTTTGAAGGAGCTGAGTGCCATTACTGGATTGCCCATCCTTGGCAGACTCTATGAGGAGTTTATGCCGATTGACAGCATCCTTAAGGAGCAGTCTGAGGAGTTCAGGCTTCTATACTTTCAGCTCGTTGCCTTCTATGAGTTTTTGAAGGAGAAGGAGGGTTTGAAAGTTAGATCCAATAGTTGGAAGAGTTCTAGCTCTTCGTTCCCCAACTTTTTTGATAGTAAGGAGTCTTCTGATAGTGCGACCCAGGAAGCCAGGGCTCAGGATCCAAGTTCGAAGAAGATCTTGGCTATGCAAGAAGAGTTGAGAGATTTCTGTGCGAGTACAAACGCCATATGTCCTAACATTGCACTGCGGAGAGATCTCGCTGTTTACCTCACTTATTGGCTTGATGAGGCTATTTTTGCTGGAGGAGATGGAACGCACATCAGGCCGCATTGTATTTTTCTGGCTTGTCAAATGGCGTTTGGAGAGCAGCTTGCTTTAGTGCCAGCTCTTTACTCCTACCTGTGTACCGAACTGTAGGCTGCTGCTTTTTTGGTTCGGCTTGAGCTTCCTATGAATAGGGTATTTTTAGCCCATATCTTTTATTCATGGTATGTGTACCATTGTCCTGGCTTCCACCGGCTACGTGCTGCACATGATGATGATCCTCTGATGATTCGGCTGGCTAAGGGCAAAGCCGTGCCTGAATCACTTTTGTTTGCCCGCATGAGAATCCGACGGTTCAGGGACATCGAGATGGGGCGGTCTTCAGTAAAGCTTTCTCCGTAGTTACGGAAGAATGCTTTTGATTTTGGTGCCTCCCGAGACTCTACCAGGGCGGGGTCGGGAAGGCATTACTCATTGACAAACGTAGAGGAGTGGCTTTTCAGTATACGTGTCGGCACGATGGTGTACCGCAGACATCTTTTCATCGACATCTAGCCGTATGTACCTTCTCGCTTTGCTTTGCAATTGGGCTTTTCTCAAGGCGTTGTTGGAGCACCTTCAAGCATGGTGAAGCGCTTTGAGGTTTACAGGACGGGAGAAATGCATGGGCTTTCTATAGTGCTGAAGACACTATAACCATGATCTCTTATCCTGTGTTGTCGACTTCCCGGACTGCCGGCTTTGCGAAGTGGTTCACGGAGAGCTTTTCGGCATATCGGGGGCTTTCCAAGAAGGAGCTTGATGTGAAGCTGTCATCTGGAAAGGGCCCTGGAAAGTCAGATGGCGTCCGACGAGAGGAAGTTTAGGCCTTCCTTTCTGGAGAGAGGTGATGTACGATCACCAAGATAGCCTCTGCAGACAATCTAGTAGATCCCTTTACTAAGCCTTTGACTACCAAAGTCTTTTGAGCAAGATGTAAAGAGGATGTGCATGAGATGCAACTCTAACTGGCATTGAGCCCAAGTGGGAGATTGTTAGTTTTATGGACTCAATCCAGAAGATGATATAATAAATTGATTAAATTCTTTATTTATTCATATATTCATGCCTACTTTTCATGAGATGAATGGTGATTTATTATATACTTGCACATAACCAATACGAATGACATGATGGTTCATGAGTTGAACCGGAGTCCATAAGTATATTAGATGTAACACATGTGTATGGATGAGATCCACATACGGGAGACATGTGTGACAAATCTTATACTTAAATATCTTCACAACCAGTGATGAGACTGGACATCTCATACTGACAAGGTTGCAGCACTTTGATCACTATGAGATAGTGTGATTTGTCTCGATCATCAGAATGGAAGATTCTAGATCATAGTGCTGGTACATTGGATGTATTGAAGGACCATGAGAAGCACCTTATAAACACTGTCTTTATTTTAAGGTCTGCTCTCATAATTCCCTAGCAATAGGCTCTCAATCCTGAGATATTAATGAACTCAAGTTTCTATCTATTTCATTTGCTTTGAGTCACCAATGAGTGAGGCCAACTGTAGGTCAACACCTCGGTGATTTGGGTACGTGGTAGTAGAGCTGTGGGAACATTCAATGGTCAAGATGGAATCTATCTCTAATATCCCCTTGTGCCAATTAATGGATTTATCATTGGTAAGTGCGCACCCATTCCGATTAAGAGTTAATTAGAAAGGTACCTATGATCATTATAATTAATTGGGGCTCAAGGATAATAAGATATGGATCTAGTTTGGAAGACAGGTCCAATTGATCCATGGATATTGATAGAGGGGTCTACTTGTGGTAATGTGGAAGTTTAGGGTCTTCTATGTAATATTCCTAAGACTGGAGTTCAATTGCATTTATATAGTGGAGTTATTTGCAATTAACTATGGGCTCGGATTACACATGAGATGTGGGGTCGCGTGTCCCAGTTGGAGCCAGCTTTCTAAGGAATCCCTAGTGGTCCCCACGCTAGCCCAATTATTAGAAAGTATCTAATTCTAGTAGAACTCTAAAAGGAAAGTTACTATTTCTATTTGAAGTGGGACTCCTAATAGTGGTAATAGTAGACTTACTAATTTTAGTAGAAGTGAGACTTCTATTTTAATTAGAAAGGAATTGGAAAGTTACTAATCATATTTGAAGTGAGACTTCTAATTATGATATGGTTAGTTACTAATTAATGGAAGTAAGTCTTCTATTGTAATTAGTAAAGAGGAGGCAACTTGAAAAAGCTATAAATAAGAGGAGAAGAGGCCTTGGACGTCCATGCACTTTCCTAGCATTGGGATTCATGCCCAAGGCTCTTTTGTGCAATAGTTGCACATGATCTTTCTCCTCTCCCTCTTCTAGTTCTTTTTCTAGTTCCTCCCTAGAGTTCCTAGTAGTTTTCTCTTGGAGATCCCACCATCTTCTTGAGAAAAAGGAGAATCTGATTCGGGTCATAGCGTGGAAGATCAAGAGGTCTTGGAGATCCCTATTTGATTAGTGAAAGCGTTTCATCATTAAAGAAAGACGCAACTTCTCCATTAGAGCACAACCGAGCTCCAAAGGTATAATCTACTTCTTTGCATGATGTAGATTTATTAGTTGCTGGTTCTATTTCTAGATAGATTGTATTTACTGATCATGATGGCTGAGATTGAGGACATAGATCTTGGATTGGGTTTTATAGCCTTCTGGATAGTTGATCCCTGCGTCAAGTGGGTCAAAAGTTTTTGAAACCTATCCTAGAGGCCCACCCTATTTCCAACATTCTCCGTAGTTACGGAAGAATGCTTTTGATTTTGGTGCCTCCCGAGACTCTACCAGGGCGGGGTCGGGAAGGCATTACTCATTGACAAATGTAGAGGAGTGGCTTTTCAGTATACGTGTCGGCACGATGGTGTACCGCAGACATCTTTTCATCGACATCTAGCCGTATGTACCTTCTCGCTTTGCTTTGCAATTGGGCTTTTCTCAAGGCGTTGTTGGAGCGCCTTCAAGCATGGTGAAGCGCTTTAAGGTTTACAGGACGGGAGAAATGCATGGGCTTTCTATAGTTCTGAAGACACTATAACCATGATCTCTTATCCTGTGTTGTCGACTTCCCGGACTGCCGGCTTTGCGAAGTGGTTCACGGAGAGCTTTTCGGCATATCGGGGGCTTTCCAAGAAGGAGCTTGATGTGAAGCTGTCATCTGGAAAGGGCCCTGGAAAGTCAGATGGCGTCCGACGAGAGGAAGTTTGGGCCTTCCTTTCTGGAGAGAAGCACAAGATCGGCTTTCTCAGTGACCAGGGCGTCATTGGTTCTGAAGCTGTTCAAGAAATACCTGATGAGGCTTTAGAGCAGCTAGAATAGGAGGAAGCTGAGCTTGATGCTTGGATGCAAGCGGCACAGAGGCAAGCTTCCATGGAGTCTACTGGCAATAGTAGACCATCCAGTGAGGAGTCAAGTGGGAAACCTAACTCTGACAGCGGGGCAGGTTCCTCTAAGAAGTGAGCCCGCAGGAGTAAGAGGAAGAGGAGTCATCATCGCAGCAAGGGGCAAAATGAGGACTCTCCTAACATAGAAGTCCCTCTTACTATCAATAAAGATGTGCCAGGGAATGCTGACGATCCTCCAGAAAAGAGAAGCCGAGAAGGAGAGACCGTCGGTGAAGGTATGATTCTTCCTTTTTCTCTTTCCATTTATTTTCATGGGATTTTTCCATGTTCTGATTTGTTTTCTTTTCCTGCTGCTCCCTTTTTTTTAGCAGAGGACGAAGACTTGGCGATGCCTGAGGTTCCTGCCGATGAGGCGGTGACGCATCCTGTTGCTGCACCAGAGGAAGAACCGAGGGACTCTGGAGTGGTTCCAGAATCTCCAATTGGTATGACTTCTTTTGCTTTCTTTTTTTTTGTCTGTGACTTGGTTTGCTAACATTTTTCTTGTCAGCTAACTTGCCACAGGATTCCGATGACTTTGAACCATCGATGGATGCAAATGCTGATGATGCTTCCAATGAGTTCATGGAGGAGGAGAGTCTTCCGCCAGTCGTCGAAGAAGGTATTTTGTAGTAATAAACCTATTAATGATTTTCAAACAGGATCATATTCATACCTTTTTGTGTTTCTTTGGAAGGTTTTGTGGTGATAGAGGAGAGTCTGTCACTTCCTTCGGAACCAGAGCAAGGGATGCCAGAGGTCGATCTAGAGGTGGAGGCTCCTATGACTAGTTCTGACAATGTTGAGGAGATACCTCGTGCTGAGATTCCTTTTTCAGCAGCTCCAACTGGAAAGAGTTCTTTTGTTCCTTTTCCAATGGGGGATGACATGGGCAGCTGACCGACGGAGCGGGGCGAATCTTCAGCTGGGCCATCTCTTCTTTTTGCGAAGAAGGTGGTGGTGCGGGTTCTGAGCTCTTGGATTGAGATTCTCCTTGCTGCACACTTGGATGCCAGATTTGGCATGATCCAGCATGTGCATGAGATTCTCGGTGATGCCGAAGAGGCTAGTCTGGATGTCACAGGTGCCAGGGCGATCGTTGATAGGATCATTGCGCTGGGTAACAAGTGGTTTGAGACCATGGGTTTTGTTGACGACCAGTTCTTCAAGGAGATGTTCCTGGACCCTACTGATAAGGCTAAGTCTAATCTGGATGAGGCTACACAAAGAAGGAAGCAGATAGTCCGAGAGAAGAATTTGGAAGAGCTAGCCATCATTGGGCTGACATATGACCTCAACATCCTTGATAGGGAGGTCGATGAGGCCAGGAAACGTTTTGAGCATCTGTCGGCACAAGTCGCTGCCAAGTGGGCTGCATTAACAGAGGCTCGCGACAGGGAGAGTGCTCTGATTCGCTGGGTTGCAAATGCCGATTGAGTTCTTGAAAGGAAGTTTCAAGAGAACAAACAATGGGAAACTGCTCGGGATAAGCTTCCCGGTGTGAAAGAAGGATTGCAGCATTCTCCAGCATCTCATGGCAGGTTCCTGAAGAAGCGTGCCTTGGAATCCCTGATGGCTGAGGCCAAAAGTTTGCTTGAGGAGCTGAAATCTTGGCTGGAGACCATTTTTGGTTGAGCTCCTATTTTTTTTGTAACAGAAACTATCCTCCTGCCCCTTTTTTTTTGGTACCGCATGTATATATTTTTTTTGGTACTCTCCTTTTTTTTTATAGTGCTTGTGAACACTTTCTCCATTTTTTTTTGGTACCACACGTGTTTTTTTGGTACTTTTTTCTTGTAGTGCTTGTGAACACTTTCCTTTTTTTTGGTACCGCATGTATATATATTTTTTTGGTACTCTCTTTTTTTGTTTTCCCTACGCTCACTTAAATCTTTTTGTGATGAAAGTAATTGCTAAATGGGATGTTTTTTTTATTTTCCCTATGCTCACTTAAATCTTTTTGTGATGAAAGTAATTGCTAAATGGGATTTGATCAAAAGCTTGTCATTTTGTGAAAATCTTTTGTCAAATGATTGTTTTGGCATGGGAGCCAGATTCTGTTTGTGGCATAAGAGCCAGTTTTTTTTGTGGCATTGATAGCCGAGTTTGGTGACATATATAGCCTGTTTTGGTGGCATTTATAGCCGGTTTGTGGCATTAATAGCCGGGTTTTTTGAAAGCCAAGTTTTTGGTTTGTGGCATTGATAACCGGTTTTGTTTTGTGGCATTGATAGCCGTTTTGGTGGCATTGATAGCCGGTTTGGTGGCATTTATAGCCAGTTTGGTGGCATTGATAACCGGTTTGGTGGCATTTATAGCCGGTTTGTGGCATTGATAGCCGGTTTGTTTTGTGGCATTGATAGCCTGTTTTGGTGGCATCTATAGCCGGTTTGGTTTTCAAAAATGCAAGTATCGACTAAAAGTCGCCTCCCTGCTGAATGTTCTTGCAAGTATCGATGGAATGTCGCATCCTTGCTCATTCGGTTGCGAGTATCGATGGAATGTCGCATCCTCGCGGATTTGGGTGCAAGTATCGATGGAATGTCGCATCCTTGCTTTTCAAAAATTTTTGGTTTTGCAGGTACTGACTTGATGTCGTTTCCCCACGATTTTTGAAATTTGTGGTTTTCTCGAACCTTTGGGTTATGGATATCAATTGCAATGTTGCATCTCCACGGTTTCTTGGTTTTTTCGAACCTTTGAAACTTGGGTTGTGGATATCAACTGAAATGTTGCATCTCCATGGTTTTGGATTTTACAAGTATCGACGAAATGTTGCTTCCCTGCTATTTTGGAAGTGTCGAATGTGGTTCGCATGCTTCCAATTTGTGCGAGTATCGACTAAGCGTCGCTTCCCCGCGGTTTTTTGAAAACCATTTTTTTTTGTTTAAAGACACGAGGGTCATAAATTTTGACCTAAAACCATTTAGGTGGTAAAAGGTAGGGTGGACTAGGGTGGAAATCTCTGAATCCAGATTTTGTTTCAAACAATGAATTTTGGGTTCAAGGGTTGAAAATCTTGGTCAAGTTAGGGAAAGGTTCCTAAACTTGGAAATATTTTTTTTAACAATGAAACGATGAAAGTAAGCATTGTTTAAATTTCTAGAAATTTCAACATTTGATATGAAAACTCTAAAAAGAGTGGGTTTAGCGAGCGTGTACTTGGAAACCGGTTATGGCCGTACAGGCATTGCTCTTACCCAGTTGGGTAAGTCTTCAAGGGTAGTACTGCTTTAAGAACTTGCCGTTGATGAGCAGCATACATCTGTTACCTTCCATGTTTAGGAGTGTAAGCCCCCGACCCGAGAGACCTCAATCAGAGTTAATTAAGTGGTATTTTAGCTTTAAGTGTGTTTAGTGGTTTTTGGATTAGTTTGGGATTAGAATAGTTTTTATAATAGCTTTGGGGAATTTTGAGAGCCTTTTTACTTGTGGGACCCTTTGGGGGTTCTTGTTATGAAATGTGTGAGATTGGGGGTTTACCAATGATTTCCAAAAATTGTGTTTTTAACCCCATTTGACCTATCTTGTTAATCCCTACAACTTTTATGTGGACATCATTTCCGTTTGAGGACCCTAAACCCAACTTTTCACAATTTGAGGGCAAAATGGTCTTTTTACCCAAAATCTGGACACCAATTTCAATATCACCAAAACGTGCAAAATATATACTTTTTGGAAACTAGAAATTTCGCCGATCAACTTTGTCTTCTTCGTCGAATCCGTTTGAAGCCCCGAAGGCCATGTTTTGAGCCCGAGAAGTCTTTTAAGTTGTGGGCCCCATCCCCACTTGCTATATAAGGAGAGCTCTCTTCCCATTCTTCCTCTCCTTGCTACTTTTCTTGTGAAAGAAACCCTTGTTCCAGCCCTAGGGTTTTCCCTTGCCTTCTTCTTGCTTCTTCATCTTCAATCCACCACCAAGATATTGCTAATGGAAAAATGGAGGCTACAATATTCTTCCTCACCTCAAGAGATTCTTATTGGTACCATTTGTGAAGACATTCCTCACCATTGGAGCTTCTTGTGAGCTCTCTCTACCTATTTGAAACACTTTTAGGTAAGTGATCCTCCCAATCTTCTAGATTCTTACTCTCCTAGCCCTAGGGAGACTTAATCTTGGTTATTGCAAACTTTCCCTTTCTATTGTATGGTTTTGATGGTTTTAGGGTTTGGATTTGGGGGTTTTTGTGTAGATTTGGTATCTTGGCTTGGAGAGGTATTTGAGGCTTGATTTTCTTAGCTTTGGACCTAAGGTAAGTGGATGAATGGATTAATTTCATGTTTTCTTACTATTAAAGATTTGAACTCTCATTCATTGCTTTCACCTAACTTATCTTATGAGTTTTTATGATTTTTGGAAATATACATAATGATAGGCTACTCTCTATTAATAGCCCTCTTGGAAAACATGAATATCATTGTTTTGCTTATAGATCACTTGTGTTCATTTATGAGCTCGTATTAATGGAGTTGCCTTGCATTGAATAAGGTGGAAGTGATGGAGAAGTGAATGATTTGTTGGAGTGGTTGTTAGAGGATTTGATGATGGATTGAATGGGGTTGAAAGGAGGTTTTGAGATCCTCAAATGTATGTACAAAAGGATGCCCAAAGGAGGATGAAAGGAGGAGAAGAGGAAGGAACGGACTGTACTCAGAAATCAGTTTCTGGACAGTTCGCTCGAGCGAACCCGTCACAGAACCTTGTCCGCCCGAGCGAACCTTCAATCCGCTCGAGCGAACCCCAAACAGAGAGCAGTTTGCCCGAACAAACTTTCCAGTTCGCTCGAGCGAACTGCCTGTCTGTCATGGGTTAACACCTAAGGACTTGAAACATTGTTTTTAGGCTTGGGGGGGGGGTGGTATTGTATGGAGCCCCAATGCCATGTAAGGACTTGTAGGGCATCGTATGAAGTTCGGAGGAAGGAGAAACCTCATCTTGGAGATTTCCATGAGGTTTTCTAGGTTGGCCAATGTGTATAAGGACCCAAAATGTCCCTACTTCTTAAAGAGTACCAATCTATATCATGACCGACATACGGGACACTATTCACACTGATTCAATTCTAGTAACCTCAATGACTAGCCCGAAAATATATGAGAAATCCTCGTATTCGATTTTCAACCAAACTCCTATTTTTGGGATTTCAAACCCATGTGATATGACTAGACTGTCCCAAGAGTACTAGAAGTGATGTGTTTAGCCTTTGCTAACCTGTATATGTCGACCTGAGATGAATATGTATTTGTGCCTATGGGTACCCCGCTCTTTTACTATGCATTTGATTTGATTTCTCGTATTTGACCTATGAGTCGGCACCACTGAGCTTGGACGACCTTGTCGGTTTGATCCACCGACTTGGAGATCCTTCCCCTCCCGATAGTCAGCTCAGTCTGGAACCCACAGAGATGCACGTGGCACGACATCAACATCGTCCCGATCTCGGATTTGGACTCCCTAACCTGGTCCGGGGTCACGTCAAGGAGTGCGTATGCGCCTTTGGAGAAAACCTTGTCGATGACGTAGCCTCCCTCCAATTTTGGCTCAAATTTGCCTTTGGACTTATGAGCGAAGACCATTGGTCTTTTTACCGCAAGAACCAAGTCACCCTTTTTGTAGGCGCGTTGCCTGACCTTTTTATCGAAAGATCCTGCCATGCGTGCTTGGTAAAGTTCAATGCTTTGTTGAGCTTCGAGCCGTCTCTCATCGAGATTGTCCAGCTCATGGATTCGCAATTTGACATTGCTTTCTTGAGTCATGTCATTTTGTAAGGATACCCTCAAGGAAGGAATTTGTACTTCCAAGGGTACGACAGCTTCACATCCATAGACCAAGGAGAATGGTGTGCTATGGGTTGGTCCTCGAACGGTGGTTCGATAGGCCCACAAAGCTTCAGACAGTTTGTCGCTCCAGTCTCTTTTGTGACTAGAGACCATCTTCTTGAGGATTTTGCAGAGTGTCTTGTTGAAAGCTTCTGCTAATCCGTTTGCTGCCGGATTGTATGGAGTCGAAGGACAGCTTTGGATTTTGTATTTTTCGATTCCGGAATTGTGGTCCGTTATCATGGACAAATCTTTTGGGTATGCCGAAATGACAAATAATGTTAGTGCGTAGGAACTGAAGGACTGATGAGGTCTTCATTTCGTTGAGCGCAAATGCTTCTGACTACTTGGAGAAATAATCCGTGGCGGTGAAGATGAAGCGATGACCTTTGCTTGAAGGGGGAGAAATAGGACCTATGATGTCCATACCCCAGGCTTCGAAAGGCCATGAAATCACTGTAGGATGTAGCCATTCTGGAGGCATGTGAATGTAATCTCCATGAACTTGGCATTGTTGGCAGCGCTTAGCAAATTGCATTGCGTCAGCTACCATGGTAGGCCAGTAATAACCTAACCTTTTTATCTGATCATAGAGCTTGGGACCAGCCTGATGAGCTCCGCAAAGACCAGCATGAACTTCTTTGAGTGTTTCTTCAGCCTCTTGTTGTGACAAGCAGCGTAGTAGTACTTCGTTGAAGGATTTCCTGTAAAGGATTTTTAAAGGAATATCCAAATGAAAGCTTGGGGTTCGCCTTGGGACGCTTACCCGTTCTTTTGGATCTTCAGGTAGGATTCCGAACATAATGTAATCAATGAACGGATCCCTCCAGTCGCCGATTGAAGTTTGAAGGATCGAAATCCGACTTCCAACCACTTGGTGGCATTCAGCAACTGCTTGGTGTGTGTTAAGAGCAGGAAGGATTCTTCTTTCACACACTGTGATTTGCATGTTTTCCCCTTCCTGGATTGCCATAGATGCAGCAAGTCCAGCCAGGGCATCTGCACGTATGTTTTCACCTCTACGAATGTGGGTGATGTGACAGATGTCAAACTTTTGCAGAAGCGATTGTGCCTTGTTGTAGTAAGGCAGCAGATCAGGCTTCCTAACTTCAGATTTCTGATTCATCTGGTTGACGATCAGTTGAGAGTCTCCAAAGACTTCCAGCATGGTGATACCAGATTCGATGGCGAGTTCCAATCCTAGGATCAGAGCTTGGTATTCAGCTGCATTGTTTGTGCATGGTTCCAGTAGCGAGAAAGCGTGTGGAATCATGTATTTGTCGGGGCTAACAAAGAGGATGCCAACTCCCGAGATCAGCTATCTTTTTTCATTTGTCCTGGTTGCACCGTCAAAGTACATGTCCCAGGAAGTATTTTGTGAGAAAGTCTCCACATTGTAGACTGGTTCTTCTGGGAGATCATCTCTGAGTGGAGAATCTTTAGGCAATGAATACTCTGCGAGGAAGTCCGCTAGAGCTTGCCCTTTGATTGCTTTTTCTGGTACATACCTAATATCAAATTGTGACAGGAGGATGGACCATTTTGCCAGTCGAGCATTGAGAGAACCTACTTTTGTGACAAGGACCTTCAAGAGGTTGACCCTTGAGACCAGGTAGACTACGTTGGAAAGCAAGTAGTGACGCAGCTTTTGTACGGCGAACATCACTGCAAGGCATTCTTTTTCGACTGGAGAGTAGCAATGCTCTACACCTACTAGCATGCGGCTGAGGTAATATAGAGCAGCTTCTTTTCTTTCATCATTTTCTTGTGCAAGCAGAGCTCCCAGAGAGTGATCAAGGGCTCTTGTGTACAAGATGAATGGTTTTCCAGTGGTAGGAGCAGCTAACAGGGGAGGTTTTGTCAGGTATGACTTGATATCTTGGAATGCAGCTTCACAGTCAGCATCCCAGACAAAGTTTACACCTTTTTTTATCAACTGGGAGAATGGACAGCATTTCCCCAAAAGATTGGAGATGAACCGTCTAATGTAGGCCAATCTCCCTTGAAGCCCTTTGAGTTCTCTCAAGGTTCTTGGAGAGGGCATTTCTAGAATGGCTTTGACTTTTATGGGGTCAAGCTCTATTCCAGCTTTCCGAACTAAGAATCTGAGGAACTTACCCGACAAGACGCCAAAGAAGCATTTCAAAGGATTCATTCACAGTTTGTGTTTGCGAAGCCGGAGGAAGACTTCTCGAAGGTCTTCAAGATGATCTTATTTTCTTTTGCTTTTGACGGCAAGGCCGTCAACGTAACATTCGACCATCTTGTGCTACATATCTTCGAATATCTTCATCATAGCCCTCTGTTATGTGGCACCCGCATTTTTCAGACCAAATGGCATGACAGTGTAGCAATACACGCCAAATGGGGTCTGAAAGGATGTATGTTTTTCATCTTCAGGATGCATCTTTATCTGATTGTAGCCAGAGAAACCATCCATGAATGTCATTCGCTAGAATCCATAGGTATTATCAATCATTACCTCTGGTATGGGGAGCGGAAATTCATCTTTAGGGCATACGCCATTCAGGTCTCTATAGTCAATACAGACCCTGATCTGCCCGTTTTTCTTTGTCACGGGGACAATGTTGGCTAACCATTCAGGATGTTGTTCCTCACGGATGAAGCCGATGCTTTTGAGTTTTTGAACTTCTTGTTCAATTTTATCCATCACATCTGGACGGAATCTTCTTTGACCCTGCTTGACAGGCTTGATGTCTTCTTTAAGATTGAGTTTGTGGACTGCTATTTTGGGGTCTAAACCAGGCATTCAGCATAAGACCATGCAAAGCAATCAACGAACTCACGAAGAAAGGCGATATACTCAGGTAACTCATCATCCTTTATATTCTTGCTTATGAATACAGGACGTGGGTTATCAGGTGTTCCCAAGTCTATCTTTTGAACAGGATCATCTATTAGAAGGTTTGAAGATGGTTCCTCCATAATATCTTTGGAGGCTTCCAGCTCAACGAAACCTTCTGGGGTTTCAAGGGCATTTCCAGACCAAGGCTTTGTTCCTTTCCACGGGTCTTCTTGATCGAGAATTTTCCCAAGGCTTGCTATGAGATGATCCAAATCGCTTGTTGAAACCGGGTCGAAGTAGGCTACTTCTTTTGGATATGAGGGTTATTCTAGGTCAGAAGACCACACGTCTGTGCCATCGGACAATTCCTCTTCATCGTCAGAGAAATCGTACCAATTGGATGAGCTTCCTGGATCTTTGTCAGGTGACTCATCGAAGAGATATCCAGGGAGATCGATGTCTTCATGGACTTGAGATGTTGAGGCTTGGTCATTAATTGACTTTTAAGCCTTTGTGTCAACTGTCTCAAAGGAGTGTCGGGATCGTACCCTAGCCCGTGTGAAGACTTTTCTACATAGTCGTAGATTCTCTAATCTTCCAGCTGGCTTTTGGTCAAGCCTTCTCCTAAGCCGACTGGGTTTCGAGCATCATAGCCCATTTTCTTCATAATAGCTTGTGCCACAGGACTTTATAAGGATAGTTGAGGCATACCTTCATTTTGGAAAGGTTCGAGCATGAAGTTTGATGAAGAAGCATCCAATCTATGGAAGAAGATCGGTTTTTCCTTTGCTGAGGTTACTGGAACAATGAAGGAAGCTGACGTAGAATCTTCTATGTCAGAAGTTGTCTCCATTGGAGTAAGAACAGGCTGAACTTGCTGAGTGTCAGCTTGGCTTGATGATGTGTCGTCTTCTGGCTCTGAATCCGAATCCGTGTCTTTCATGATAGACACGAAAGAGACAACAAATTTGCCCCCAGGCCTTTGCTTTGCCTTCTTCACTTTAGTTGTGATGACCAAAGGCTTTGAAGGTTTGAGGGAGATGATGAAGGGAGTTTGAATGCTCTCTTTGAATTTACCGGATGGTTTGTTTTCTTCCGATGATTGTTGAGGAGCATTGCCTTTATCTTTCTGCAGATTTTCGGCAAAGGGTGCTGTGTTCTCCTCCTCTTCTTTTTTTTCACCTTCATATATTTGCGAGTCTGCGAAGTGGACTTCTTTACCTTTGAAGGGTTTTTTGTCCGCAAAGACTCGATGTATCATGCCGTCGTCGCCAACAAACTTGATGCATTGATGTAGAGTTGAAGGGACAACACCATTCTCGTGGATCGAGGGGCGTCCGAGAAGGATGTTGTAGCATGAAGGGGTTTTTATTGCGTACACTGTGACCTCAGAGATAAGATCACCAATCTGCAACTTGAACCTGATTTTGCCGATAGGCCTTTGAGTACTCCCGTCATATCCAAAGATAGATACAGATGTGTGGCTCAGTTTGCTGGGTGGGATACCCAACTCTTCGAGAGCCGAAGTGGAGATGAGGTTGAGTGCAGAACCTGGGTCGATCTGAACTCTGTGCATAGGCATTTCCTTGATGTACCCTGTGAAGTACAGGGGACGGTTGTGCCTTGTTTCGCCAAGTAGGAGGTCGTCCTTGTTGAAGGCGATGGTTGCACTGGCTGCTTTTTGAACCGAGAGGCATTCAATACATGATCCCTCAGTTTTCTTCTTTTCTCCCTTTGAGGAAATTTCTGAGTTTTTGACCCGGTAATCCATTTCAATTTGGAGGACTTGCGGGGCATGTTTGTCGACATCCTCATTCAGCTTTTGTAATTCTGAAATGAGATTATCACGAGTGTGCGGAGACATTCGTAATAAATCTAGGATGTGTAAACGTGCAGGTATGTGCTTGAAGTGTTCAATCAAGTCATACTTGAAAGCCTCCTTAGGGCCTGCAGGTTCATCATTGTTGCCACTAGAGGCGCTTACAACATCTTTTCCCGAAGGATTTATATATGTAAAGGAAGATTGGTTGTAATTTTTGTGGTAGTCCCGGCCAGCGGGTGCCTCTACCAACTTCGAGAGCTTCTTGAGAAGGGTCTTTGTTTGGAAGATTGTCTTCAAGATCAAGAGGCTGTCATTTTTCATTTACTAAGAATGTATCTGCAGCAGAGTTGCCATCCTCAGTGATTGTGTTGCACGGATCATTTTCTAGGAACAAGTCCTAAACAGCATCCAGCAACCTTTCTTCTTCGTTGACAAATTCATCATCCCAAGCATCAATAGCTAGGGATTCTTCAGTCAGGAAGGGTGTGAACTTTGAAGTCACAGTCTCAGGAGAAGAAACCTGAGAGGGTGTCGTCTCAGTGAAAGTCACGTGAGATGAGGTGGCTCCAGAAGATACATTGTAAGTGATCTCATCAGACGATGCTTCGGAAGAGCTACAATCCCGAATTATCACATTACAGGAAGCTCTGACAGGAGACGTTGCCTGATCGGAGTCAGACTCATCCTCGGATGTAAGAGGATCGTCTATCCAGCAATTTTCTCCATTTTCAGGAGTTAAGGGAGGATGTACCTGATGGTCTTCATGGACTTCAGGCTCTGCATTGAGAGGAAGCTCGTTGACGCGGTCTTGCTCTTGTTCTAGAGCGAGATGCTGCAAGATCCTTGCATATTCTTCAAGATCAGGCATGGGAGCCAAATCTTCTTCTTCATCAGCTCTTTGTGGCTCAACATGGTTGATTTCCACTGGAGTAATGAGAGGTACTGGGTCAGCAGCATTTTCTTGTATAGCCTCTTGGTCTTTTTCATCATCAGACCAGGATCCTTGTGGCTGTAGGGGGTTATACCAGATTACTGGCATAAGATGAGTCTCAGGAACCCATTCTTCATCGGAGAGATATTTTCTTGTTTCAAGGGACTCCTCCCACTCGTCGGTGTAGTTGGATTCGAATCCATCATCGGTGTCGCTGGACTCGTATCCATCAATGGAGAATCCAACTACCGAATTGCAAGAGTATGATGCCTCCCACATGGCTTTTTTGAATTGAGGTGGCATGAAATCACTGAGAGTGAATTTTCTTACACCCTTTGAAGTCTCTGGAAGGGATGTTTTTGTTGCCTCCAGTGAAGCGGTAGAAGAAGCCTCTGCCTTTTCTTGGACTTCTTGTTTTGGCTGGGTCTTCCCTTGCCGTTTGAGCTTGAGGAGATGTTTCCTAGCCTGCCTTCGCTGTTGAGCTGTAGGCTTTGTTTTTACGACCTCCCAATTTTCATCTTCCAGGAGATCGGGATGTACCCATATGGGTTGTCCGACTGGTGTCGGGTAAGGAACCAGTTCTTTGGATGCTTGGATTGTGTTTATCAACTTGAAGGAAGAAGTGATCTTCTTCTTCGGTGATTTTGATGTTTGTCCACATGTCACCATGTTGACGGAGGTAGACCCATAGTTTTTGTCAAAGGTGATGACTCCGTTTTTCCACATCTCGTTTATTTTCTCTCTAAAAAAGAAGCATTGATTGAGAGGATGCAAGATAATCTGATGGTATGGACAATACCGAGGATCGTTGGTTTTGCCAACATCACCCGGTCTTTTGGGTTCATGCAAGGTGAGCTTGCCGTTTGCCACAAGAGCCCTGAAGATTTCATCAACATCTTCATCAAACGGGTATTTCTTCTCTACTCGTTCTTTGAAGGCATCAGAGAGTTCAGGTCTCTTACCAGTAGCTTTGTTTTCAGCTTTCTTTGGTGGCTGAGGAGCTGACTTGGTCTGCACATTGAGGACCTCTTTCTTCTTTGGTTTAGAGGTTGCAATGGCGGTTGGCTCTTTTCTTAATGACTTTTGACTGTTGAGGTCTTTAATCACCGTTTCAGCTTCCATGGAAGCTTCTAGGAGTTCTCCCAGGTTCTTTGATTTGTTGCCGATGATCATGGAGCGGATTTTGGCTCTCATGTTATTTCGGCAGATGTCGACTAATGATGCTTGTGGCAATACATCAGAGCATTTGTATGCCATTGCTTTCCACTTGTGAATGAAGTCATATGTTGACTCATTCTCCCCCTGTTTTAGGCTGCACAACTGAGCCATAGTAGCGGGATGCTCCTCACCTTTGAAGTGAGTCAGGAAGCGTGTCTCTAGCATGGCCCAATTTTGGATGGAGTCCTCCGGCAGAGTGGAGTACCAATTGAAGGCCGTACCTTTTAGGGTACTTACAAAGAGGCGGATCTTGAGTGCATCTTGATCCGCGATAGCTCCCGCCAAGATCTTGAAGTGGATGACGTGCTGTCTGGTTGATCCTTTCCCCGTATATGTTTGGGGAGTAGGATGCTTGAATTTTGTGGGAAACGGGACCGAGTCCATCCATAAGGGATATGGTGGCTTGATCCCATGCTCTTTGAGCATATCCTCTTCTTTTACTTTGGTGAGGATACGGTCTACGTCCTTTTTGGTAAGGGCGCGTGACTAATTTTCTTCTCCATTTACCTCATCGTCTTAATGATTCAGAGGAGGTTCATTGTTCACCTTATTTTGGAAGGTGAGGAGAAGGTTTTCCATCAGAGTTCCAATCCTCTGCTGGCCTTGTTCCAACTGCTGGATGCCTGTGATCGCATCGTCTTGAGGTGGATTGCGAGGTGGTGGCTCAGAATTTGTAGCCAGGACGTTCATCCCTCGGGATTCGAACGAAGAAACTGTCCTGGTGACTGAGATGGGGCTCATTCTTTTTTATGAAGAGCTTGAGGAAGGATCACTCTGTCGTCCTTTACTTGAAGGAGCAGGGGATTCTTCTGAATGTCTTCTTGTCCTGGAGACGCTGCGAGTCACCGGACGTCGGATATGGATTTTTATTGCTAACTTTTGGCGTCTTCTGGTTTTTCCAACCATATGGACGGCAACAACTTGGTTGGGTCTTTCTTCTTCGACCCATTTGGGAGAGACTTGAAGTGTAGGAGACTGGATCCTTTGCTTCTCTAATCTCTTTTGTCGATACGACGCGCGGCGGCGTATACCACGAGCAATTTGAGCTTCGGTCAGCTCTGGCCGGGCTTTGACAACGAAGGATGTGCTCCCTCGGGCGTAGCAGCCGAGCCTGTCTTCTTTGTAGCTGGGCAAGGACAGGATGCGAACCTGGTCCTTCGCCTGTTGCAGCGAAGCTTTGAATTTTTGGAGTTCGCCCCTGTAGAGTTGAAGGGTCGAATTGCAGGTTTGTGGGCCTTAGCAGGTGCTTGCAGAGGCCTTATGATGCATGACTTGATTTTGGGCTTGTAGGAACAAGCCTGCTCATGCTGGGATGACTTGGGAGTCAAGTTGGAGATGGGTCTCTCCTCTTTCATGTAAGCAAGAGGGTAGAACTGGTTCTCCTTTAGTGGGGCCAGGTATGCTGGCTTGGTGGATGTTTGGGACCTTCTTTGTTTTGGTGAAGGTCTTGGGGACCAAGTCTTGGGATAGACCTGGTCGTTTGCGGGTCGAGGCTCCGTGGGGCTGCCACTGGCTTTGGGCCTTCTGGTGCTCGCCTTTGGTGTCACGGTAGTGACACGTTGAGAGGCGAGTTTCTGCTTCTTGGAAGGAGCAGTTTGTTCTTCGGGAAGTGGGAATGGTCCCAGCGTCCCAAAGACAATAGTCCGGGGAGTCAAGGTCGACCCAGAGTTCAGAGAGTTGCCGAGGGAGTTGACGCTTCGGCAGCTGATGGGGCGCTTGTATGTGCGCGTAATTTGCTTCTGTTGAAGCATAAGTTGGTGCTTGTTCTCGTCGAAGGTCATCCATTAGTAGTCATAAGAATATAATGATCATAAATGGGAAGTTCTATGGTTTTGTCTTTTCAAATCGCTCGAGGGAGATGACCCAAGTAATATGAAGAACGCAGAAAGCCATAGAGGGTACAATTGTTCTGATCACAGGTATGGTAAGCCTAGAATGAGCGTCCCAGTGACTGCTAGAAGCAATTGTGAAATTAAATTCGACTTATCGAGAAGCAGAGCTTGCTCGAGGCAAGAAGAATATAAAGTTGGAGTTACAAATGTGCCGGTCGCGAATACAGTAGACCCTGAAAGGGCGTACTAGTACCGCTGGACACAAATGTTTGGAGACCGCATCTATGAGATGAGATTCTTTGTTTTGAAAGGTCAAGATTGGATTCATCAAAGAGAGCAGATGGTATTCCGATCCAAATACGGTCTCAGCGATTTCCGCGAGCGCCAGTACTCAGAAGGAAATGAACCATAATTTCTCGGATATGAATCCAAAAATGACGAGTTTTTTTTTTTTTTTTTGAAAGGCCAATATCGGGTTCATCAAAGAGAGCAAAAGGCACTCCAATCTGAACACGGGCTCAGCGATTTCCACGAGCACCAGTGCTTAGAAAGGAGGAGACCAAAATTTCTCTAATCTAAACCCAAAATGACGAAAGTTTTTTATTTTTGAAGATTTTTTTAAAAAAAAATCTCTTTTTTATTTTTATTTTTTTTAGATTTTTTTTAAAATTATTTATTATTTTTTATTTTTGATTTTAAAATTTTTATTTTGAAAATCTGTTATTTAAAAGACGAGAGAGTACACATAGGCCTCCTAACCCGGTCTTATGAAATCTCGATTGATAGAATTGCCCCCAGGTAAGGGTAGGATTACTTAATGAACCCGTTTGGAGGACCCTTGCCTAGAACAGTCAAGCTGTCTCCACACTCTGGAAAAGGCTTTTCTTGAATCAACCGTGATCAAAGAACGCAGTTGGTTTAACCTTAGTATTCTATGTCTTATATATATATTTTTAGATTTTCAATGAACTCATCGAAGAGAAACGATGGCCCAAAATCTTAGTCGAAGAGGCTCAACATTTCTGCAAGCGCGATGAACGATAGGAAAGGATCAAGGTTTCTCAAATTTGAATCCAAAATGAAAAATCTGATTTTTTTTGTTTTTTTTTATATATATTTTTTAGATCTTTAATGAACTCATCAAAGAGAAACGATGGCCCAAAACTTTAGTCAAATAGGCTCAACATTTCTGCAAGCGCGATGAATGATAGGAAAGGATCAAGGTTTCTCAATTTTGAATCCAAAATGAAAAATCTGTTTTTTTGTTTTTTTTAATATTTTTTTAGATCTTTAATGAACTCATCGAAGAGAAACAATGGCCCAAAACCTTAGTCGAACAGGCTCAACATTTCTGCAAGCGCGATGAATGATAGAAAAGGATCAAGGTTTCTCAATTTTGAATCCAAAATGAAAAATCTGATTTTTTTTGTTTTGAAAAGAGAAATAGTGGAAATAAATTCAAAGAATTAGAAATTTCCAAAAAATCTCATCTCATTTTTTTTAGATGCGGAATCCAACATTGGCCACCAATCAAAAAGTAGCCAAAGAATCAAGAAAAGAAGTATAAGCATAGAACAATAGATATGATATGCAAATATTTCATTTCTAGCATCGTGTTCTCAAATGAACGAGTCCCACCGGGTGTGCCAGCTTGATGGAACGGCGCCATTCTGCCCGGTCCTATCGAGGTCGGAGGACGTGGGAGTCCGTTTGGGTCCGACCCTTTCGTAACCGGGGGGCAGAGGCGTGCATCAACATTTTTTTGTGTGGGTGTGCCAGATTTTCTATTTTACTTGGAATTACAAGTGGTGATCCGGAGATCGACCTTCGCAAGTAAAAAGGAAATCAACTTCTTTCAAGTTTCCCATTGCACATATATTTAAGAAAAGAGACATTTTCTTGATTTGCCGTGAAAGGCGATTTTTCTAGCATTTATAGCCGATTTTGGCATTTATAACTGATTTTGGCGTTTATAGCCGATTTTTGGCATTTATAGCCAATTTTGGCGTTTATAGCCGATTTACAATTCTTATCAATAATGAAAGCCAAGAGTTGCGATTTTTGCCTCTTTTGAAAAAATACAAACTACAATGAAAAGCAAGAAAAGGAGGATCTAACTTCTCAAGAGATTGTGGGGGACCCGTTCAGATTAACGGTCGCAAGCCATATGTGGACTTCGCCATCATCCTTGCAGATGAGAATAGAGGATGCTATTGATTCGCTTGGCTTGGCTATAACCTCAGGTTTTTAGAGAACAAAGACCAAGAGGAGGTCCTATGTCCAATAAAAAACTAAGTAGACGGGCTGAAAAGCCACGTCTAAGCCATTGGAGGTAGAAGGAGAAGGCAAGGACCTTGGGGGGTACCCCCCAAGGGACTTTTGTCACCTTGTAGCGGTGGTCGGTGTAAAACTTCCGTAGAGTTTTCTCTCTTTCTTTCTCTGGATTTCTGTGCTTTTTTCTGATCTAGGATCTGTCTTGTTTTTTTTTCCGATCTGGATTCCTTTGGAGTGCTCTCCTATTTATAGGCTTTTTGGTAGCCATTTAGGAGGGTTTATGGGATTGTCATTAAACCGCATAATGGGAGGAGTTACAGGATTGAATTCCTTTATTTTGTAACTCCTTTTTCTTGGCTTCTGATTGGCCGGAGGAGATTAAGGGCATTTAATCGTCTTTAATCGCCATGATGGGAGGAGTTTCATGGTTTAAATGTTATGAATCTCTTGACTTGTAACTCCCGGATGCTTGCTTCTGATTGGGCCATCCAAAGAAATGGATTAATGACTGCAATAAAGCTAGTCAATTAATCGCATTAAGTGGTCGCCGAGCAGTTGAAGAGTCGCGGGCCGTGCCGCGTCCTTTGGGATTCTTCTGGCGATGATCAATGATGGATCTTCAAGTAGATCGACATTAGATGACCATGTAACTTTAGGTATTGGTTGCCAATAGCGGGTCGGTGCCATCTGTCCTGTCGATTTCTCGATCGGTCAGGTAGAAAGCACACTTTTTTGGTTGACCGGTTGGCGATCAATGTTGATTTCGATACTCTTGATGATTGACCCGTGATTTTAATGGATGTCAGAGGATTTGGTATCTCAAAAGTATGAATTTTGGAAAACAACAAAGGCCGGACGCTTCGAATCGCGAAAAAATGGGGTTTCCTGGGCTCTCCCGGTGATCCCGGGCCCCAGGGTCACCGGCGACCCTGGGGGGTTTTCCCCTTTTTGTCCCGTTTTGTGTCCGTTTTTACTATTTTTTTATTCTTTTTTCTTCTGTATCTTTCCTTGATATTTTTTTATCATTTATTAGCCTGATTTCCCTGTAGAAAACCTGATGAGAATCCTTGCATTTTGTTTTGAAAAGTTTCTAATTTTCTGAGAAAGCCGAAGACTTTGTCGCGTAGAGCTATTTTCCGTCAGAAGCTGAAACTGGGTCAAACGATGTCGGAATGACCTGAAATTTGAGGTGAAGCCTCCTGAGTAATAAATAAGACCAACCATTGGCTTTTGATTGATTTTTGAAGCCGTTTGTGGTCCTATCACCAGTAGACTTGTTTTTGTCGCGATGAAGATGTCGCGGCTTGATGTGCGGTCAACCGATGTCCGATTGACTTGAAATTTGACAGGGAACCTATTGGAGTCATTTTAAGATGATCCACGGCTCTATCTTAGAAACCATGGTCCCGGGGAGCTTCGCCGCCGAGAGGCCTGATTTGACTTCCGAGTGTCAAAGTATGGTCAAACGTTGTCGAAATGACCTGAAATTTGACGTGTAGCCCTTTGTAAGCATTTTGAAGTCGTCCATGTGCTCTATCTGATGAGTGATGGCCTCGGAGGTTCTCGCCGCCGAGAGGCTTGATTTAGCTGTTCGAGGGTTGATGTAGGGTCAAACGTTGTCGGTTTGACTCGGAACTTGACGTGGAGCCTTTTGGATGTATTTTGAGACCATCCATCGGCTCTGATCGAAGATTTGGTGTCTCCGATGCTTTCGCCGCCGGGAGCTCCTTTTCAGCTGTCGGAGAAACAAAGTTAGGCCAAATGATTTTGAAATGGCCCGAAACTTCTTGTGTACTCCTCTTTTGGTTGTCTTGAAGGATCTTGCAGTCTTTGTTTGATTCTGACAAGATTTGATTTTTTGGAAGTAGCATTGCCTATTTATGGCAGGTTGCGACTTGATGCAGTTTTCTGGCTCTTGAAGAAGCAAAGTGACATTTTTGGTGTCAACACATTTGTACTCGCACAAAAATCTCTCAACTCTTCTTGCATAGCCAAAATCTTCTTCGAACTTCGATCCTGAGCCCTGGCTTCCCAGGTCGCACAATCAGAAGACTCCCTGTAATCAAAAAAGTTGGGGAACAAAGAGCCAGAACTCTTCCAACTGCTGTATCTAACTTTCAAGACCTCCTTCTCCATCAAAAAATCATAGAAGGCGACGAGTTAAAAGTACAGGAGCCTGAACCCCTCAGACTGCTCCTCAAGGACGCTGTCGATCGGCATAAACTCCTCATAGAGTCTGCCAAGGATGGGCAATCCAGTAATGGCGCCCAGCTCCTTCAAAGAGAAACCAATCTCACCATTCGTCACAACGAAGGTATTGGTTTGTGGAAGGAATGACTCCAACATAGCCATGAAGGACTCGTTGGAAAAGATCACGGTCTCCCTAAAGGCGCGGACCGCATAAAAAATCCCGGCTTCCTTCAAAACGGCGCCACCAATCAGCAGGACGCGATCAGAGTATTTTGCCCAACCTCCTCCTTACTTTTATAGAAGAGAGCAAACCAAAGAAGGAAAGAAGAAAGAGGTAAGTGTTACTAATTAGTAACCTTACCAAAAGAAAGAAATTAGAAAGATTTTTTCCCAAAAGAAAGACATCTTGAGGGATTCTCTCCCAAAAAAGAAATCAATGAGAGATTTTCTCCCAAAAGATAGGAGATTTGAGACATTCTCTCCCAAGGAAAGATATCTTGAGATATTCTCTCCCGAAATAAAGGGAACATGAGAGATTCTCTCCAAGTAAAGATATTCTTAGATATTCTCTATCCAAAGGAGATATTTTTAGATATTATTTATAAAAATGACACCATATGAGATCTAAGCCATTCCAAAAGGCTTAAGATCCCATGGGTTAGCCCATATGAGCCAGGTTTGACCACCTAGGCACTAAAAAAAAAATTTGGGCTTTTAGTCAAAGAGAAATCCCTCTTACCAAGAGCATACAAAAATAGTTCCATGCCTCTTTTGGGTTGATTAGACCATACAAAAAAGAACTCCAAGCCCCATGAGCTTCCAAAAATCAAACCATCCAGCCTCATCTACCAAATTGAGCCAAAATCTTGAAATTGACATTCTGCAAAAAAAAAAAAAAAAAAAAAAAAAAAAAAAACCAAATCCCGGTCCCCTAACTTGCCACATACAGCTTGTTAGGTCACAAGACCAAAACCAAAAACCAAAACCTGATCCCCTAACTTGCCACATACTGTTAGGGATTTTGTGTGTTTGCAATTTGATGGATGCATTATCATTTTATTCATCTCATGAATTTTCACACATTCATTGATTTAGAATATCTTGAAATCTTAATTTTCACTTGTATGGTTTTAAAACTTTCAGAATTCATGTTTCATGCATATTTTTGTTTTAAACTTGGTTGCATTTAGTTTGAAAAAGATTTTATAAATCAAGCTAGCCATTGGTTTTAAATGTTTCAAATTTTGTTTGGCAAAAGATTTTATAAATCAAGCTAGCCACTGGTTTTAAATGTTTCAAATTTTGTTTGGCATTTTATATTACATGATTTTTAACCACTTGGATTGGTTTAATTCATATTTCCATGCTTGGTTTATTGGCCCAAAGTCCCCCCAAGAAAATCACTTTGAAAATCCCATTTTTGAGAATTTTGGGCTTTTACCGGCGCTTTCTGGCCGCTGCTAAAAGCATATTTTCAAAAAATTATGACCGTTGGAAGGACTTATACAGCCGACCATTATACATTTTTACCGACGGCCCCAGTCCCCACTAAAAGTATAGTTTAAAAAAAAATATAACCGTTGGGCTAGCCGTTGGCAACCTTTTTGGCTATAAAAAGGGACATTTTCTTTGAGAAAAGATGTGGAACTTTTGAAGAGTTTTGAGGCCAAGGAAGGGGGATGTTTTAAGAGCATTAGTGAAGGGATTATGGGCGTATTCCATTGATTCAATCTTGGACTCTTCTCTAATGGGTATGCTCCCTTTTCTTTAATTATATCATGCTTTGTTTTAATTATTGGTAAATGAATTTACGCATGATAAATATGATGCGTTGAATCCTTTATCATATTTAATCTTGGATTTATTTGTGTTGGATTCTTCACCTTAATTCAAACCAAGTTTGTTTTAAAAACTATATTAATCATGCTTTGCCAAAATCTTTGATTTCTTTTATAGCATGATTCATTTACTTGGTTGAATCCTCATTAGTTGTTTTCAATCAATTTAGAACATTAGTTAAACTAGTTTGTTTTTGAAAACAACATAGCACATGCATCACATGTTTAGAATTAAATAGTTTCATACAACTTGTGAGCCTTTGATTTTTATATCATTAACAAGTTAGTATTTATACATGTGATTTGCTTTTCACTTCAATCAAATCTTTTTATGTGCCTTAAACTTTTAAATGCTTCAAGCATACATTGATTGAGCTTACCTTTTTAACTTGATTGAAGTTTTCACACACACACATCATGAGCATTCATCTTTGCATTCATATAGTGTTTGTGTGAGTTTGTTTCATATTTTAATATTTGCCTATTTAAGAGGCTTTGTATTTGAGCTTAAATTGTTTCTCATCTAGTGTTTGTATAGACACTTCCTTGAGAAGAAAATCTTCTACTTGTAAAGGTTATTGCTTAGCCTAAGAAAAGCATTGTGTAGAGGTTATTGCTTAGCCTTGAAAAGCATCTTGTAAAGGTTATTGCTTAGCCTTGAAAAGCACATTGTTAGAGTTTATTGCTTAGCCTTTTGAAAAGCATAGATAGTTGAAATCCGGTGGGGTGTTGGTTCACAAGCCGGTAGTGGATGTGGCATTGAGGCCGAACCACTATAAATCTTGTGTTGTTGTGATAGCATTGTGGTGATTGTGCTTGTTTAAGCTTCCGCATTTTGTTTGATTAATCATCACATGTGACTAATTGATTTAATTAAGTTAAAATTGGTCATAGTTGGTCACTAATTGTAGCTCACCCTATTCACCCCCCTCTAGGGTAGGATCCGTGGACTTTCAATTGGTATCAGAGCGGGTTACTCCATTATAGGGCTTAACTACCCGGAGTTGATCCTTAGCAAGTCTAGGTCCCCCAATTTGAAATCCTATCAAAGTAGGACTTTCAATTGGTATCAGAGCCTCGTGTTCTATTTTTAGGATCAAGTGTTTGGAACTCCTGATTAGATGTAAAAACCTAGAGTTAAAACCCTAGTGTTGTGCTTCCATGAAAATCATTAGAATGGATTCCACTATTTTAGATTGTGTAGATACTTGTGTAGATTCTTCTAGACCCCCCCTTCTTCCATCAAATGGAGATTCAAACATTGAAATTAATGAATCTAAATTTGAATTAAAAGAAGAAGAAAATGATGAAAATGAAATTGACATTGAACAAGCTTATGAAGAATTGTATACATTATCCTTAAAGCTTGATAAGAAGAATAAAAAATTAAAAGAAGAATCTAAAAGGCTAAACCAAGAATTAGTCTCTTCTAAAAATGAACTTACAGAAAAAGATGAATTAATAAATTGTGTAGAATCTAAGTTCATGATCTCTTTACATAATCTATCTAATATTAAAGATGACATAAGAGAATCAAAGATAGATTGTGATAATCTTAATAAGGAAAATTCTAAACTAAGAGATCAATTAAAAAGGCCAGATGAAAACATTTACAATTTAGAATCCAAGTTAACCATTTCTATGGAAAATTTATCTAATGCACAAATTAAGATAAAAACTCTAGTACTTGGATCTAATGTTATCAATGAAGTTAAATTTGAATTAAAACTTGCCCATGAAGAGCTAAACAACTTTAAGGGAATTGAAAATGAATTAACAAAAGTCAAAAATGAAAATTCAACCCTTAAAAACCAAGTCACTCAACTTGAAACCTACAAACAAAAGTATGAGTGCAAATTTACCCAAAATGAAGAAAAATTTAAAAAGTTATTTAAATTGGGTAAATCACAAAGAGATAGGACGGGTCTTGAATTTGATAGGAATATTTCTCATGACCCTAAGTTCACCAACAAATTTGTTAAAGGTGAGTCCTCATTCTCTAGCACTCACACTTCCTTGCCCAAAACTAAATGTAATTATTGTGGCATTGAAGGACATTTTAGGTTTGAGTGCAAATCAAGAAGAAGCCATGTGTCTAAAATCATTTTTGAACCAAAGAAAGTAAAATCAAATTCTATGATGGTTAAGACACTAAAAACCAAGGAAGACTATTAAAAAGGAGTCTCCTAAAATAGATTCTGAAAAGGTTAAACAAGTTAAACCAACTCTAAAAGAATCTATTAACAAAAAGCTTCTCAATCTTCCTCCCAGAACTCAACAAATGAAAGAACTTTTGAAGAAAGTTGCAAAGTTAAACCTCAAATTCAAAAGTCAAATAAAAGGAGAAAATAAGAAGAAAAGAAAATTGAATCAATCCCCTAAGAAACAAACTCACCAACCTCAAAAGACTAATCACCAACCTAACCCAAATTTAGTTAAATCTAAACATCATGGTGATAAGTCTAAATTGAAAATTTATCAAGTCAAATCTCCTAAAATTGGTGGGATTTTAAACCTAGACCTCAAAGACCAAATCTCTCAAGACCTTAGGTGGATTCCTAAAGTTATATACTTAGACAAACCTTAAGGCCTTGGACCTCATTGACCAACCATGCTTTTTAGTTAAATTTTTTTTGTTGGTCATGTTCATTTGCATTTATGTTCTTTCATTAGTTATATTTCTTTAAATGTAATGTTTATTTGTAATCAATTGATTTTGTCTTCTTACACCATTCTAGTCAAATATCATGGTTTTCAAAATCACTTTGATTATAATTTTCTCATGTTAGATTTGCTTTTTGCTCACATATAGTTATATATCTTGCAATGCATTTCTACATGTTCAATTGAATATGGTTTCAAAAGCTTTCATAGCTAGATCCTACATAATCAATTGATTTTGCAAAATCATTTGTTTGAATGTTAGAGTAAGATTTTTCTTTAAAAACAAATGATTTGAATCAATTTAAGTTTTCCATGATCTTACTAATTATATCCTTTGGTATGGAAAATATGTGTTCAATTTGTATGAGCCCTTGTAGTTATATTCTTTGGAATACAAATTGAAAAATGTTTTATCTTCATTTTCATACTCATTTTTTCAATTGTTGGATTTTGTTTATGATTTGAAGATTGTTTGAATGGAATTGCTTTAAAACATCATTAGTTATATTCATCAAATTAAAGCATGTTCCATATACTCATTTCCTTATATATTTGATTATGTCATTTCAAATGGAAATGAATGTTGTTTAAGCTATTTGCATCTTTGCTCATTTAGTTACATTCTTTTTGCAAATGTCTATTTGTTCCATGTATGGTTGTGCTCTTTAATTATTTTTGTAGTTACCATACTAGAACCCAAAAATCCATCTTTTGTGCTTTCTAGTCATTATATTTGAAATGGATGGTTATGATGTTTGATTCATGTATATTATCTTGTCATCCTAATACATGTTTCAACTTCATATTAGTGTTCTTGATCATATGAACCTCTTTGAATTCCATTCCTTACATTTCATAGTTATATCTACTGTTTGATGGATTTCTTAGATGTTGAATTCCTATGACTAGACACTTTTAAAATTGCATGCTCTTTTAAGTCATATACTTTCTAAATGCAATTTCATTTGTTCATCACTATGCTCATTAGTTATGTTATTAAAAGTGATGAATATTCATTTATGATGCTTGATTTTGTATTTGTCACACTCTATTAGCATCATAATCTTCATATTTGCCACCTCTCATGCTCTTATAGGTAAATCACATGACCACCATGTTTATGTTTTCATAATTTTGGTTGGTTAATGGTGAGGTTTTGGCTTCATGATTGAACTTCATTTCATTCATCTTGTGCATGATAGTTATATTTAATGAATGTATGAAATGATTTCAAAAATTTACATAGCATATGATTTTCATAGTTATATTGATTGATGCTATGTTTAGTAATCGCCATATCATCATGGATAGCTCTATTTTGGATTACGCCTAATAGTTATATTCATAACTCCACTCTAGAGTGATTGTGTTAATAGTCATATCCTTAAATCTCAATTGATATTTTTATTTATTTCAATTGATATCCATGATAGTTTATCTCCATGACCTTTCTCTATATTAGTAATTTGATCAATTTTAACTTTATAGTCAATTATCATTATCAATTAGTATCTAATTCTTCTCTTGAAGTTAACCCTCAATTGGTTAAACTATCTTCTTCTTGCACCCATTAGTTAAATCCTTGTCAAAAGTTTGACAAAAGAAGAGTATGGATTGAGGGGGAGTAAACCTTCTAAGGAAGCATTAGAGTTGATCAAATTCACCCTTATATTGGCTCTATACCCATTTAGCTATCTACCCATGCATGATGCCCTGTTATATATTTCATTTTCGATTACTTTTGTTAACAGGTGCTACTAAAGGTATTTTCCTTGTTTCATGTGTGTAGGTACCCCCCTTCAAATGATACCTTTGCAATTTAATGGCAAAGGGGGTGAAAGTTCTCAAGTTTAGTGGCAAAGGGGGAGAAAGAATTAAGGGGGAGAAAGTGTTCAAGCTAACCAAAGGGGGAGAGAATGCACATCTTTCCAAAAGGAGAGTGCATGGTCAAAGGGGCAGAGATGAAAGAAAAAAGCTTAGGAGCTAAAGAATATGCTTGGACTAAAGAAAGGAAGATGAAGAGAAAGCTTGAAGATTGATCAAGCTCCAAGCATCAAGAAGATTGAAGAAAAAGAGCTAGAGCCCAAGCCAAGTCAAAGGAGCATCCAAGAAGATTTCAAGCATTGTCCAGCCAAGGAGGAGCTAGAGACTAAGTGTGAAGAATTAGTGTTGGGTAAGGTTTGCCATCAAATTGCAAAGGGGGAGATTGTTAGGGATTTTGTGTATTTTCAATTTGATGGATGCATTATCATTTTATTCATCTCATGAATTTTCACACATGCATTGATTTAGAATATCTTGAAATCTTAATTTTCACTTGTATGGTTTTAAAACTTTCAGAATTCATGTTTCATGCATATTTGTGATTTAAACTTGGTTGCATTTAGTTTGAAAAAGATTTTATAAATCAAGCTAGCCATTGGTTTTAAATGTTTCAAATTTTGTTTGGCAAAAGATTTTATAAATCAAGCTAGCCATTGGTTTTAAATGTTTCAAATTTTGTTTGGCATTTTATGTTACATGATTTTTAAGCACTTGGATTGGTTTAATTCACATTTCCATGCTTGGTTTATTGGCCCAAAGTCCCCCCAAGAAAATCACTTTGAAAATCCCATTTTTGAGAATTTTGGACTTTTATCGGCGGTCAAACTGGACTTTTACCGGTGCTTTCTGGCCGCTGCTAAAAGCATATTTTCAAAAAATTATGACCGTTGGAAGGACTTATACCGGCGACCATTATACACTTTTACCGACGGCCCCGGACCCCGCTAAAAGTATAGTTTAAAAAAAATATAACCGTTGGGCTAGCCGTTGGCAACCTTTTTAGCTATAAAAAGCGACATTTTCTTTGAGAAAAGATGTGGAACTTTTGAGGAGTTTTGAGGCCAAGGAAGGGGGATGTTTTAAGAGCATTAGTGAAGGGATTATGGGCGTATTCCATTGATTCAATCTTGGACTCTTCTCTAATGGGTATGCTCCCTTTTCTTTAATTATATCATGCTTTGTTTTAATTATTGGTAAATGAATTTACGCATGATAAATATGATGTGTTGAATCCTTTATTATATTTAATCTTGGATTTATTTGTGTTGGGTTCTTCACCTTAATTCAAACCAAGTTTGTTTTAAAAACTTCATTAATCATGCTTTGCCAAAATCTTTGATTTCTTTTATAGCATGATTCATTTACTTTGTTGAATCCTCATTAGTTGTTTTCAATCAATTTAGAACATTAGTTAAACTAGTTTGTTTTTGAAAACAACATAGCACATGCATCACATGTTTAGAATTAAATAGTTTCATACAACTTGTGAACCTTTGATTTTTATATCATTAACAAGTTAGTATTTATACATGTGATTTGCATTTCACTTCAATCAAATCTTTTTATGTGCCTTAAACTTTTAAATGCTTCAAGCATACATTGATTGAGCTTACCTTTTTAACTTGATTGAAGTTTTCACACACACACATCATGAGCATTCATCTTTGCATTCATATAATGTTTGTGTGAGTTTGTTTTACAATTTAATATCCGCCTATTTAAGAGGCTTTGTATTTGAGCTTAAATTGTTTCTCATCTAGTGTTTGTATAGATACTTCCTTGAGAAGAAAATCTTCTACTTGTAAAGGTTATTGCTTAGCCTAAGAAAAGCATTGTGTAGAGGTTATTGCTTAGCCTTGAAAAGCATCTTGTAAAGGTTATTGCTTAGCCTTGAAAAGCACATTGTTAGAGGTTATTGTTTAGCCTTTTGAAAAGCATAGATAGTGGAAATCCGGTAAGGTGTTGGATCACAAGCAGGTAGTGGATGTAGGCATTGAGGCTGAACCACTATAAATCTTGTGTTGTTGTGATAGCATTGTGGTGATTGTGCTTGTTTAAGCTTCCGCATTTTGTTTGATTAATCATCACATGTGACTAATTGATTTAATTAAGTTAAAATTGGTCATAGTTGGTCACTAATTGTAGCTCACCCTATTCACCCCCCCTCTAGGGTAGGAACCGTGGACTTTCACATACAGCCTGTTAGGTCACAAGATCAAAACCAAAATTGACCCCCCAACATTCCACATACAGCTTGTTGGGTCACACGTGTTGGGATTGGTGTATGCCCTAAAGCCCACTAGCTGAACTTTCATCTTTTGTTACTGGATATTTACTGGTTATTTAATGGAAAGACTCTTTTATGCTTAAACATGTATATATGTATGGTTGTGTAAGGCCCATTGTTTCTAGTAAATGAATTAGGTGTGTAGTGTCTACACACAGATAGGTCTAATTCATGGACAACTGGAAACATCATATTTGTTCATAACTGAAAGATGGAGCTGGGCACTTCATCTTGGTAGAAGTTATAATGAGATACTCTCCTATATAGGGTGACATACCTAAGTCACGGGAGGGCTTTCCTGGATCTATCTCATTAGTGCATGTGTCATGCATTGAACAGGACCATTGTAGGTGTGATCTCTAAAATAGTACTATCACAGAAAAGAGATCAAGTCACCTCATGCTACTGAGTAACCAGTGCTCTTAATCTTGAGCATTTGTGGATGAACTGACGAAGTCAAGTTCGTGTGCTTTAATTCACTATGGGTGAGATTCTTTTCATGGGTCAACAGCTCTGTGTTTTGGGTACTCGGTCTTGATCAGTTGGGACGTGCAGATGCAATATAGAATCTATGCCATCTGATGATGGAATAATCGTCCCCTTAGAATTATCCGATTAATCATCAAAATCTAAGATCTTAGTATATGGATGTTCCATATGAATATTGAACTTGTGGGTCGCTCCCTGGATCAAGAGAATGATATTCGAATGATGATTATGTTAAGGATATGAAGTTCTAAGGTTTAGATGTAATCGGGAAGGTTGATAGTACATGTGATAACCTGACTCGATTATGGATGTTACATAGAGGGGCATTCAGGTCATTACACTTAGTAGGTCGAAGACAACTGTCATTTTATGACGAGCTTATTATATTATATATTTATCCTTGGAGTTCAACCATAACTCTTTAGTGGAATGAGTTAAGGTTAAAATGGTCTTAATGTTGCTATGGGTTTAGCATGGACATTTTGGTCATTTTGGGAGCCAATGGCAAATATGTCTTTTGGTCCCTTCTCTAGTCACTTACCAAGATTGGCATGGTTTCCTAAGATGTTTGGATAACATAAGGATGAATTATTTTAGTGGAAAAATAATTTTGAGTTTAAATTCAAATAGGCCTTTGATGGCATACATGAATTTGACTCTAGATAAATTATATGTGGGCCATGGTGTGCATTGATATGTGGGATGTCCATAATAGGATTTCCATGGGTAAGGTTTCCAACTTTGAGTAGGACTCTCTACTTGGAAAGTTGGACTCCTCTTTGGATTAGTATTCCTATGAGTTAGTTTCCTTTTTGGATTAGGAACTTAAAATTAGTAAGTGTTCTACAACTAGGATTACTAATTGTATGGAAAGTTCCTTTTAGTTTCCTTTTCTAATTGGAGTGTTTCTTAAAGGAAATAAGTCTTTCCTTTTTGGACATCAATTAGAATAAAGAGAGATAACTTTATGGGAAAGGTTTCCAAAAGGTTTCTATAAAAGAAATCAAGCATCCCCATGGACGTCCAACACTTTGGAACACACTAAGAGAGCCACACGCCCAGCCCTTTGGAGGTTCTCTTCTTGATAGATGAGAGCTTAAGGTCTGAGTTTTTCCCTTGGAGAAATAGTTCTTGTTTCCTAGATTAAGATCCCACCATCTTAGCCAATCAGATTTGGATTTGAGATAGAGAAGAAGATCAAAAGAGAACAATTTCTGCAGCAGAATTCCAGCAACAATCTTGTTGATTGTAGACCTGAGTTCACCCTTTTTGCATCAGTTTTTCAGAGGATTAAAGCTTCCAAAACATCGAGGTAATAGTCTTCTATCATCTCTATTAATTGGACACATGTTGATCATGATTTAATGGAGTTTCTATGCGATTCTTTATGGCTGATTTCCGCTGCATAGTGCAGAAATCAGATTTTGAAAAATCTGTCATGCTTTGCATCAGCCATAGTAGTCTCTTATTGAGAAGTTTCAGATCTGAATCACGGTTTCCTTCAGTGGTATCAGAGCCACTCCATGCGAAATCATGATCCCATGATGTGATTAATTAATCCTAGATTAGATGGGGCATGGTGGCACCCTACTGAAATTTATTTCAGATTTGTATTAGTGCTGTAATCTTGTATGATGGTTACGTTCGGATTGCTGGAATTAATTTTTCCAGATCTGAATCATGTTGTACATTATGCACTAACCTATTTGGTTGCAGCCATAATTAGCATCCTTGATGGTTCGCATGTATGTTGTGTGGATTTGGATGTTTTTTAATTAGTTGGAAAGTGTACGATTGCGCGGTTAGCAATCATAGGAAGTTGTAAAGTTTCCTTAATTTTATTCCAACTAGTCTTGATGTAAGCTTTCTTGAAAAGCATAGGAATCTCCAATGTAATTTTGTTTTTTTTTTTCATGGGTTTGCCTGTATAAATCTATTTATGGAAACGAGCAAGAAAAGGAAAGTTTCAAGACAAGAAGGTTGCAAGAAATTGGAGTCCTTGGAGATCAAGGAGTCAAGACTTCTAGATGCATGAGGAGTCCTAATTCGATTAGGATTTGAAATCCTAAGAGCAAGGAGCCATCAAGGATTGCATACTTTTATTTGCTTTTATATATGGAATGCATGGATGAATGCTTTATATAATTGCTATAATTGTGACCTAGAAACATGGCCACCATTAGGCTCTAAAATTGGCATCTTTATTGTATTAGATTGTTTTTAGTTTGGCAAATTGTTTTAAACGGAACTTAGACCAGCACCTTCTATTTGTCTAAGGTTTAAAATTGGATAGGGTTTAGTTTATCTTGGTACCCTTGGTTTCCAAAGAAGGCTAAACTAAAATCTAATTAGATGCTACCTATGGGTTTTCGTAACCCAAGATAGGTTTTTGACTCTTTGAAGGGATTTGCTCAAATGTTTTAAAGCAAAGGTTATTTGATTTTAAGATGACTTAAGTCATAAATTTAATTAACCAAGTTTGCTAGATTTAAAAAGAGCTTTTGAGTAAAACAATGTAAAGGTCAAAAAGCATAAACCCTATCGATAAATAATCAAGTGGGAGAGGGGTTTTAGGAAAGACCCCACTGCCTTCCATTTTCGGTTCATGTTATCTCATTAAAGTGTTAGTAGGAACGGCCATCCCTTCGGTGGAGTTCTTTAACTAAAGACCGCTTTGATGGGTTAATGGGTGAACTAATGTGAATATTCGTAATGAGGTGTTAGTAGGAGCGGCCATCCCTTCGGTGGAGTTCTTTACTAAAGATCACTTCTATAGAATGTCAATGAAGTGTTGGTGGGAGCGGCCATCCCTTCGGTGGAGCTCTTTACTAAAGTTCACTTCTAGGAAGGATAAAAGTCTCTTCCCTTCGGAAGACTTAATCATAGACATTCTGGGAATTTCATAAGAGATGGTTATACACTTGACATAAGACGGTGATGACCTCTCCTTAGGAGTTAAGGGTTATTTGTCATATGAGGCCAAACCAATCAGTGATTGGACTACCACTGGATGTGTGTCCAGATAGTGATAATCCAAATAAGTTTGCCTTAATTCAACGTGACTGTAGGCTCGGCCATCCCTTCGATGGAGGGTCTATGAGGAGGTTGAAACACTGATACATTATGACCGGGGTTGAATAATGTAAAAAGTTTTGCGCTTTGTTTTTCCTTTTATAACAAGCACCATATGCATATTACTTATATACTGCATGTCTAATTATAAACCGTTTTATATCCAGAAAGAGATGGGTAGAGATTCTTTTAGTCCGTTGATGTGCATTCTTCGTGAGAACAAACTGACTGGCCCTAACTACGTAGACTGGAAAAGAAATCTTGACATAGTACTCACAGCCGAGGAGTACAAGTATGTCTTGCTGGAAAACTGTCCCGAAATTGATGCTAATTCTACTGATGACCAGCGAGAGGCTGAGAGGAAATGGAAGAAAGCGAATAGCATGGCTAAATGCTACATGCTCGCTTCCATGTCCAACGTGTTGCAAACACAGCACGAGCAAATGGACACAGCCTATGAAATCATGATGTCCTTGTCTGAGATGTTTGCAGACAAGAGCAGGCCAGCTAGGCAAGCTGCTATAAGGACCATCATGAATGCTAGGATGGCTGAGGGAACACCTGTCAGAGAGCATATGCTCAAGCTGATAGATTGTTTCAATGAAGCTGAGATTCTAGGGGCTGAGATTGATGCAGGGAGTCAGACTGACATGATTCTCGAAACTCTGCCGGAATCTTTCAATCAGTTCAAGCTCAATTTCAATATGAGCAAGATGGACATGACTCTACCTGAGTTAATGAAAGAACTCCAGGCGGCAGAGGCTATCATGAAGCCCAAAGCCCAAGCTCATTTTTTCCAGTCTTCCTCTAAACTGAACCCGAAAGGGAAGAAGTCCAAGAAGAAGCAGAATAAGGGAAAAGGGCAGAAAAAGAACAATGCTGGTAATAAGAAGGACAAGGGTACAGATGGAAAGCCCAAAGGGAAATGCATCAAGTGTGGCCTCAAAGGTCATTGGAAGAAAGATTGTCCCAAGTTCCTGGCCTCAGTTAAGAAAGGTACATCTTTTTCATACTACATTGAAACTTGTCTAGTGGTTGATTCTACTGACTCATGGATAGTAGACTCAGGAGCCACTAATCACATCTGCAATTCATTGCAGGGGTTTCAGATAATGCAGAGAATTGAGAAAGGAGAGTTTGCCTTTAGAGTCGGAACTGGAGCTAAAGTTTGGGCAGTTGCAGTAGGAGTTGTTACCTTACATTTTCCATGTAATAGGATATTAGTTTTAAATAATGTCTTCTATGTTCCGGACATGAGGAAGAATTTAATTTCAGTTTTCAGATTAATTGAATTTAATTATTCAGTTTCTTTCCATTCTGGTGTTGATATCAGTAGAGATGGAAATATTATATGTTCCAGTAGAATACATGACAACTTATTTTATATATATCCTATTGCTCTCACACTGCATAATATACAACAAGAAAACTCAACTTCCCTTAAGAGGAAAGTATCTTCAATCAATGACACATATCTTTGGCACTTACATTTGGGTCACATTAACCTAAAACGGATTCAGAGGTTGGTAGAAGATGGGCCCTTGAGCTCATTAGATTTCGAACCTTTTCCTCAGTGGGAATCTTGTCTCAAGGGAAAGATGACCAAACGGTCATTCTCTGGAAAGGGACTAAGGTCAAAGGAGTTGTTAGAATTGATTCACACTGATGTGTGTGGTCCTATGAACAAACCGGCTCGAGGAGGGTATGAGTATTACATCACCTTCACCGATGATTACTCTAGGTATGGATATGTATACTTAATGCGACGCAAGTCTGAGGCGTTTGATAAGTTTAAGCAATTCAAGGCTGAGGTGGAGCTACAACTAGGGAAACATATCAAAGCCCTTCGATCTGATCGAGGTGGCGAGTACCTCCTGGGTGAGTTTAAGGAGTACCTCACACAACATGGGATTGTGTCTCAGTTATCTGCACCGGGTACACCCCAGCAAAATGGTGTAGCGGAGAGAAGAAACCGTACCCTTCTTGATATGGTAAGGTCCATGATGAGTCATGCAACCCTGCCTATATCTTTTTGGGGATATGCCTTAGAAGCAGCAGCATACATTTTAAATCTGGTACCATCTAAGTCAGTACCTAGGACACCACAAGAAATGTGGACAGGTCGAAAACCTAGTTTAAATCATATCCACATTTGGGGTTGTCCAGCTTATGTACTGAATGATAAAGCTACCAAGCTAGAACCCAGATCAGAAATGTGCTACTTCATTGGGTATCCTAAGGGAACGAGAGGTGGCATCTTTTATCATCCAAAGGAGCAAAAAGTGCTCATCAGCACTCATGCTAGGTACTTGGAGGATGATTGTATGATGCACCAAGAGCTTAGTTGTAAAGAAACCCTTGAGGAGATTCTTTCGGGATCTCCTATAACATCTGTACCAGATCCTGAGGCAGTAGATGAACAAGATATTCCTTTAAACACTTCGGAGCCTCGTCGTAGTGGGAGAATTTCTAGACAGCCAGAAAGATATCTAGGAGTGTCTTTTAAGACAGACTCTGAAGATCTGGTTGAGGATCCTACTAGTTATGATGAAGCAGTAACGGATATAGATGCTAACATGTGGCAGCAAGCGATGAAATCTGAAATGGATTCTTTGTATTCCAATCAAGTCTGGGAACTTGTAGATGCACCTGAAGGGATTAAACCCATAGGGTGCAAGTGGATCTGCAAGAGAAAGAGAGGAGTGGATGGGAAGGTGGAAACCTTCAAAGCAAGACTGGTGGCGAAAGGATATACTCAGAAAGAGGGTATCGACTATGAGGAAACCTTTTCACCAGTGGCTATGCTTAAGTCCATAAGGATTCTCTTGGCCATCGCATGTCATTATGACTACGAGATATGGCAAATGGATGTCAAGACAGCTTTTCTTAATGGAAGTCTTGACGAATGCATCTATATGATGCAACCAGAGGGCTTCATTGCTAGTGGCCAAGATAACATGGTTTGTAAACTTAAGAAGTCCATCTATGGACTTAAGCAAGCATCTAGAGCATGGAACATCAAGTTTAATCAGGCAGTCAAATCCTTTGGCTTTGATCAAAACATTGATGAACCATGTGTGTATAAGAAAGGAAATGGGAAAGCAGTTGCATTTTTGGTTCTATATGTAGATGACATATTACTCATAGGAAATTATGTAGGTTTATTGTCATCCACAAAGGTTTGGTTATCCTCTCAATTTCAGATGAAGGATTTGGGTGAGGCCAGCTATATCTTAGGGATCAAGCTTTTGCGTGATCGCAAGAATAAGATGTTAGCCCTATCCCAATCTTCTTACATTGAGAAGATATTGGTCAAGTTTAACATGCATGACTCCAAGAAGGGCCTCCTACCTTCTAGACATGGAGTACCACTGTCTCGAGATCAATGTCCAAAGACATCTGAAGAGATAGAGAGCATGAGGAGAGTTCCATATGCATCCGCTGTTGGAAGCCTCATGTATGCTATGTTATGTACTAGACCAGATATTTGCTTTTCCGTTGGCATGGTTAGCAGATATCAGTCAAACCCTGGAACTATGCATTGGACAGCTGTTAAGCATATATTCAAGTATCTTCGGAGAACGAAAGATTATATGCTAACCTTTCGAGCAGATGATCTAACGCCATTGGCGTATATAGACTCTGATTTCCAATCTGATAGTGATGCCAGAAAATCTACCTCAGGGTACGTCTTTATTTTGTCAGGAGGGGCTATATCATGGAGAAGTGTCAAGCAATCCTGTATAGCTGATTCTACCATGGAAGCAGAGTATGTGGCGGCATCGGAAGCTGCGAAGGAAGCGGTATGACTCAGAAAATTCCTAATGGAATTGGGAGTTGTTCCTGCAGTGCATAAACCGATTGTCATGTACAGCGATAACACTGGTGCTGTAGCACAGTGCAAAGAGCCCAGGAATCACAAGAAAGGAAAGCACATTCAGAGAAAGTACCACTTGATCCGGGAATTCATTCAGGATGGAGAGATAGTGGTGGAGCATATTGCTTCGGAAAATAACTTGGCTGACCCATTCACTAAGACTCTTACAGAGAAAGTCTTCACTTCTCATGTTGAGTCTATGGGTGTTAGGTTAGGAAGCAGTGATCTTTAGTGCAAGTGGGAGTTTGTTGGGATTGGTGTATGCCCTAAAGCCCACTAGCTGAACTTTCATCTTTTGTTACTGGATATTTACTGGTTATTTAATGGAAAGACTCTTTTATGCTTAAACAAGTATATATGTATGGTTGTGTAAGGCCCATTGTTTCTAGTAAATGAATTAGGTGTGTAGTGTCTACACACCGATAGGTCTAATTCATGGACAACTGGAAACATCATATTTGTTCATAACTGAAAGATGGAGCTGGGCACTTCATCTTGGTAGAAGTTATAATGAGATACTCTCCTATATAGGGTGACATACCTAAGTCACGGGAGGGCTTTCCCGAATCTATCTCATTAGTGCATGTGTCATGCATTGAACAGGACCATTGTAGGTGTGATCTCTAAAATAGTACTATCACAGAAATGAGATCAAGTCACCTCATGCTACTGAGTAACCGGTGCTCTTAATCTTGAGCATTTGTGGATGAACTGACGAAGTCAAGTTCTTGTGCTTTAATTCACTATGGGTGAGATTCTTTTCATGGGTCAACAGCTCTGTGTTTTGGGTACTCGATCTTGATCAGTTGGGACGTGCAGATGCAATATAAAATCTATGCCATCTGATGATGGAATAATCGTCCCCTTAGAATTATCCGATTAATCATCAAAATCTAAGATCTTAGTATATGGATGTTCCATATGAATATTGAACTTGTGGGTCGCTCCCTGGATCAAGAGAATGATATTCGAATGATGATTATGTTAAGGATATGAAGTTCTAAGGTTTAGATGTAATCGGGGAGGTTGATAGTACATGTGATAACCTGACTCGATTATGGATGTTACATAGAGGGGCATTCAGGTCATTACACTTAGTAGGTCGAAGACAACTGTCATTTTATGACGAGCTTATTATATTATATATTTATCCTTGGAGTTCAACCATAACTCTTTAGTTGAATGAGTTAAGGTTAAAATGGTCTTAATGTTGCTATGGGTTTAGCATGGACATTTTGGTCATTTTGGGAGCCAATGGCAAATATGTCTTTTGGTCCCTTCTCTAGTCACTTACCAAGATTGGCATGGTTTCCTAAGATGTTTGGATAACATAAGGATGAATTATTTTAGTGGAAAAATAATTTTGAGTTTAAATTCAAATAGGCCTTTGATGGCATACATGAATTTGACTCTAGATAAATTATATGTGGGCCATGGTGTGCATTGATATGTGGGATGTCCATAATAGGATTTCCATGGGTAAGGTTTCCAACTTTGAGTAGGACTCTCTACTTGGAAAGTTGGACTCCTCTTTGGATTAGTATTCCTATGAGTTAGTTTTCTTTTTGGATTAGGAACTTAAAATTAGTAAGTGTTCTACAACTAGGATTACTAATTGTATGGAAAGTTCCTTTTAGTTTCCTTTTCTAATTGGAGTGTTTCTTAAAGGAAATAAGTCTTTCCTTTTTGGACATCAATTAGAATAAAGAGAGATAACTTTATGGGAAAGGTTTCCAAAAGGTTTCTATAAAAGAAATCAAGCATCCCCATGGACGTCCAACACTTTGGAACACACTAAGAGAGCCACACGCCCAGCCCTTTGGAGGTTCTCTTCTTGATAGATGAGAGCTTAAGGTCTGAGTTTTTCCCTTGGAGAAATAGTTCTTGTTTCCTAGATTAAGATCCCACCATCTTAGCCAATCAGATTTGGATTTGAGATAGAGAAGAAGATCAAAAGAGAACAATTTCTGCAGCAGAATTCCAGCAACAATCTTGTTGATTGTAGACCTGAGTTCACCCTTTTTGCATCAGTTTTTCAGAGGATTAAAGCTTCCAAAACATCGAGGTAATAGTCTTCTATCATCTCTATTAATTGGACACATGTTGATCATGATTTAATGGAGTTTCTATGCGATTCTTTATGGCTGATTTCCGCTGCATAGTGCAGAAATCAGATTTTGAAAAATCTGTCATGCTTTGCATCAGCCATAGTAGTCTCTTATTGAGAAGTTTCAGATCTGAATCACGGTTTCCTTCAACACGGTCAAAACCAAACCCGACCCCCTAACCTGCCACATACAGCCTGTTAGGTCACAAGGTCAAAACCCCAATCCAATCCCTAATGTCATCTTTAAAACTTTGCCTCGAGATGGTACATGATCCCTTTCACTACCATAAAATTCCCCTGGAAGCTCAAAAAGCTACAAATACCAAAAGAAAGACTGCTCAAAGACTCTTGGTCAAGTCACAAGCTCTCCTTCACAAAATCTCTTCAAGGCACATCGACTACAAAAGTTAAGCAGCTCATCGCTGCACCTCGAGGGGGCATTTGTTGACACCAAAAATGTCACTTTGCTTCTTCAAGATCCAGAAAACTGCATGAAGTCACAACCTGCCATAAGTAGGCAATGCTACTTCCAAAAATTCAAATCTTGTCAGAATCAAACAAAAACTGCAAGATCCTTCAAGACAGCCAAAAGAGGAGTACACAAGAAGTTTCGGGCCATTTCAAAATCATTTGGTCCAACTTCGCTTCTCCGGCAGCTGAAAAGGAGCTCCCGGCGGCGAAAGCATCAGAGACACCAAATCTTCGATCAGAGCCGATGGATGGCCTCAAAATACTTCCAAAAGGCTCCACGTCAAGTTTCGAGTCAAACCGACAACGTTTGACCCTACATCAACCCTCGAATAGCTAATCAAGCCTCTCGGCGGCGAGAACCAACGAGGCCATCACTCATCAGATAGAGCACATGGACGGCTTCAAAATGCTTACAAATGGCTACACGTCAAATTTCAGGTCATTTCGACAACATTTGACCAGACTTTGACATTCGGAAGCCAAATCAGGCCTCTCGGCGGCAAAGCTCCCCAGGACCATGGTTTCCAAGACAGAGCCTATGGATCATCTTAAAATGACTCCAATAGGTTTCCTGTCAAATTTCAAGTCAATCGGACATCGGTTGACCGCACATCAAGCCGCGATACCTTCATCGCGATAAAAACAAGTCTACTAGTGATAAAACCACAAAACGGCTTCAAAACTCAAACAAAAGCCTATGTTGGTCTTATTTATTGCTCAGGAGGCTTCACCCCAAATTTCAGGTCATTTCAACATCGTTTGACCCAGTTTCATCTTCTGACAGAAAATCGGCAGCTCTATGAGATAAAGTCTTCGGCTTTCTCGAAAAATTAAAAACTTTGCAAGCCAAAATGCAAGGATTCTCATCAGGTTTTCTACAGGGAAATCAGGCCAATAAGTGATAAAAAATGGCAAGAAAAAATACAGAAGAAAAAAGAATAAAAAAACATAAAAAATGGATACAAAACGGGACAAAAGGGGGGAAAACCCCCTAGGGTCGCAGACCCCTGCCAGGGTCGCCGGCGACCATGGAGCCCGGGATCGCCGCGAGGGCCCCAGAAGCCGCGTTTTTCATCATTTTTCGTGATTCAAAGTGTCCGACCCCTAGGATTTTCTAAAATCCATACTTTTGAGACACCAAATCCTTTGACATCTGTCAAAATCACGGGTCAATCATCAAGAGTATCAAAATCAACATTGATCGCCAACCGGTCAACCAAAAAAGTGTGCTTTCTACCCGACCGATCGAGAAATCGACAGGACAGATGGCACCAACCCGCTGTTGGCAACCAATACCTGAAGTTACATGGTCATCCGATGTCGATCTATATGAAGATCCATCGATGATCATCACCAAAAGAATTCCAAAAGACGCGGCACGGCCCACGACTCCTCAACTGTTCAGCGACCACTTAATGCGATGAATTGACTAGCTTTATTACAGTCATTAATCCATTTCTTTGGACGGCCCAATCAGAAGCAAGCATCTGGGAGTTACAAGTCAATTGATTCATGGCATTAAACACACGAAACTCCTCCCATCCTGGCGATTAAAGGAGATTAAATGCCCTCAATCTCCTCTGGCCAATCAGTAGCCAAGAAAAAGGAGTTACAAAATAAAGGAATTAAATCCTGTAACTTCTCCCATTATGCGGCTTAATGACAATAAAAGCCCATAAACCCTCCTAAATGGCTACCAAAAAGCTTATAAATAGGAGAGCACTCCAAGAAGAAAAGATAGCACGATAGACTGCAGAAAATCCGAAAATTCAGACAGAAAAAGGCATCAGAAATCTAAGAGAAAGAAAGAGAGAAAACTCTGCGGAAGTTCTATACTGACCACCGCTATAAGGTGACAAAAGTCCCTTGGGGGGTACCCCCCAAGGTCCTTGCCTTCTCCTTCTGCCTCCAATGGCTTAGACGTGGCTTTTGAGCCCGTCTACTTAGTTTTTTATTGGACATAGGACCTCCTTTTGGTCTTTGTCCTCTAAAAACCTAAGGTTATAGCCAAGCCAGCGAATCAAGAGCATCCTCTGTTCTCATCTGCATGGATGATGGCGAAGTCCACACATGGCTGGCGACCGTCAATCTGAACGAGTCCCCCATAATCTCCTGAGAAGTTAGATCCCCCTTTTCTTGCTTTTCATTGTAGTTTGTATTTTTCCAAAAGAGACAAAAATCACAACTCTTGCCTTTCATTATTAATAAGAACTGTAAATCGGCTATAAACGCCAAAATCAGCTATAAACGCCAAAAATCGGCTATAAAACCCAAAATCGGCTATAAATGCCAAAAAAATCGCCTTTCAAGCTAAATCAAGAAAATGTCTCTTTTTTTAAATATATGTGCAATGGAAAACTTGAAAGAAGTTGATTTCCTTTTTACTTGCGAAGGTCGATCTTCGGATCACCACTTGTAACTCCAAGTAAAATAGAAAATCTGGCACACCCACACAAAAAAATGTTGATGCACGCCTCTGCCCCCCGGTTACGAAAGGGTCGGACCCAACGGACTCCCACGTCCGCCGACCTCTGTAGAACCGAGCAGAAGCGTTGTTCCATCAGAGATGGCATAGGTATTCTCTCTTTTATTTTTCACATGGCCGGTCAAACTACAAGGCCACTTTTCCCTTTGTGTTATTTGTTGTGCATATAAAAATAATGCAGTCTACAAGGGCCTACAGGTTCCTATTACTCCTAGATGATACACAAACAGCAGAAGGGCCAGGGACCATATCTGCTACTGTCAACATCAAATCAGGCTAAAAATGAGTAATCTAACTACACATGCTAAAATTCCACTGGTCGTTTATTTTGATTTTAGTAGCAGAAAGAATGAATAATAGCAAATCCATGTCCTAACAATCTTCCTTACAATGGTTATGAGAAGACGGATGATCCGGTTTGATGGGCTAATTGAGAAATGATGAGGATAATAATCCCCATCCAATTTGGCGACCTCAAGAGTGCAAATTGTTGTGCTGTGATGTCTTTCAAAATTATTTTGAAAGAGGTAACATAAATATATTAATAAGAAAAGATGAATACAAAAATACAAACATGTGATGAAGATGATAGCATCATAGAAAATATGTTGAATATTGGCAAAGCAGCCGGTGTCTCCTTCGGTGGAAATAATGCTGACATGTGTTAAAGCTGACATGTGTTCCATTAAAGGTTTTCAGAATAAGGACCGCAAGGGGAAAAGTCTAAAACTAAAGCTAGAGGGAAAGGAAAACAAAAGTTACAAAACTTACGTAGTTCAAACAAATGATGACTGGATGTCAGGGTTCAAAGAGAAGGGGACTATGGCAGCGGTGCAATGTTTTTTCTTTTTAATCCCCTTTCAAAGGGTTACTAGTGGAGGGATGTGAATATTTATACTAGTATTTTCTTTGGGGGTTTTGGATGTGGTTCTAGCTTAGTGGTTTGTTATTAGCCTCTTGGTGGGCTGGTGCTTTTTCGTTTCCTTTGTTTGACTTGTTCACTTGTTTGGTTCAATGTCATTTTGTAGAAATAAAATCATTACCACTTCAAAAGGAAAAGAAAAAAGAAAAAAAAAATCTTGGACCATACACCTAATTTGAATAACCACCTCATCCAAAAAAAGCTCTACACCTTTGATTGATAACTACAAATACAATTATTTAACTATTCGAGAAAATAAGTTAGTAAACAAACATCACTACAACCAAAAGTCAAGAGAACATTGGCTATGGGATCATTTTGGGACATTCCTATCCACGGTATGGAACAAATATTATACCTCAGCATCACTTTAAGGTGGGGCCAACAGGAAACCGTACATTCCAAAGGCTTACAAAACCTTCTCTTTTTTTTTTGGCACATTTAATATTTTACTTAGGGAAAAGAAATGCTTTCCTTATAGAAGAAATCTTGGAGACCCTATGTAGATCTCTACCCTTAACCCATTAGTCCTTCACCCCTTTGATAAACCACCTTAAAAGGAATCCATTTTTATACATCAAATTGAATGTGATATGCATATGTATGATATATATATAGAGAGAGAGATAGCCCCAGTTGTGACATATGCAACATTTGTGGGAGTCACAGTTGCACTAATTCCATCACTTCCAGCTCTTGATTCAGAAGTTATTGTTGGAAAAATGGCTAAGAGAACCCACCTTTAGGCTATCTTTGGGCCAAACTAAAAGTGGGACCCACTTATAGTTTTAGGTGAGAATACATGGGAATGTAATCTACTCCATGAGTAGACTAATGACATGTATTGGGTTGCTCTAATCCATTAAGGAGTGAATGAGAAATTGCCTCCTAAACACCACTACTTGAACATGTTAAACATGGAAAGGAAGTGGTGAACTTGCTTCCCACATCGCTTGGGAGCAAAAGACTCTTTGGGTATAAATATACATACATTGGTTGTATAAAATGAGCCCCAAGGGGCATCCCACTTTTGTGGAGGAGGGATGACGTAGATCTTTGTTGGGTCACCACCACACGCGCGCGCGCGCTCCCCGCCCCGCCCCGACCCGGACCTGGGCCTGGGCCTGGGCTTCACGCGCGGGTCGGGCCTGGCTCGGCCCACTACCCATTATTAATTTTTTGGAGAAATTTTTATTAAAATAATAATTTCTTTTTTGGATTTAAATGGGGTGTGTCCAAGAGGTGTGTGTCCTTTCATTTGTGAAAGGGTGTGTCCAAAGAAGAAGCATCTGTTCACTGAACAGTCACTGTTCTGAACAGATGCAACTCCATTGAAAGGTTTCCTGCAGCAGTCTATTTAAACTCTCAATCCCATTGGTTTTTTCATTCAATCAATTCACTTGCATTCAATCACATTTGCTCACTGAGTCTGAGTCTGAGTCAAGAAGAGAGAGTACTGTTGCACACTTCTGGTTCGCCTGTCACACAGTTTGCAGTGCTGCTACTGTGTGTGTTGATCATTGTATCCTGGGAGATAGACGCCATTAAAGCCCGTTAGCACCGTTGCGGGGGCGAATTTTGTCTTAAGGACATAGTGTTAAACACTAGCCTTGATCTGCCTTCTACTGCGAATTTCTAAGTTTCGTAAAAGACAACAACGAAGTACTGTTATTCTGCCTTCAAACAGTAAGAGAATTTCAATTCAAAGATTACTTTCTGTAACTCTATTTTACTGTTGCTATTGTGAGGATCTGTTTCCTAAATACTGAATTACTTATCTGTGTACTCGGGACAACAATCTTAAGACAAAAATTCTTTTCTTCTTTCTCTGAGTACACTCTGTTATAAGATTTAAATCAGTATTTCTGGTCTCGATTTCTGTTAGTCTTACTGCTGGTTTCTGCTTCTTCTTTTCGGAAACTAGTCAAGTAAAACTGAGTATCTCTATCTGTTTACAGTAAGCAGACCTGTAGTCTGTTCTGTAACTTTTCTGTACTAAACCTCTTCGTGTTGCTTGTTTACAGTAACCAGACCTATAGTCTGTTCTGTAACTTTTCTGTAAGTAACCACTTCGAAGTTGCTTGTTTACAGTAACCAGACCTATAGTCTGTTCTTAACTTTTCTGTAAGTAACCACTTCGAGTTACTGTTTACATTAATTCTGTAAAATTCTTTGTGCTGTATACAGTTATGGGTATTGAGAAGAATACTCCAGTCACTACCCATGGCCCTGTTTTGGTGAACCATGGGGAGAAACCTGAGAAGTTCAATGGTACAGAGTTTAAGAGATGGCAACAGAAAATGTTGTTTTATCTCACTACCCTGAACTTGGCTAGGTTCCTCCATGAAGAAGCTCATGCTTTAAAAGAAGATGAGACAGACAAGCAAGTTGTTGCTGCTGTAGATGCTTGGAAGCATGCTGACTTCCTCTGTCGAAACTATATACTCAATGGACTAGATAACACATTATATAATGTGTATTGTTCATTGAAGACTGCTAAGGAATTATGGGATTCACTTGACAAAAAGTACAAGACTGAAGATGCCGGAATGAAGAAGTTCGTTGTTGGCAGATTCCTTGACTACAAGATGAGTGATTCCAAGGCAGTAATCAATCAAGTTCAGGAACTTCAAGTCATTCTCCATGAAATTCATGCAGAAGGAATGTCTCTTAGTGAGTCTTTCCAAGTGGCAGCAATCATTGAAAAATTGCCACCACTTTGGAAGGATTTTAAGAACTACCTTAAGCATAAGCGAAAGAAGATGAGACTTGAAGACCTGATTGTCAGATTGAGGATAGAGGAAGACAATCGTGCATCTGAGAAAAAAAGCAGGAAAAACCTTCACTGAAGCTAAGGCTAATGTGGTGGAACATGGGCAGAACCCCAAGAAGAGGAAGAACCCTTCCAATGGTCAAAGACAAGGTCCCAAGGACAACAAGAAGTTCAAAGGGAATTGCTATGTGTGCGACAAACCAGGCCACCGTGCTAAGGACTGTCGTAAACGCAAGGACCAAGGAAATACAAGTAAGAAACCAGCGCAGGCCAACATGACAGAAATGGACAATCTCTCCACTGATGTTTCAGACATCAATCTTTCTGCTGTGGTCTCAGAAGTCAATCTGGTTGGCAACACCAGAGAATGGTGGGTGGACACTTGGGCCACTCGACATGTCTGCTCCAATAAAGATATGTTCTCCACTTATCATGCTACAAATGGAGAACAACTCTTCATGGGCAACTCTGCTTCTTCTAAGGTTGAAGGCCAGGGACAGGTGGTATTGAAAATGACTTCTGGAAAGGAACTCACCCTCAACAATGTGCTGCATGTACCTGATATTCGTAAGAATCTGGTATCAGGCTCACTACTGAGTAAGAAGGGTTTTAAACTTGTATTTGAGTCGGATAAGTTTATCCTCACCAAATCTGGGATGTACGTGGGAAAGGGATATTTGAGCGATGGGCTCTTTAAAATGAATGTAATGACCATTGTACCTAATAAGAAAAACTCTTCTGCTTATATGCTTGAGTCTTCTAATGTGTGGCATGGTAGATTAGGTCATGTTAACTATGATGCATTGCGTAGATTAGTTAATATGGAATGTTTGCCTAAATGCAGTCTTGATTCAAATATCAAATGCGAAACATGTGTCGAAGCTAAACTCACTAGAACTTCTTTTCATTCAATTGAACGAACTTCTGAACCTCTTCAGTTAATTCATTCTGATATATGTGACCTCAAGTTTGTTCAAACTAAAGGTGGTATGAAATATTTTCTTACATTCATTGATGATTGCACAAGATACTGTTATGTTTACTTACTGAGAAGTAAAGATGAGGCCTTGGAAATGTTCAAACATTACAAGAATGAGGTTGAGAATCAACTTGAGAAGAAAATCAAGGTGATAAGAAGCGATAGAGGAGGTGAATACGAATCACCTTTTGGTGAATTTTGTTCACAGCATAGTATTATACACCAAACTACCGCTCCTTATTCACCTCAGCAAAATGGTGTTGCTGAAAGGAAAAACAGAACTTTAAAAGAAATGATGAATGCTATGTTAATAAGTTCTGGATTACCTCAAAATTTGTGGGGGGATGCTATACTCTCCGCAAATTATATTCTTAACCGAATACCTCAAAAGAAAACCAATAAGACCCCTTACGAGTTGTGGAAAGGCAGAATGCCTACTTACAAATACTTGAAAGTGTGGGGGTGTTTGGCTAAAGTGGCGGTTCCTACACCTAAAAAGGTTAAAATAGGACCAAAGACAGTTGACTGTGTTTTCATTGGGTATGCTCATAATAGCAGTGCGTATCGGTTTGTAATTCACAAATCTGAGATTCCTGATATGCATCCTAACACTATTATTGAGTCAAGGAATGCATCGTTCTTTGAACACGTATTTCCTAATAAACCCTCGCAGGAATCAAGTTCTCTTAAACGAACTCAAGATACTGCTAATAGCAGTGAACAAAACCAACAAGAGATTGATGAACCTAGACGGAGTAAGAGGGCTAGAACATCAAAAACATTTGTTCCAGATTTTCTAACACTTTTGTTAGAAGATGAGCCTCAAAGCTTTAAAGCAGCGGTGTCCTGTCCCGAGGCACAATATTGGAAAGAGGCAATAAACAGTGAAATTGAATCCATTTTGCAAAATCATACGTGGGAACTAGTGGATCTTCCACAAGGCTGCAAAACTCTTGGGTGCAAGTGGATATTCAAGAGAAAGATGAAAACAGATGGATCAATTGAAAAATACAAAGCCAGGCTTGTTGTTAAAGGGTACAGACAAAAAGAAGGCTTGGATTATTTCGACACTTATTCACCAGTTACGAGGATAACATCCATTCGAATGTTAATTGCAATTGCTGTGATATACAATTTCGAGATACATCAAATGGATGTAAAGACCGCTTTCTTAAATGGTGAATTAGATGAGGAAATATATATGGAACAACCCGAAGGGTTTAATGCTCCAGGACAAACTAAGAAAGTTTGTCGACTTGTCAAATCTCTATATGGATTAAAACAAGCACCAAAGCAATGGCATGAGAAATTTGACAGTTTGATGATGTCAAATGGGTTTAAGATCAATGAATGTGACAAGTGTGTATATGTCAAGAGCACTAACAATGGCTGTGTCATTATTTGCTTATATGTTGATGATTTGCTGATTATGGGTAGTAATGATGAAAGCATTCAAGCTACCAAGCGAATGCTAAACAATAAGTTTGATATGAAAGATATGGGTGTTGCCGATGTCATACTTGGAATAAAAATTTCTAAATCATCGGATGGACTGATATTATCTCAATCTCACTATATTGAGAAAATACTCCAGAAATATAATCAAGATAATAGCAGTCCAGCGAGAACACCTATAGATATTTGTATCCATCTATCCAAAAATACTGGAAAAGGCATATCACAATGCGAATATGCGCAAATAATTGGGAGCCTAATGTATGTCATGAATTGCACTCGTCCTGACATTGCATATGCTGTTAGTAAACTGAGTAGATACACAAGTAACCCAGGATCAGGCCATTGGAAGGCCATAGTCAGGGTTTTAAGATATTTAAAATACACCCAAAACTATGGATTGCATTACTCGAGATATCCAGCAGTACTTGAAGGCTACTGTGATGCCAACTGGATATCAGATACCAATGATTCCAAATCCACAAGTGGATATCTATTCACACTTGGTGGTGCAGCGGTATCATGGAAATCTTCTAAACAAACTTGCATTGCTAGATCCACTATGGAATCTGAGTTTATTGCACTGGATAAAGCTAGCGAAGAAGCTGAATGGCTTCGTCAATTCCTAGAAGATATTCCAATGTGGTCAAAACCTGTGCCTCCTATCTGCATTCACTGCGATAGTCAATCAGCAATTGGAAGGGCGCAGAATCACATATATAACGGTAAGTCTCGACATATTCGTCGGAGACATAATACCGTGAGACAACTGCTCTCTAATGGCATTATGACTATTGAGTACATAAAGTCCATGGATAACATTGCGGATCCCTTTACCAAAGGTTTAGCGAGAGAGCAAGTAAATCGTTCATCGAGGGGAATGGGCTTAAAGCCTATGAATGAAAAGTCGCCATAATGGCAACCCAACCTAGCTGACTGGAGATCCCAAGATCTAGGTTCAAAGGGACAACCGAATTGTGTGTGACTTAACGATATCACTATGGAGATAATATCTCCTGCTCATTCCTATAATAATAATAGTGATACCTGTAGCGAAAATTAGGGTAAGCAAGGCTTTTAATGATTCTTATATCTTGACTAATCAAGTGGGGTATAGCAGGATACTCTTAATAAGAATCACCTATGTGAGTGTGAACTGGGCCGTTTCTATGAGAATAGTAAGGCTAAATTCTCTAAAGCACTCATGAAAACCAGGCATTGTTCAGGGCCAAAATGAACACAATCATTAGAACCAACTGTGTCCGGGAAGATTCTGTGTGAACTCTATTGTCTCGGTTTATGTAAAAGGTTGAGCAGTTCAAGACATCATGTTCACTGTTCGACCAGTAAATTCGATAGTACTTCACAAGGGAAGGTTCAAGGCCACAAGCTACCTTTCTCTATACAGAAAATTTTCAATTGTACTCTCTCTGTGTGTCTGCATATCATTTCATTGCTTTCAGTTAATTTCATTCATGTGGGGGATTGTTGGAAAAATGGCTAAGAGAACCCACCTTTAGGCTATCTTTGGGCCAAACTAAAAGTGGGACCCACTTATAGTTTTAGGTGAGAATACATGGGAATGTAATCTACTCCATGAGTAGACTAATGACATGTATTGGGTTGCTCTAATCCATTAAGGAGTGAATGAGAAATTGCCTCCTAAACACCACTACTTGAACATGTTAAACATGGAAAGGAAGTGGTGAACTTGCTTCCCACATCGCTTGGGAGCAAAAGACTCTTTGGGTATAAATATACATACATTGGTTGTATAAAATGAGCCCCAAGGGGCATCCCACTTTTGTGGAGGAGGGAGGACGTAGATCTTTGTTGGGTCACCACCGGGTCACCACCACGCGCGCGCGCCCCGCCCCGCCCCGCCCCGACCCGGACCGGGCCTGGGCTTGGGCTTGGGCTTCACGCGCGGGTCGGACCTGGCTCGGCCCACTACCCATTATTAATTTTTTGGAGAAATTTTTATTAAAATAATAATTTCTTTTTTGGATTTAAATGGGGTGTGTCCAAGAGGTGTGTGTCCTTTCATTTGTGAAAGGGTGTGTCCAAAGAAGAAGCATCTGTTCACTGAACAGTCACTGTTCTAAACAGATGCAACTCCATTGAAAGGTTTCCTGCAGCAGTCTATTTAAACTCTCAATCCCATTGGTTTTTTCATTCAATCAATTCACTTGCATTCAATCACATTTGCTCACTGAGTCTGAGTCAGAGTCAAGAAGAGAGAGTACTGTTGCACACTTCTGGTTCGCCTGTCACACAGTTTGCAGTGCTGCTACTGTGTGTGTTGATCATTGTATCCTGGGAGACAGACGCCATTAAAGCCCGTTAGCACCGTTGCGGGGGCGAATTTTGTCTTAAGGACATAGTGTTAAACACTAGCCTTGATCTGCCTTCTACTGCGAATTTCTAAGTTTCGTAAAAGACAACAACGAAGTACTGTTATTCTGCCTTCAAACAGTAAGAGAATTTCAATTCGAAGATTACTTTCTGTAACTCTATTTTACTGTTGCTATTGTGAGGATCTGTTTCCTAAATACTGAATTACTTATCTGTGTACTCGGGACAACAGTTATAGGATATTCACCAGGCACATCTGAAACAACTACGACATAACCATCCTGGAAAGAAATATAATAAATACATACTAAAACGAAATAAAATGTCAAGAAAATCAAATTGATAGTTTAATTTACCCTAGTATATTAATACCTACCCCCCCCCCCCCCCCCAAAGGAGAAATTGGTGCCCCCAGATTTCCAATGACAAGAAATGACATTAAGAAAATGCCATTTAAATAATTCTCCATACAAGACAGTAATTTCTCCAATTCCTCAGACAATTACAGGATTTTCCAGGGGAAAGTGTAACACAATGTACCATAAGATTTTAATAGCTTTACCGGTTTCTCAACTATTAACTAATGAGTCAAAACAAATAATGATTAATAGATAGATATGTAGGTGGTTGTGGGTTGTTAAAGGTAACTCAAACCAGTATATAAGGAAACCTCATAATCTGCTAATGTAACAACGTATATGATACTAAACACTTAAGGGTCGTTAGTCTTTGCAAAGAATAGAGTGTTGAGAATAATAATGCATCTAAAATGGTATTACCTCATTTCAATTTTCATTCTCTAGGATGAGGAAGTAGGAACAAACGAGAAGAGATGAAAAAGGAAAAGAGACAATGGTTTTTAAACTTGGCGAAAACCAAGTCATGATGCCCGATACCATGAAGTTTATGGCCATGACTGATACGATTTTACATGTTTAGACCGAAATGTATAATGCATTAAAATTTTGTAATTCCATTCTCACCATCTTTGTATTCTATGTTGTTATTTATTTTCATCAGCAAAATCATTTTATTTTATTTTTAATTTTGCCGACGAAAATTCTCATCGGCAAAATCATTTTATTTTGTTTTTGAATTTTTATTTTTAATTTTGTCGACGAAAATTTTCGTCGGCAAAATCATTTTTTTTTTGAATTTTTTTTTATTTTGCCGACGAAAATTTTCATCGTCAAAGGCCTTTTTTTTTATATTATATATATTTTTTCATTATTATTTTCCTGTAAACCTGTTTATACACTGTATCAAAAATAAACCTGTTCATATACTTATATTCAACATAAGAAATGCAATGAAACAAAAGTTACTAAATAAACAAACAACCATCTCCATTTTTCATTAAATTATTCATCTCATTAAACAAATATTACAATCAATAATGATTCCGTCTCATATAAATGTCCAATATACACATATATATATATATACAAATAAATCGAAAAGAAGTCTTACACCCCCACAAGTCTGCAACCGACCCCAAAGCGTCCATCAATCTGCAATGACAAAAAAAACATTTTACACTTTTCAATGAATTAAATTATAAATGAAACATAAACATGTATATATAAAACTTTTCCTAAGTTTTTCGGTGGACTTTTTTCGAGCTTAAGTGTTGACAATCAGGCGGTTTTTCCGTCTAATTTGTTAACTAGAAGTCTGATTCACTAACCGTCAGTTCCAACAAGTAACTTTGGCATTGAACAAGGTATCCGTGCTGATTTCTGGGCCGTTCGATGGCCGTTTCCCGTTTTCAACCTACGATGGCCTATTTTCGAGACTAAGTGTTCCAAATTAAACGTTTTTATGTCCAATTCTCTAACCGGAAGTCCTATTTGAGAACCGTCAGTTCCAACAAGTTACTCCACCCTCGAGCGAAGTGCTCGTGCCGGCTTTCGATTTTTCCCGCAGCCGTTTCCCATTCCGGGCCCCAGACGGGCCGTTTTCGAGCCTAAGTGTTGAAAAATCACATATTTCACTCATAATTCTATAACCCGGAGTCCTATTTGCGAACTGTCAGTTCCTACAGGTTACTCTACCCTTGAGCGATGTGCTCGTACTGGTTTCCGATTTTTCCCACGGCCGTTTCCCATTCCGGGCCCCCGGCGGGCCGTTTTTGAGCCTAAGTGTTGGAAAATCCCATGTTTCGCTCGTAATTTTCTAACCGGGAGTCCTCTTTGCGATCCGTCAGTTCCTACAGGTTACTCTACCCTCGAGTGAAGTGCTCCTGCCAGTTTCCTATTTTTCCTTGGACCGTTTCCCATTCCGGACCCCCAGCCGGCCGTTTTCGAGCCTAAGTGTTAGAAAATCTCATGTTTCGCTCATAATTCTCTAACCGGGAGTCCTATTTGCGAACTGTCAGTTCCAACAGGTTACTCAACCTTGGAGCGAAGTGCTCGTGCCGGTTTCCTATTTTTCCTTGGACCGTTTCATGTTCCGGACCCCTGGCAGGCCATTTTCGAGTCTAAGTGTTGGAAAATCCAATATTTCGCTCATAATTCTCTAACCGGGAGTCCTATTTGTGAACCGTCAGTTCCTACAAGTTACTCTACCCTCGAACAAAGTGCTCGTGCTAGTTTTCAATTTTTCCCGCGACCGTTTCCCTTTCGGGGCATCCGGCGGGCCGCTTTCAAGCCTAAGTGTTGGAAAATTTCATATTTCGCTCGTAATTCTCTAACCGGGAGTCCTACTTGTGAACCGTCAGTTCCTACAGGTTACTCTACCCACGATCGAAGTGCTCGTGCCGATTTCCTATTTTTCCTTGGAACGTTTCCCGTTCCAAACCCCCGGCAGGCCGTTTTCGAGCCTAAGTGTTGGAAAATCCCATGTTTCGCTTGTAATTCTTTAACCGGGAGCCCTATTTGCGAACCGTCAGTTCCTTCTAGTTACTCTACCGTCAAGCGAAGTGCTGGTGCGGGTTTCCAATTTTTCCCGTGGCCGTTTCCCATTCTGGGCCCCTGGCGGGCCATTTTCGAGCCTAACGGTTGGAAAATCCCATATTTTGCTCGCATTTCTCTAACTGGGAGTCCTATTTGTGAACCGTCATTTCCTACAGGTTACGCTACCCTCAAGCGAAGTTCTCATGCCAGTTTTCAAATTTTCCCGTGGCCGTTTTCCATTTCGGGCCACCAGCGGGCCGTTTTCGAGCCCAAGTGTTGGAAAATCCCATATTTTGCTTGAAATTCTCTATCCGGGAGTCCTATTTGTGAACCGTCAGTTCCTACAGCATACTATACCCTTGAGCGAAGTGCTCATGCCGGTTTCCGATTTTTCTCAAGGCCGTTTTCCGTTCCGGGACCCGGCGGGCCATTTTTTGAGCCGAGGTGTTGGAAAATCCCATATTTCGGACGTAATTCTCTAACAGAGAGTCCTATTTGCGAACCGTCAGTTCCTACAGGTTACTCTACCCTTAAGCGAAGTGCTCGTGCCAGTTTCGAAATTTTTTGGAAATGTTTCCCCATTCCGGATAACCGGAGGGCCGTTTTCGAGCCTAGGTGTTGGAAAATCCTATGTTTCGGTCGTAATTCTTTCACTGGGAGTCCTATTTACGAACCGTCAGTTCCTACAAGTTACTCTACCCTCGAGCGAAGTGCTCGTGCCGGTTTCCTATTTTTCCTTGGACCGTTTCCTATTCCAGACCCCCGGCCGGCCGTTTTCGAGCCTCAATGTTGGAAAATCCCATATTTCAATCGGAATTCTCTAACAGGATGTCCTATTTGCGAACCGTCTGTTCCTAGAGGTTACTCTACCCTCGAGCGAGGCACTCATGCTGGTTTCTAATTTTTCCTTGGACCGTTTCCCATTCCGGACCCCCGGCAGGCCGTTTTTAAGCTTAAGTGTTGGAGAATCCCATGTTTCACTCGTAATTCTCTAATCGGGAGTCCTATTTGTATACCGTTAGTTCGTACAGGTTACTTTACCCTCGAGCAAAGTGCTCGTGCCGGTTTCCGATTTTTCCTTGGACCGTTTCCCGTTCCGGGCCCCCGGCTGTCCTGTTTTCGAGCCAAGTGTTGGAAAATCCCATGTTTCGCTTGTAATTCTCTAACCTAGAGTCTTATTTGCGAACCATCAGTTCCTACAGGTTACTCTACCCTCGAGAGAAGTGCTCGTACCGAATTTTCCAGCAACCGTTTCCCGTTTCGGGCCCCTGGCTGGCCATTTTCGAGCCAAGTGTTGGAAAATCCCAAGTTTCGCTCGTAATTATCTAACCGGTAGTCCTATTTGCGAACCGTCAGTTCCTACAGGTTACTCTACCCGCGAGCGAAGTGCTTGTGGCGGTTTCCTATTTTTCCTTGGACCGTTTACCGTTCGGGCCCCCGGCCGGCCGTTTTCGAGCCTAAGTATTGGAAAATCCCATGTTTCACTCGTAATTCTCTAACTGGGAGTTCTATTTGCGAACTGTCAGTTCCTACAGGTTACTCTACCCTAGATCGAAGTGTTCGTGCCAATTTCCTATTTTTCCTTGGACCGTTTCCCGTTCCAGACCCCCGGCAGGCCTTTTCGAGCCCAAGTGTTGGAAAATCCCATGTTTCGCTCGTAATTCTCTAATCGGGAGTCCTATTTACGAACCGTCAGTTCCTACAGGTTACTCTATCCTCGACTAAAGTGCTCGTGCCGGTTTCCGATTTTTCCCACGGCCGTTTCCCGTTCTGGGCCCCCGGCAGTCTATTTTCGAGCCTAAGTGTTGGAAAATCCCATGTTTCGCTCATAATTCTCTTACCGGGAGTCCCATTTGCGAACCGTCAGTTCCTACAGGTTACTCTACCCTCGAGCGAAGTGCTCGTGCCAGTTTCCAAGTTTTCATTGGACTGTTTCCCATTCTGGGCCCCTGGCGGGCCATTTTCGAGCCTAGGTGTTGGAAAATCCCACGTTTCGCTGGTAATTCTCTAACCGGAAGTCCTATTTACGAACCATTAGTTACTACAGGTTACTCTACCCTCGACTGAAGTGCTCGTGCCAGTTTCCAATTTTTCCCGCAGCCGTTTCCCGTTCTAGGGCCCCGGCGGGCCATTTTCGAGTCTAAGTGTTGGAAAATCCCATGTTTCGTTTGTAATTCTCTAACCGGGAGTCCTATTTGTGAATAGTCAGTTCCTACAGTTTACTATACCCTCGAGTGAAGTGATCTTACCGGTTTCTGAATTTTCCCACGGCCGTTTTCCATTCCGGGCCCCCGGCGGGCCGTTTCGACCCTATGTGTTGGAAAATCCCATGTTTCGCTCGTAATTCTCTTACCAGGAGTCCCATTTGCGAACCGTCAGTTCCTACAGGTTACTCTACCCTCGAGCGAAGTGCTCGTGCTAGTTTCTGAGTTTTCCCACTGACGTTTTCTGTTCTGGGCCCCAGCGGGCCATTTTCGAGACTAAGTGTTGGATAATCCCATATTTCGCTCATAATTCACTAACTGGAAGTTCTATTTATGAACCATCAGTTCCTACAGGTTACTCTACCCTCGAAAGAAGTGCTCATACCGGTTTCCTATTTTTCCTTAGACCGTTTCCCATTCCGGACTCCCGGCGGGCCGTTTTTGAGCCTAAGTGTTGGAAAATCCCATGTTTCGCTCGTAATTCTCTAACCGGGAGTCCTATTTGCGAACCGTCAGTTCCTACAGGTTACGCAACCCTCGAGCGAAGTGCTCGTGCCGGTTTCTGAATTTTCCAGTGGCCGTTTTCCATTTCGGGCCGCCAGCAGGCCGTTTTCGAGCCCAAGTGTTGGAAAATCCAATACTTTGCTCGAAATTCTCTAACCGGGAGTCCTATTTCTGAACCGTCTGTTTCTACAGCTTACCATACCCTCGAGCGAAGTGCTGGTGTCGGTTTACGAATTTTGCCATGGCTGTTTCCCGTTCTCGGCCCCGGCGGGCCGTTTTCTAGCCTAAATGTTGGAAAATACCATATTTCGCTCGGAATTCTCTAACCGCGAGTCCTATTTGCGAACCGTCAGTTCCTTCAGGTTACTCTACCATTGAGCTAAGTGCTCATGCCGGTTTCCAATTTTTCTCAAGGCCGTTTCCCGTTCCGGGACCCGGCGGGCCGTTTTTCGAGCCTAAGTGTTGGAAAATCCCATATTTCGATCTTAATTCTCTAACAGGGAGTCCTATTTGTGAACCATCAGTTCCTAAAGGTTAGTCTACCCTCGAGCGAAGTGCTCGTGCCGGTTTCCGAATTTTCCAGCGGGACGTTTTCGAGCCCAAGTGTTGGAAAATCCCATATTCTGCTCGAAGTTCTCTAACCGGGAGCTTACTATACCCTTGAGCGAAGTGCTCATGCCGGTTTCCGATTTTTCTCAAGGCCGTTTCGAGTTCCGAGATTCGGCGGGCCGTTTTTTGAGCCTACATGTTGGAAAATCCCATATTTCACTTGTAATTCTCTAACAGGGAGTCCTATTTGCGGACTGCCAGTTCCTACAGGTTACTCTACCCTCGAGCGAAGTGCTCGTGCCAGTTTCCAAATTTTCCGGAAACGTTTCCCTGTTCCGGGCAACCGGATGGCCGTTTTCGAGCCTAGGTGTTGGAAAATCCTATGTTTCGGTGGTAATTTTCTAACCGGGAGTCCTATTTGTGAACCATCAGTTCCTACAAGTTACTCTACCCTCGAGCGAAGTGCTCATGCCAGTTTCCTATTTTTCCTTGGACCATTTCCGGTTCCGGACCCCCAGTTGGCCGTTTTCGTTCCTAAGTGTTGGAAAATCCCATATTTCGCTTGTAATTCTCTAACCGGAAGTCCTATTTGCAAACTGTCAGTTCCTACAGGATACTCTACCCTCGAGCGAAGCACTAGTGCTGGTTTCCAATTCTTCCTTGCACCGTTTCCCGTTTCGGACCCCCGGCGGGCCATTTTTGAGCCGAAGTGTTGGAAAATCCAATGTTTCGCTCGTAATTCTTTAATCGGGTGTCCTATTTGTGAACCGTCAGTTCCTATAGGTTACGCAACCCTCGAGCGAAGTGCTCGTGCCGGTTTTCGAATTTTTCCACTACCGTTTTCCATTCCGGGCCGCCAGCAGGCCATTTTCGAGCGAAGTGCTCGTGCCGGTTTCTGAATTTTTCCATGGCTGTTTCCTGTTCCGGGCCCCGGCGTGCTGTTTTCGATCCTAAGTATTGGAAAATACCATATTTCACTCGGAATTCTCTAACCGCAAGTCCTATTTACAAACCGTCAGTTCCTTCAAGTTACTCCACCTCGAGCGAAGTGCTCATGCCGGTTTCCAATTTTTCTCAAGGCCGTTTCCCATTCCGGGACCCGGCGGGCCGTTTTTCGAGCCTAAGTGTTGGAAAATCCCATATTTCGATCGTAATTCTCTAACAAGGAGTCCTATTTGTGACCTGTCATTTCCTATAGGTTACTCAATCCTCGAGCGAAGCGCTCGTGCCAATTTTCTGTTTTTCGTTTGAGCATTTCCCATTCCGGACCCCCGGCAGGCCATTTTCGAGCCTAAGTGTTGGACAATCCCATGTTTCGCTCGTAATTCTCAAACCGGGAGTCCTAATTGCGAACTGCCAATTCCTCTACCCTCGTCTAAGGTGCTCGTGCCGTTTACCGAATTTTCAGGCAGCCGCTTCCCATTTCGGGCCCCCTGCGGGCCGTTTTCGAGCTTAAGTGTTGGAAAATCCAATGTTTCGCCCGTAATTCTCTAACCGGTAGTCCTATTTGCGAACTGCTAGTTCTTACAGGTTACTCTACTCTCGAGCAAAGTGCTCATGTCGGTTTCCTATTCTTCCTTGGACCGTCTCCCGTTCCGGACCCCCGGCCGACCATTTTCGAGCCTAAGTGTTGGAAAATGCCATGTTTCGCTCGTAATTCTCTAACCGGGAGTCCTATTTGTGAATCGACAGTTCCTATAGGTTACTCTACCCTCGTGTAAGGTGCTCGTGCTGTTTGACGAATTTTCAGGCAGCCGTTTCCCATTTCGGGCCCCCGGCGGGCCGTTTTCGAGCCTAAGTGTTGGAAAATCCCATGTTTCGCTCGTAATTCTCTAACCGGTAGTCTTATTTGCGAACCGTCAGTTCCTACAGGTTTCTCTACTCTCGAGCAAAGTGCTCATGTTAGTTTCCTATTCTTCCTTGGACCATCTCCCATTCCGGACCCCCGACCGACCGTTTTCGAGCCTAAGTGTTGGAAAATGCCATGTTTCGCTCGTAATTCTCTAACCGGGAGTCCTATTTGTGAATCGACAGTTCCTACATGTTAGTCTACCCTCGAGTGAAGTGCTCGTGCCGGTTTCTGATTTTTCCGACGGCCGTTCCCCATTTCGGGGCCCCGGCGGGCCGTTTTCGAGCCTAAGTGTTGGATAATCCCATGTTTCGAGCCTAATTCTCCAACCGGGAGTCCTATTTACGAACCGTCAGTTCCTATAGGTTACGCAGCCCTCGAGCGAATTGCTCGTGCCAGTTTCAGAATTTTCCAGCGGCCGTTTTTTGTTCCGGGGTGCCAACGGGCCGTTTTCAAGCCCAAGTGTGTGAAAATCTAATATTTTGCTCGAAATTCGCTAACTGGGAGTCCTATTTGCGAACCGTCCATTCCTACAACTTACTATACCCTCGAGCGAAGTGCTCGTGCTGGTTTCTGAATTTTCCCACGGCTGTTTCCCGTTCCGGGCCCTGACGGGCTGTTTTCGAGCCTAAGTGCTGGAAAATACCATATTTCGCTCGGAATTCTCTAATAGCGAGTCCGATTTGCGAACCCTCAGTTCCCTCAGGTTACTCTACCCTCGAGCGAAGTGCTCATGCCGGTTTCTGATTTTTCTCAAGGCCGTTTCCCTTTTCGGGATCCGGCGGGCCGTCTTTCGAGCCTAAGTGTTGGAAAATCCCATATTTCGATCGTAATTCTCTAACAGGGAGTTCTATTTGCAAACCTCCAGTTCCTAAAGGTTACTCTACCCTCAAACGAACTGCTCGTGCCGGTTTTCAAGTTTTTTGGAAACATTTCCCCATTTCGGACAACCGGAGGGCCGTTTTCGAGCCTACGTGTTGGAAAATCTTATGTTTCGGTCTTAATTCTCTAACCAGGAGTCCTATTTGCGAACCGTCAGTTCCTACAAGTTACTCTACCCTCGAGCGAAGTGCTCGTGCCAGTTTCCTATTTTTCCTTGGGCCATTTCCTATTCCGGACCCCCGGCGGGCCGTTTTCGAGCCTAAGTGTTGGAAAATCCCATGTTTCGCTCATAATTCTCTAACCGGAAGTCTTATTTGCGAACCATCAGTTCCTACAGGTTACTCTACCCTCGAGCAAAGCGCTCGTACCGATCTCCTATTTTTCATTTGAGCGTTTCCCATTCCAGACCCCCGCCCGGCCGTATTCGAGCCTAAGTGTTGGAAAATCCCATTTTTCGCTCGTAATTCTCTAACCGGGAGTCCTATTTACGAACCGTCAGTTGCTACAGGTTACTCTACCCTCGTGCAAAGTGCTCCACGGTTTCTGAATTTCCAGGCAGCCGTTTCCCATTCCGGGCCCCCGACGGGCCGTTTTCGTGCCTAAGTGTTGGAAAATCCCTTGTTTCGCTCGTAATTCTCTAACCGGAAGTCCTATTTGTGAATCATCAGTTCTACAGGTTAGTCTATCCTCGAGCGAAGTGCTCGTGCCTGTTTCCTATTTTTCCTTGGACCGTTTCCGGTTCCGGACCCTCGGCCGACCATTTTCGAGCCTCAGTGTTGGAAAATCACATATTTCGCTCGTAATTCTCTAACCGGAAGTCCTATTTGCGAACTGTCAGTTCCTACAGATACTCTACCCTCGAGCGAAGCGCTAGTGCTGGTTTCCAATTTTTCCTTGGACCGTTTCCCATTCCGGACCCCCAGCAGCCCGTTTTCGAGCCTAAGTGTTGGAAAATCCAATGTTTTGCTCGTAATTCTCTTACCAAGAGTCCCATTTGCGAACCGTCAGTTCCGACAGGTAACTCTACCCTCGAGCGAAGTGCTCGTGCCGGTTTCCTATTTTTCCTAGGACCGTTTCCTATTCCAGACCCCCGGTGGGCCATTTTCGAGCCTAAGTGTTGGAAAATCCCATGTTTCGCTCGTATTTCTCTAATCGGGAGTGTTATTTGCGAACCGTCAGTTCCTACAGGTTACTCTACCCTCGAGCGAAGTGCTCGTGCCGGTTTTTGAATTTTCCAGCAGGACGTTTTCTAGCCAAAGTGTTGGAAAATCCATATTTTGCTCGAAATTCTCTAACCGGGAGTCCTATTTGCGATCAGTCAGTTCCTACAGCTTACTATACTCTCGAGCGAAGTGCTCATGCCGGTTTCCGATTTTTCTAAGGGCCGTTTCATTTTTTGTGCCTAAGTGTTGGAAAATCCCATATTTTGCTCGTAATTCTCTAACAGGGAGTCCTATTTGCGGACTATCAGTTCCTACAGGTTACTTTACCCTCGAGCGAAGTGCTCGTGCCGGTTTCCGAAATTTTCGGAAACGTTTCCCTGTTCGGGACAACCCAAGTGCCATTTTCGAGCCTAGGTGTTGGAAAATCCTATGTTTCGGTGGTAATTTTCTAGCCGGGAGACCTATTTGTGAACCATCGGTTCCTACAGGTTACTCTACCTCGAGCGAAGTGCTCGTGCCACTTTCCTATTTTTCCTTGGACCGTTTCCTGTTCCGGACCGCCGGCCGGCCGTTTTCGAGCCTCAGTGTTGGAAAATCCCATATTTCGCTCGTAATTCTCTAACCGGAAGTCCTATTAGCGAACCGTCAGTTCCTATAGGATACTCTACCCTCGAGTGAAGCGCTAGTACTTGTTTCCAATTTTTCCTTGGACCGTTTCCCATTCCGGACCCCCAGCAGCCCATTTTCGAGCCTAAGTGTTGGAAAATCCCATGTTTCGCTCGTAATTCTCTTACCAAGTGTCCCATTTGCTAACCGTCAGTTCCGACAGGTTAGTCTACTCTCGAGCGAACTGCTCATACCAGTTTATGAGTTTTCCCACGGCCGTTTCCCGTTCTGGGCCCCTGGCGGCCCGTTTTCGAGCCTTAGTGTTGGAAAATCCCATGTTTCGCTCGTAATTCTCTAACCCAAAGTCCTATTTGCGAACCGTCTGTTCCTACAGGTTACTCTACCCTCGAAATAAGTGCTCGTGCCTGTTTCCTATTTTTCCTTGGACCGTTTCCCATTTCAGACCCCCAGTGGGTCATTTTTGAGCCGAAGTGTTGGAAAATCCCATGTTTCGCTCGTAATTCTTTAATCGGGAGTCCTATTTGTGAACCGTCATTTCCTATAGGTTACGCAACCCTCGAGCGAAGTGCTCGTGCCGGTTTCCGAATTTTTCCGCGGCCGTTTTCTATTCTGGGCCGCCAGCGGGCCGTTTTCAAGTGAAGTGCTCGTGCCGGTTTTCAAATTTCCCACCGCTGTTTCCCGTTCCGGGCCCCTGGCGGGCCGTTTTCGAGCCTAAGTATTGGAAAATACCATATTTTGCTTGGAATTCTCTAACCGCGAGTCCTATTTGCAAACCGTCAGTTCCTTCAGGTTACTCCACCCTCGAGCGAAGTGCTCATGCCGGTTTCTGATTTTTCTCAAGGTCGTTTCTCGTTCCGGGACCCGGCGGGCCGTTTTTCGAGCCTAAGTGTTGGAAAATCCCATATTTCGATCGTAATTCTCTAACAGGGAGTCCTATTTGTGAACCGTCAGTTCCTAAAGGTTACTGTACCATCGAGCGAAGTCCTCGTGCCGGTTTCCGAGTTTTCAGGAAACGTTTCCCCGTTCCAGACCCCCGGCCGGCCGTTTTCGAGCCTAGGTGTTGGAAAATCCTATGTTTCGGTCGTAATTCTCTAACCGGAAGTCCTATCTATGAACCGTCAGTTCCTATAGGTTACTCAACCCTCGAGCGAAGCGCTCGTGCTGGTTTTGTATTTTTCGTTGGAGCGTTTCCCATTCTGGACCCCCGGCAGGCCATTTTCGAGCCTAAGTGTTGGACAATCCGATGTTTCGCTCGTAATTCTCTAACCGGGAGTCCTAATTGCGAACTGTCAGTTCCTATAGGTTACTCTACCCTCGTGTAAGGCTCGTTCCATTTTTTGAATTTTCAGGCAGCCGTTTCCCATTTCGGGCCCCCGGTGGGCCGTTTTCGAGCCTAAGTGTTGGAAAATCCCATGTTTTGCTCGTAATTCTCTAACCGGTAGTCCGATTTGCGAACCGTCAGTTCCTACAGGTTACTCTACTCTCGAGCACAGTGCTCATGCCAGTTTCCTATTCTTCCTTGGACCGTCTCCTGTTCCGGACCCCGGCCGGCCGTTTTCGAGCCTTCGTGTTGAAAAATCCCATGTTTCGCTCGTAATTCTCTAACCGGGAGTCCTATTTGTGAATCGACAGTTCCTACAAGTTACTCTACCCTCGAGTGAAGTGCTCGTGCCGGTTTCTAATTTTTCCCGCGCCCGTTCCCCGTTTCGGGGCCCCGGCGGGCCGTTTTCGAGCCTAAGTGTTGGATAATCCCATGTTTCGCTCGTAATTCTCTAACTGGGAGTCTTATTTGCGAACTATCAGTTCCTATAGGTTACGCAGCCCTCGAACGAAGTGCTCCTGCCGGTTTCTGAATTTTCCAATGGTCGTTTTTCGTCCCGGGGTGCCAACGGGCCGTTTTCGAGACCAAGTGTTGGAAAATCCAATATTTTGCTCGAAATTCTCTAACTGGGAATCCTATTTGCGAACCGTCCGTTCCTACAGCTTACTATACCCTCGAGCGAAGTGCTCGTGCCGATTTCGGAATTTTCCCACGGTTGTTTCCCGTTCCGGGCCCCGGCGGGCCGTTTTCGAGCCTAAGTGTTGGAAAACACTAAATTTCGCTCGGAATTCTCTAACAGCGAGTCTTATTTGCGAACCATCAGTTCCTTCAGGTAACTCTATCCTCGAGCGAAGTACTCATGCCGGTTTCCGATTTTTCTCAAGGCCGTTTCCCATTCCAGGACCCGGCGGGCCATTTTTCGAGCCTAAGTGTTGGAAAATCCCATATTTCGATCGTAATTCTTTAACTGGGAGTCCTATTTGCGAACCGTCAGTTTCTAAAGGTTACTCTACCCTCGAGCGAACTGCTCGTGTCCGTTTTCGAGTTTTACGGAAACGTTTCCCCGTTTCGGACAACCGGAGGGCCGTTTTTTAGCCTACGTGTTGGAAAATCTTATGTTTCGGTGGTAATTCTCTAACCAGGAGTCCTATTTGCGAACCGTCAGTTCCTACAAGTTACTCTACCCTCGAGCGAAGTGCTCGTGCCGGTTTCCTATTTTTCCTTGGACCGTTTCCTATTCCGAAACCCTAGCAGGCCGTTTTCGAGCCTAAGTGTTGGAAAATCCCATGTTTCGCTTGTAATTCTCTAACTGGAAGTCTTATTTGCGAACCGTCAGTTCCTACAGGTTACTCTACACTCGATCGAACCGCTCGTGCCGGTTTACTATTTTTCCTTGGAGCGTTTCCCATTCCAGACCCCCTGCTGGCCGTATCAAGCCTAAGTGTCGGAAAATCCCATGTTTCGCTCGTAATTCTCTAACCGGGGTTCCTATTTGCGATCCGTCAGTTCCTACAGGTTACTCTACCCTCGTGCAAAGTGCTCCATGGTTTCTTAATTTCAAGGTAGCCGTTTCCCATTCCGGGCCCCCGGCGGGCTATTTTCGAGCCTAAGTGTTGGAAAATCCCATGTTTCGCCCGTAATTCTCTAACCGGAAGTCCTATTTGCGAACCGTCTGTTCTACAGGTTACTCTACCCTCGAGTGAAGTGCTCGTGCCAGTTTCCTATTTTTCCTTGGACCATTTCCCATTCCAGACCCCTGGCAGGCCATTTTCGAGCCTAAGTGTTGAAAATCCCATGTTTTGGAGTCCTATTTACGAACCGTCTGTTCCTGTAGGTTATGTAACCCTCGAGCGAAGTGCTCGTGCCGATTTCCGAATTTTCCAGCGGGACGTTTTCGAGCCCAAGTGTTGGAAAATCCCATATTTTGCTCGAAATTCTCTAACCGGGAGTCCTATTTGTGAACCAATAGTTCCTACAGCTTACTATACCCTAGAGCGAAGTGCTCATGCCGGTTTCCGGCTTTTCTCAAGGCCGTTTCCAGTTCCGGGACTCGGTGGGCCGTTTTTCGAGCCTAAGTGTTGGAAAATCCCATATTTCGCTCGTAATTCTCTAACAGGGAGTCCTACTTACAGACTGCCAGTTCCTACAGGTTACTCTACCCTCGACCGAAGTGCTCGTGCCAGTTTTCAAATTTTTTGGAAACGTTTCCCTGTTCCGGACTACCGGAGGGCCGTTTTCGAGCCTAGGTGTTGGAAAATCCTATGTTTCGGTGGTAATTTTCTAACCGGGAGTCTTATTTGTGAACCGTCAGTTCCTACAAGTTACTCTACCCTCGAGCGAAGTGCTCGTGCCAGTTTCCTCTTTTTCCTTGGACCGTTTCTGGTTTCGGACCTTCGGCCGGCCGTTTTCGAGCCTTAGTGTTGGAAAATCCCATATTTCGCTCGTAATTCTCTAACCGGAAGTCCTGTTTGCGAACCGTCAGTTCCTACAGGTTACTCTACCCTCGATCGAAGCGCTCGTGCCGATTTACTATTTTTCCTTGGACCGTTTCCCATTCCGGACCCCCAGCAGCCCGTTTTCGAGCCTAAGTGTTGGAAAATCCAATGTTTCGCTCGTAATTCTCTTACCGGGAGTCCCATTTTCGAACCGTTAGTTCCTACAGGTTACTCTACCCATGAGCGAAGTGCTCGTGCCAGTTTCCTATTTTTCCTTGGACAATTTCCCATTCCAAACCCCCGGCGGGCCATTTTCGAGCCTAAGTGTTGGCAAATCCCATATTTCGCTCGTATTTCTCTAACCGGGAGTCCTATTTGCGAGCCGTCAGTTCCTACAGGTTACGCAACCCTTGAGCGAAGTGCTCGTGCCGGTTTCCAAATTTTCCAGCGTGACGTTTTCGAGCCCAAGTGTTGGAAAATCCCATATTTTGCTCGAAATTCTTTAACCGGGAGTCTCATTTGCAAACTGTTAATTCCTACAGCTTACTATTCCCTCGAGCGAAGTGCTCATGCCGGTTTCCGGTTTTTCTCATGGCCGTTTCGAGTTCCGGGACTCGGCGGGCCCTTTTTTGAGCCTAAGTGTTGGAAAATCCCATATTTTGCTCGTAATTCTCTAACAGCGAGTCTTATTTGCGGACTGCCAGTTCCTACAGGTTACTCTACCCTCGAGCGAATTGCTCGTGCCGATTTCTGAATTTTTTGGAAATGTTTCCCTATTTTAGACAACCGGAGGGCCATTTTCGAGCCTAAGTGTATGAAAATCCTATGCTTCGGTGGTAATTTTCTAACTGGGAGTCCTATTTGTGAACCGTCAGTTCCTACATGTTACTCTACCCTCGAGCGAAGTACTCGGGCCAGTTTCCTATTTTTCCATGGAGCGATTCCGGTTCCGGACCCCCGGCCGGCCGTTTTCGAGCCTCAGTGTTAGAAACTCTCATATTTCGCTCGTAATTCTCTAACCGGAAGTCCTATTTGCAAACAGTCAGTTCCTACAAGATACTCTACCCTAGAGCGAAGCGCTAGTGCTGGTTTCCAATTTTTCCTTAGAGCGTTTCCCATTCCGGACCCCCGGCAGGCCGTTTTCGAGCCTAAGTGTTGGAAAATCCCATGTTTCGCTCGTAATTCTATAACCGGGAGTCCCATTTGCTAACCGTCAGTTCCTACAAATTACTCTACCCTCGAGCGAAGTGCTCATGCCAGTTTCCGAGTTTTCCCACGGCCGTTTCCCATTCTAGGCCCCCGACGTGCCGTTTTTGAGCCGAAGTGTTGGAAAATCCCATGTTTCGCTCGTAATTCTCTAATCGGGAGTCCTATTTGTGAACCGTCAGATCCTATAGGTTACGCATCCCTCGAGCGAAGTGCTCGTGCCGGTTTCCAAATTTTTGCCGTGGCCGTTTTCCATTCCGGGCCGCCATTGGGCCGTTTTCGAGCGAAGTGCTCGTGCCGGTTTCCGAATTTTCCTACGGCTGCTTCCCGTTCCGGGCCCCGGCGCGCCGTTTTCGAGCCTAAGTTTTGGAAAATACCATATTTCACTCGGAATTCTCTAACCGCGAGTGCTATTTGCCAACCGTCAGTTCATTACGGTTACTCCACCCTCGAGCGAAGTGCTCATGCTGGTTTCCAATTTTTCCCAAGGCCGTTTCCCGTTCCGGGACCCGGCGGGCCGTTTTTCGAGCCAAAGTGTTGGAAAATCCCATATTTTGACCGTAATTCTCTAACAGGGAGTCCTATTTGCGAACTGTCCGCTCCTAAAGGTTACTCTACCCTCGAGCGAACTGCTCGTGCCAGTTTCTGATGTTTCCCGCGGCTGTTTCCTATTCCGGGCCCCGGAAAGCCGTTTTCGAGCCTAAGTGTTGGAAAATACAATATTTCGCTCGAAATTCTCTAACAGCGAGTCCTATTTGCGAACCGTCAGTTCCTTCAGGTTACTCTACCCTCGAGTGAAGTGCTCATGCCGGTTTCCGATTTTTCTCAAGGCCGTTTCCCGTTCCGGGACCCGGCGGGCCGTTTTTCGAGCCTAAGTGTTGGAAAATCCCATATTTCGATCATAATTCTCTAATAGGGAGTGTTATTTGCGAACCGTCAGTTCCTACAGGTTATTCTACCCTCGAGCGAAGCGCTCATGCAAGTTATCTATTTTTCCTAGGAGCGTTTCCCATTCCAGACCCCCGGCCGGCCGTATTCGAGCCTAAGTGTTGGAAAGTCCCATGTTTCGCTCGTAATTCTCTAACTGCGAGTCCTATTTGCGAACCGTCAATTCCTACATGTTACTATACCCTCGTGCAAAGTGCTCCATGGTTTCTGAATTTCCATGCAGCCGTTTCCCATTCCGGGCCCCCGGCGGGCCGTTTTCAAGCCTAAGTGTTGGAAAATCCCATTTTTCGGTGGTAATTTTTTAACCGGGAGTCCTATTTATGAACCGTCAGTTCCTACAAGTTACTCTACCCTCAAGCGAAGTGCTCGTGCCAATTTCGTATTTTTCCTTGGACCGTTTCCGATTCCGGACGCCCGGCCGACCGTTTTCGAGCCTCAGTGTTGGAAAATCCCATATTTCACTCGTAATTCTCTAACCGGAAGTCCATTTTGCGAACCGTCAGTTTCTACAGGATACTCTACCCTCAAGTGAAGCGCTAGTGTTGGTTTCCAATTTTCCTTAGACCGTTTCCCATTCTGGACCCCCGGCAGCCCGTATTCGAGCCTAAGTGTTGGAAAATCCCATGTTTCGCTCGTAATTCTCTTACCGGGAGTCCAATTTGCTAACCGTCAGTTCCTACAGGTTACTCTACCCTCAAGCGAAGTGCTCATGCCAATTTCCGAGTTTTCCCATGGCCGTTTCCCGTTCTGCGCCCCCGGCGGGCCGTTTTTGAGCCGAAGTGTTGGAAATTCCCATGTTTCGCTCGTAATTCTCTAATCGGGAGTCCTATTTGTGAACCGTCAGTTCCTATAGGTTAAGCAAACCTCGAGCGAAGTGCTTGTGCCAGTTTCCGAATTTTTCCGCGGCCATTTTCCATTCCGGGCCGCCATTGGGCCATTTTTTAGTGAAGTGCTCATGCCGGTTTCCGAATTTTCCCATGGCTGTTTCCCGTTCCTTGCCCCGGCGGGCCGTTTTCGAGCTTAAGTATTGGAAAATACCATATTTGTCTCGAAATTCTCTAACCGCGAGTCCTATTTGCAAACCATCAGTTCCTTCAGGTTACTCCACCCTCGAGCGAAGTGTTCATGCCGGTTTTTGATTTTTCTCAAGGCCGTTTCCCGTTCCAGGACCCGGCGGGCCGTTTTTCGAGCCTAAGTGTTGGAAAATCCCATATTTCGATCGTAATTCTCTAACAGGGAGTCCAATTTGCGAACCGTCAGTTCCTAAAGGTTACTGTACCCTCGAGCGAAGTGCTCGTGCAAGTTTCCAAGTTTTTCAGAGACGTTTCCCCGTTCTGGACCCCCGGCCGGCCGTTTTCTTGCCTAGGTGTTGGAAAATCCTATGTTTCGGTCGTAATTCTCTAACCGGAAGTCCTATTTGCAAACCGTTAGTTCCTACAGGTTACTCGACCCTCGAGCGAAGCGCTCGTGCCGATTTCCTATTTTTCGTTGGAGCGTTTCCCATTCCGGACCCCCGGTAGGCCATTTTTGAGCCTAATTGTTGGACAATCTCATGTTTCGCTCGTAATTCTCTAGCCGGGAGTCCTATTTGCGAACTGTCAGTTCCTACAGGTTACTCTACCCTCGTGTAAAGTGCTCGTGCCATTTTCTGAATTTTCAGATAGCCGTTTCCCATTTCGGGCCCCCGGCGGGCCGTTTTCGAGCCTAAGTGTTGGAAAATCCCATGTTTCGCTCGTAATTCTCAAACCGGGAGTCCTATTTGTGAATCGACAGTTCCTACAGGTTACTCTACCCTCGAGTGAAGTGCTCGTGCCGGTTTCTAATTTTTCCCGCGGCCGTCTCCCGTTCGGGGCCCCGGCGGGCCGTTTTCGAGCCTAAGTGTTGGATAATCCCATGTTTCGCTCGTAATTCTCTAACCGGGAGTCTTATTTGCGAACCGTCATTTCCTATTGGTTACGTAGCCCCCGAGCGAAGTGCTCGTGCCGGTTCCTGAATTTTCCAGTGGCTGTTTTTCGTTCCGGGCCGCCAGCGGGCCGTTTTCGAGCCCAAGTGTTGGAAAATCCAATATTTTGCTCGAAATTCTCTAACCGGGAGCCTATTTGCGAACCGTCCATTCCTACAGCTTACTATACCCTCGAGCAAAAAAGTGCTCGTGCCGGTTTCTGAATTTTCCCACGGCTGTTTCCCTTTCCGGGCCCCGGCGGGCCGTTTTCGAGCCTAAGTTTTTAGAAAATACAATATTTCGCTCGGAATTCTCTAACAGCGAGTCCTATTTGCGAACCGTCAGTTCCTTCAGGTTACTCTGCCCTCGAGCGAAGTGCTCATGCCGGTTTGATTTTTCTCAAGGCCGTTTCCCGTTCGTTGGACCCGGCGGGCCATTTTTCGAGCCTAAGTGTTGGAAAATCCGATATTTCGATCGTAACTCTCTAATAGAGAGTCCTATTTGCGAACCGTCCGCTCCTAAAGGTTACTCTACCCTCGAGCGAACTGCTCGTGCCAGTTTCTGATGTTTCCCGCGGACTGTTTCCTATTTCGGGACCCCGGAAAGCCGTTTTCGAGCCTAAGTGTTTGGAAAATACAATATTTCGCTCGAAATTCTCAAACAGCGAGTCCTATTTGCGAACCGTCAGTTCCTTCAGGTTACTCTACCCTCGAGTGAAGTGCTCCTGCCGGTTTCCGATTTTCTCAAGGCCGTTTCCCGTTCCGGGACCCGGCGGGCCGTTTTTCGAGCCTAAGTGTTGGAAAATCCCATATTTCGATCATAATTCTCTAATAGGGAGTGTTATTTGCGAACCGTCAGTTCCTACAGGTTATTCTACCCTCGAGCGAAGCGCTCGTGCAAGTTATCTATTTTTCCTTGGAGCGTTTCCCATTCCAGACCCCCGGCCGGCCGTATTCGAGCCTAAGTGTTGGAAAGTCCCATGTTTCGCTCGTAATTCTCTAACCGCGAGTCCTATTTGCGAACCGTCAATTCCTACACGTTACTATACCCTCGTGCAAAGTGCTCCATGGTTTCTGAATTTCCATGCAGCCGTTTCCCATTCCGGGCCCCCGGCGGGCCGTTTTCAAGCCTAAGTGTTGGAAAATCCCATTTTTCGGTGGTAATTTTTTAACCGGGAGTCCTATTTATGAACCGTCAGTTCCTACAAGTTACTCTACCCTCAAGCGAAGTGCTCGTGCCAATTTCGTATTTTTCCTGGGACCGTTTCCGATTCCGGACGCCCGGCCGACCGTTTTCGAGCCTCAGTGTTGGAAAATCCCATATTTCGCTCGTAATTCTCTAACCGGAAGTCCATTTTGCGAACCGTCAGTTTCTACAGGATACTCTACCCTCAAGTGAAGCGCTAGTGTTGGTTTCCAATTTTTCCTTAGACCGTTTCCCATTCTGGACCCCCGGCAGCCCGTATTCGAGCCTAAGTGTTGGAAAATCCCATGTTTCGCTCGTAATTCTCTTACCGGGAGTCCAATTTGCTAACCGTCAGTTCCTACAGGTTACTCTACCCTCAAGCGAAGTGCTCATGCCAATTTCCGAGTTTTCCCATGGCCGTTTCCCGTTCTGCGCCCCCGGCGGGCCGTTTTTGAGCCGAAGTGTTGGAAATTTCCCATGTTTCGCTCGTAATTCTCTAATCGGGAGTCCTATTTGTGAACCGTCAGTTCCTATAGGTTAAGCAAACCTCGAGCGAAGTGCTTGTGCCAGTTTCCGAATTTTTTCCGCGGCCACTTTCCATTCCGGGCCGCCATTGGGCCATTTTTTAGTGAAGTGCTCATGCCGGTTTCCGAATTTTCCCATGGCTGTTTCCCGTTCCTTGCCCCGGCGGGCCGTTTTCGAGCTTACGTATTGGAAAATACCATATTTGTCTCGAATTCTCTAACCGCGAGTCCTATTTGCAAACCATCAGTTCCTTAGGTTACTCCACCCTCGAGCGAAGTGTTCATGCCGGTTTTTGATTTTCTCAAGGCGTTTCCCTGTTCCAGGGACCCGGCGGGCCGTTTTTCGAGCCTAAGTGTTGGAAAATCCCATATTTCGATCGTAATTCTCTAACAGGGAGTCCAATTTGCGAACCGTCAGTTCCTAAAGGTTACTGTTACCCTCGAGCGAAAGTGCTCGTGCCAGTTTCCAAGTTTTTCAGAAACGTTTTCCCCGTTCTGGACCCCCGGCCGGCCGTTTTCTTGCCTAGGTGTTGGAAAATCCATGTTTCGGTCGTAATTCTCTAACCGGGACGTCCTATTTGCAAACCGTTAGTTCCTACAGGTTACTCGACCCTCGAGCGAAGCGCTCGTGCCGATTTCCTATTTTTCGTTGGAGCGTTCCCATTCCGGACCCCCGGGTAGGCCATTTTTTAGCCTAATTGTTGGACAATCTCATGTTTCGCTTTGTAATTCTCTAGCCGGGAGTCCTATTTGCGACTGTCAGTTCCTACAGGTTACTCTACCCTCGTGTAAAGTTGCTCGTGCCATTTTCTGAAATTTTAGATAGCCGTTTCCCATTTCGGGGCCCCCGGCGGCCGTTTTCGAGCCTAAGTGTTGGAAAATCCCATGTTTCGCTCGTAATTCTCAAACCGGGAGTCCTATTTGTGAATCGACAGTTCCTACAGGTTACTCTACCCTCGAGTGAAGTGCTCGTGCCGGTTTCTAATTTTTCCCGCGGCCGTCTCCCCGTTTCGGGGCCCCGGCGGGCCGTTTTCGAGCCTAAGTGTTGGATAATCCCATGTTTCGCTCGTAATCTCTAACCGGGAGTCTTATTTGCGAACAGTCATTTTCCTATTGGTTACGTAGCCCCCGAGCGAAGTGCTCGTGCCGGTTCCTGAATTTTTCAAGTGGCGTTTTTCGTTCCGGGCCGCCAGCGGGCCGTTTTCGAGCCCAAGTGTTGGAAAATCCAATATTTTGCTCGGAATTCTCTAACCGGGAGCCTATTTGCGAACCGTCCATTCCTACAGCTTACTATACCCTCGAGCGAAGTGCTCGTGCCGGTTTCTGAATTTTCCCACGGCTGTTTCCCTTTCCGGGCCCCGGCGGGCCGTTTTCGAGCCTAAGTGTTAGAAAATACAATATTTCGCTCGGAATTCTCTAACAGCGAGTCCTATTTGCGAACCGTCAGTTCCTTCAGGTTACTCTGCCCTCGAGCGAAGTGCTCATGCCGGTTTTTGATTTTTCTCAAGGCCGTTTCCCGTTCTTGGACCCGGCGGGCCATTTTTCGAGCCTAAGTGTTGGAAAATCCGATATTTCGATCGTAACTCTCTAATAGAGAGTCCTATTTGTGAACCGTCAGTTCCTAAAGGTTACTCTACCCTCGAGCGAACCGCTCGTGCCGGTTTTCGTGTTTTCGGGAAACGTTTCCGCATTTCGAACAACCGGAGGGCCGTTTTCGAGCCTACGTGTTGGAAAATCTTATGTTTCGGTCGTAATTCTCTAACCAGGAGTCCTATTTGGGAACCGTTAGTTCCTACAAGTTACTCTACCCTTGAGCGAAGTGCAGGTGCCATTTTCCGATTAATCCTTGGGCCGTTTCCTGTTCCGGACCCCCGGCCGGCCGTTTTCGAGCCTAAGTGTTGGAAAATCCCATGTTTCGCTCTTAATTCTCTAACCGGAAGTCCAATTTGCGAACCGTCAGTTACTACAGGTTACTCTACCCTCGTGCAAAGTGCTCCATGGTTTCCGAATTTCTAGGCATCCGTTTCCCATTTCGGGCCCCCGGCGGGCCGTTTTCGATCCTAAGTGTTGGAAAATCCCATGTTTCGCTCGTAATTCTCTAACTGAAAGTCTTATTTGCGAACCATCAGTTCTACAGGTTACTCTACCCTCGAGCGAAGTGCTCGTGCCGGTTTCCTATTTTTCTTTGGACCGTTTCCCGTTCCAGACACCCGGCGGGCCGTTTTCGAGCCTAAGTGTTGGAAAATCCCATGTTTCGGAGTCCTATTTGCGAACCGTCAGTTCCTACAGGTTACGCAACCCTCGAGCGAAGTGCTCGTGCCGGTTTCTGAATTTTCCAGCGGGATGTTTTCGACCCCAAATGTTGGAAAATCCAATATTTTGCTCGAAATTCTCTAACCGGGAGTCCTATTTGCGAACCGTCCGTTCCTACAGCTTATTATACCCTCGAGCGAAGTGCTCGTGCCGGATTCCGAATTTTCCCACGGCTGTTTCCTGTTCCGGGCCCCGGCGGGCCATTTTCGAGCCTAAGTGTTGGAAAATACCATATTTCGCTCGGAATTCTCTAACAGCGAGTCCTATTTGCGAACCGTCAGTTCCTTCAGGTTACTCTACCGTCGAGCGAAGTGCTCATGCCGGTTTCCAATTTTTCTCAAGGCCGTTTCACGTTTCGGGACCCGGCGGGCCATTTTTCGAGTCTAAGTGTTAAAAAATCCAATATTTCGATCGTAATTCTCTAACAGGGAGTCTTATTTGTAAACCATCAGTTCCAAAAAGTTACTCTACCCTCGAGTGAACTGCTCGTGCCGGTTTTCGAGTTTTTTGGAAACGTTTCCCCATTTCGGACAACTGGAGGGCTGTTTTCGAGACTACGTGTTGGAAAATCTTATGTTTCGGTCGTAATTCTCTAACCAGGTGTCCTCTTTGCAAACCGTCAGTTCCTACAAGTTACTCTACCCTCGAGCGAAGTGCTCGTGCCGGTTTCCTATTTTTCCTTGGACCGTTTCCTGTTCCGGACCCCCAGCCGGCTGTTTTCGAGCTTAAGTGTTGGAAAATCCCATGTTTCGCTCGTAATTTTCTAACCGGAAATCCTCTTTGCGAACCGTCAGTTCCTACAGGTTACTCTACCCTCGAGCGAAGTGTTCATGCCGGTTTTCAATTTTTCTCAAACCCGTTTCCCGTTCCTGGACCCGGCGGGCCATTTTTCGAGCCTAAGTGTTGGAAAATCCGATATTTCGATCGTAATTCTCTAACAGTGAGTCCTATTTGCGAACCGTCAGTTCCTAAAGGTTACTCTACCCTCGAGCGAACTGCTCGTGCCGGTTTTCGAGTTTTCCGAAAACGTTTCCCCATTTCGAACAACCGGAGGGCCGTTTTCGAGCCTACGTGTTGGAAAATCTTATGTTTCGGTCGTAATTCTCTTACCAGGAGTCATATTTGCGAACCGTCAGTTCCTACAGTTTACTCCACCCTCGAGCGAAGCGCTCGTGCCGGTTTCCTATTTTTCCTTGGAGCATTTCCCATTCCAGACCCCCGGCGGGACGTATTCGAGCCTAAGTGTTGGAAAATCCCATGTTTCGCTCGTAATTCTCTAACCGGGAGTCCTATTTGCGAACCGTCAGTTCCTACAGGTTACTTTACCCTCGTGCAAAGTGCTCCATGGTTTCCGAATTTCTAGGCAGCCGTTTCCCATTCCGGGCCCCCGGCCGGCCGTTTTCGAGCCTAAGGGTTGGAAAACCCCTGTTTCGCTCGTAATTCTCTAACCGGAAGTCCTATTTGCGAACCGTCAGTTCTACAGGTTACTCTACCCTCGAGTGAAGTGCTTGTGCTGGTTTCCTATTTTTCCTTGGACCGTTTCCCGTTCCAAACCCCCGGCGGGCCGTTTTCGAGCCTAAGTGTTGGAAAATCCCATGTTTCGGAGTCCTATTTGTGAACCGTCAGTTCCTATAGGTTACGCATCCCTCGAGCGGAGTGCTCGTGCCAGTTTCCAAATTTTCCAGCGGGATGTTTTCGAGCCCAAGTGTTGGAAAATCCAATGTTTTGCTTGAAATCTCTAACCGGGAGTCCTATTTGCGAACCATCCGTTCCTATAGCTTACTATAACCCTCGAGCGAAGTGCTCGTGCCGGTTTCCAAATTTTCCCACGGCTGTCTCCCGTTCCGGGCCCCGGCGGGCCGTTTTAGAGCCTAAGTGTTGGAAAATACCATATTTCGCTCGAAATTCTCTAACAGCGAGTCCTATTTGCAAACCGTCAATTCCTTTAGGTTACTCTACCCTCGAGCGAAGGCTCATGCCGGTTTCAATTTTTCTCAAGGTCGTTTCCTGTTTCGGGACCCGGCGGGCCATTTTCGAGTTTTAGTGTTGGAAAATCCCATATTTCGATCGTAATTCTCTAACAGGGAGTCCTATTTGCGAAACCGTCAGTTCATAAAGGTTACTCTACCCTCGAGCGAACTGCTCGTGCTGGTTTTCGAGTTTTTCGGAAACGTTTCCCCGTTTCGGACAACCGGAGGGCTTGTTTTCGAGACTACGTGTTGGAAAATCTTATGTTTCGGTCGTAATTCTCAACCAGGTCCTCTTTGCGAACCGTCAGTTCCTACAAGTTACTCTACCCTCGAGCGAAGTGCTCGGCCGGTTTCCTATTTTTCCTTGGAACGTTTCCTGTTCCGGACCCCCGGCCGGCTGTTTTCGAGCCTAAGGGTTGGAAAATCCCATGTTTCGCTCCTAATTCTCTAACCGGAAATCCTATTTGCGAACCGTCAGTTCCTACAGTTTACTCAACCCTCGAGCGAAGCGCTCGTGCCCGTTTCCTATTTTTCCTTGGAGCATTTCCCATTCCCGCCCCCCGGCGGGCCGTATTCGAGCCTAAGTGTTGCAAAATCCCATGTTTCGCTCGTAATTCTCTAACCGTGAGTCCTATTTGCAAACCGTCAGTTCCTACAGGTTACTCTACCCTCGTGCAATGTGCTCCATGGTTTTCAAATTTCCTGGCAGCCGTTTCCCATTCCGAGCCCCTGGCGGGCCGTTTTCGAGCCTAAGTGTTGGAAAATCCCATGTTTCGCTCGTAATTCTCTAACCGGAAATCCTATTTGCGAACTGTCAGTTCCTACAGGTAACTCTACCCTCGAGCGAAGTGCTCATGCCGGTTTCCTATTTTTCTTTGGACCGTTTCCTGTTCCTGACACCCGGCGGGCCGTTTTCGAGCCTAAGTGTTGGAAAATCCCATATTTCGGAGTCCTATTTGCGAACCGTCAGTTCCTACATGTTACTCTACCCTCGAGCGAAGCGCTCGTGCCGGTTTCCTATTTTTCCTTGGAGCATTTCCCATTCATGACCCCCGGCTGGCCGTATTCTAGCCTGAGTATTGGAAAATCCCATGTTTCGCGCGTAATTCTCTAACCGGGAGTCCTGTTTGCGAACCGTCAGTTCCTACAGGTTACTCTACCCTCGAGCGAACTGCTAGTGCCGGTTTTTGAGTTTTCGGGAAACGTTTCCGCGTTTCGAACAACCGGAGGGCCGTTTTCGAGCCTACATGTTGGAAAATCTTATGTTTCGGTCGTAATTCTCTAACTAGGAGTCCTATTTGCGAACCGTTAGTTCTTACAAGTTACTCTACCCTCGAGCGAAGTGCAGGTGCCGTTTTCCTATTAATCCTTGGGCCGTTTCCTGTTCCGGACCCCCGGCCGGCCGTTTTCGAGCCTAAGTGTTGGAAAATCCCATGTTTCGCTCTTGATTCTCTAACCGGAAGTCCTATTTGCTAACCGTCAGTTCCTACAGGTTACTCTACCCTCGAGCGAAGCGCTCGTGCCGGTTTCCTATTTTTCCTTGGAGCATTTCCCATTCCAGACCCCCGGCGGGCCGTATTCGAGCCTAAGTGTTGGAAAATCCCAAGTTTCGCTCGTAATTCTCTAACCCGGAGTCCTATTTACGAACCGTCAGTTCCTACAGGTTACTCTACCCTCGTGCAAAGTGCTCCATGGTTTCCGAATTTCCAGGCATCCGTTTCCCATTTCGGGCCCCCGGCGGGCCGTTTTCGATCCTAAGTGTTGGAAAATCCCATGTTTCGCTCGTAATTCTCTAACTGAAAGTCTTATTTGCGAACCATCAGTTCTACAGGTTACTCTACCCTCGAGCGAAGTGCTCGTGCCGGTTTCCTATTTTTCTTTGGACCGTTTCCCGTTCCAGACACCCGGCGGGCCGTTTTCGAGCCTAAGTGTTGGAAAATCCCATGTTTCGGAGTCCTATTTACGAACCGTCAGTTCCTACAGGTTACGCAACCCTCGAGCGAAGTGCTCATGCCGGTTTCCGAGTTTTCCAGCGGGATGTTTTCGATCCCAAGTGTTGGAAAATCCAATATTTTGCTCGAAATTCTCTAACCGGGAGTCCTATTTGCGAACCGTCCGTTCCTACAGCTTATTATACCCTCGAGCGAAGTGCTCGCGCCGGTTTCCGAATTTTCCCACGGCTGTTTCCCGTTCCGGGCCCCGGCGGGCCGTTTTCGAGCCTAAGTGTTGGAAAATACCATATTTCGCTCGGAATTCTCAAACAGCGAGTCCTATTTGCGAACCGTCAGTTCCTTCAGGTTACTCTACCGTCGAGCGAAGTGCTCATGCCGGTTTCCAATTTTTCTCATGGCCGTTTCACGTTTCGGGACCCGGCGGGCTATTTTTCAAGTCTAAGTGTTAAAAAATCCAATATTTCGATCGTAATTCTCTAACAGGGAGTCCTATTTGTAAACCATCAGTTCCTAAAAGTTACTCTACCCTCGAGTGAACTGCTCGTGCCGGTTTTCGAGTTTTTCGGAATTGTTTCCCCGTTTCGGACAACTGGAGGGCTGTTTTCGAGACTACGTGTTGGAAAATCTTATGTTTCGGTCGTAATTCTCTAACCAGGTGTCCTCTTTGCGAACCGTCAGTTCCTACAAGTTACTCTACCCTCGAGCGAAGTGCTCGTGCCGGTTTCCTATTTTTCCTTGGACCGTTTCCTGTTCCGGACCCCCAGCCGGCTGTTTTCGAGCCTAAGTGTTGGAAAATCCCATGTTTCGCTCGTAATTCTCTAACCGAAAATCCTATTTGCGAACCGTCAGTTCCTACAGGTTACTCTACCCTCGAGCGAAGTGCTCATGCTGGTTTTCAATTTTTCTCAAACCCGTTTCCCGATCCTGGACCCGGCGGGCCATTTTTCGAGCCTAAGTGTTGGAAAATCCGATATTTCAATCGTAATTCTCTAACAGGGAGTCCTATTTGCGAACCGTCAGTTCCTAAAGGTTACTCTACCCTCGAGCGAACTGCTCGTGCCGGTTTTCGAGTTTTCCGAAAACGTTTCCCCGTTTCGAACAATAGGAGGGCCGTTTTCGAGCCTACGTGTTGGAAAATCTTATGTTTCGGTCGTAATTCTCTTACTAGGAGTCATATTTGCGAACCGTCAGTTCCTACAGTTTACTCTACCCTCGAGCGAAGCGCTCGTGCCGGTCTCCTATTTTTCCTTGGAGCATTTCCCATTCCAGCCCCCCGGCGGGACGTATTCGAGCCTAAGTGTTGGAAAATCGCATGTTTCGCTCGTAATTCTCTAACCGGGAGTCCTATTTGCGAACCGTCAGTTCCTACAGGTTACTTTACTCTCGTGCAAAGTGCTCCATGGTTTCTGAATTTCGAGGCAGCCATTTCCCATTCCGGGCCCTCGGCCGGCCGTTTTCGAGCCTAAGTGTTGGAAAACCCCTGTTTCGCTTGTAATTCTCTAACCGGAAGTCCTATTTGCGAACCGTCCGTTCTACAGGTTACTCTACCCTCGAGCGAAGTGCTTGTGCTGGTTTCCTATTTTTCCTTGGACCGTTTCCCGTTCCAGCCCCCCGGCGTGCCGTTTTCGAGCCTAAGTGTTGGAAAATCCCATGTTTCGGACTCCTATTTGCGAACCGTCAGTTCCTATAGGTTACGCAACCCTCGAGCGAAGTGCTCGTGCCGGTTTCCAAATTTTCCAGCGGGATGTTTTCGAGCCCAAGTGTTGGAAAATCCAATAGTTTGCTCGAAATCTCTAACCGGGAGTCCTATTTGCGAACCATTTGTTCCTAGAGCTTACTATACCCTCGAGCGAAGTGCTCGTGCTGGTTTCCAAATTTTCCCACGGCTGTCTCCCGTTCCGGGCCCCGGCGGGCCGTTTTAGAGCCTAAGTGTTGGAAAATACCATATTTCGCTCGAAATTCTCTAACAGCGAGTCCTATTTGCAAACCGTCAATTCCTTTAGGTTACTCTACCCTCGAGCGAAGTGCTCAAGCCGGTTTGCAATTTTTCTCAAGGTCGTTTCCTGTTTCGGGACCCGGCGGGCCATTTTTCGAGTTTTAGTGTTGGAAAATCCCATATTTCGATCGTAATTCTCTAACAGGGAGTCCTATTTGCGAACCGTCAGTTCCTAAAGGTTACTCTACCCTCGAGCGAACTGCTCGTGCCGGTTTTTGAGTTTTTCGGAAACGTTTCCCCGTTTCGGACAACCGGAGGGCTGTTTTCGAGACTACGTGTTCGAAAATCTTATGTTTCGGTCGTAATTCTCTAACCAGGTGTCCTCTTTGCGAACCGTCAGTTCCTACAAGTTACTCTACCCTCGAGCGAAGTGCTCGTGCCGGTTTCCTATTTTTCCTTGGACCGTTTCCTGTTTCGGACCCCCAGCCGGCTGTTTTCGAGCCTAGGGGTTGGAAAATCCCATGTTTCGCTCCTAATTCTCTAACCGGGAGTCCTATTTGCGAACCGTCAGTTCCTACAGGTTACTCTACCCTCGAGGGAAGTGCTCATGCCGGTTTTCAATTTTTCTCAAAGCCGTTTCCCGTTCCTGGACCCGGCGGGCCATTTTTCGAGCCTAAGTGTTGGAAAATCTGATATTTCGATCGTAATTCTCTAACAGGGAGTCTTATTTGCGAACCGTCAGTTCCGAAAGGTTACTCTACCCTCGAGCGATCTGGTCGTCCCGGTTTTCGAGTTTTCCGGAAACGTTTCCCCGTTTCGAACAACCGGAGGGCCGTTTTCGAGCCTACGAGTTGGAAAATCATATGTTTCGGTCGTAATTCTCTAACCAAGAGTCCGATTTGCGAACCGTCAGTTCCTACAGTTTACTCAACCCTCGAGCGAAGCGCTAGTGCCGGTTTCCTATTTCTCCTTGGAGCATTTCCCATTCCCGACCCCCGGCGGGCCGTATTCGAGCCTAACTGTTGCAAAATCCCATGTTTCGCTCGTAATTCTCTAACCGTGAGTTCTATTTGCAAACCGTCAGTTCCTACAGGTTACTCTACCCTCGTGCAATGTGCTCCATGGTCTTCGAATTACCTGGAAGCCGTTTCCCATTACGGGCCCCCGGCGGGCCGTTTTCGAGCCTAAGTGTTGGAAAATCCCATGTTTCGCTCGTAATTCTCTAACCGAATGTCCTATTTGCGAAACGTTAGTTCTACAGGTTACTCTACCCTCAAGCGAAGTGCTCGTGCCGGTTTCCTATTCTTCTTTGGACCGTTTCCCGTTCCAGACACCCGGTGGGCCGTTTTTGAGCCTAAGTGTTGGAAAATCCCATATTTTGGAGTCCTATTTGCGAACCGTCAGTTCCTACAGGTTACTCTACCCTCGAGCGAAGCGCTCGTGCCGGTTTCCTATTTTTCCTTGGAGCATTTCCCATTCCAGACCACCGGCTGGCCGTATTCGAGCCTGAGTGTTGGAAAATGCCATGTTTCGCTCGTAATTCTCTAACCGGGAGTCCTATTTGCGAACCGTCAGTTCCTACAGGTTACTCTACCCTCGTACAAAGTGCTGCCTGGTTTCCGAATTTCCAGGCAGCCGTTTCCCATTCCGGGCCCCCGGCGGGCCGTTTTCGAGCCTAAGTGTTGGAAAATCCCATGTTTCGCTCGTAATTCTCTAACCGGAAGTCCTGTTTGCGAGCCGTCAGTTCTACAGGTTACTCTACCCTCGAGCGAAGTGCTCGTGCTGGTTTCCTATTTTTCCTTGGACCGTTTCCCATTCCAGACCCCCGGCGGGTCGTTTTCGAGCCTAAGTGTTGAAAAATCCCATGTTTCGGAGTCCTATTTGCAAAACGTCAGTTCCTACAGGTTACGCAACACTCGAACGAAGTGCTCGTGCCGGTTTTCCAATTTTCCAGCGGGTTGTTTTCGAGCCCAAGTGTTGGAAAATCTAATATTTTGCTCGAAATTCTCTAACCGGGAGTCCTATTTGCCAACCGTCCATTCCTACAGCTTACTATACCCTCGAGCGAAGTGCTAGTGCCGGTTTCCGAATTTTCCCACGGCTGTTTCCCGTTCCGGGCCCCGGCGGGCCGTTTTCGAGGCCTAAGTGTTGGAAAATACCATATTTCGCTCGGAATTCTCAAACAGCGAGTCCGATTTGCGAACCATCAGTTCCTTCAGGTTACTCTAACGTCGAGCGAAGTGCTCATGCCGGTTTCCAATTTTTCTCAAGGCCGTTTCACGGTTCGGGACCCGGCGGACCATTTTTCGAGTCTAAGTGTTAGAAAATCTAATATTTCGATCGTTATTCTCTAACAGGGAGTCCTATTTGCGAACCATCAGTTACTAAAAGTTAATCTACCCTCGAGCGAACTACTCGTGCCGGTTTTCTAGTTTTTCGGAAACGTTTCCCCATTTCGGACGACCGGAGGGCTGTTTTCTAGACTACGTGTTGGAAAATCTTATGTTTCGGTCGTAATTCTCTAACCATGTGTCCTCTTTGAGAACCGTCAGTTCCTACAAGTTACTCTACCCTCGAGCGAAGTACTCGTGCCGGTTTCCTATTCTTCCTTGAACCGTTTCCAGTTCCGGACCCCCAGCCGACTGTTTTCGAGCCTAAGTATTGGAAAATCCCATGTTTCGCTCGTAATTCTCTAACCGGGAGTCCTATTTGCGAACCGTCAGTTCCTACAGGTTACTCTACCCTCGAGCGAAGTGCTCATGCCGGTTTTCAATTTTTCTCAAGGCCGTTTCCCGTTCCTGGACCCGACGGGCCATTTTTCGAGCCTAAGTGTTGGAAAATCCGATATTTCGATCGTAATTCTCTAACAGGGAGTCCTATTTGCGAACCGTCAGTTCCTAAAGGTTACTCTACCCTCGAGCGAACTGCTCGTGCCGGTTTTCGAGTTTTCCGTAAACGTTTCCCCATTTTCGAACAACCGGAGGGCCGGTTTCGAGCCTACGTGTTGGAAAATCTTATGTTTCGGTCGTAATTCTCTACCAGGAGTCCTATTTACGAACCGTCAGTTCCTACAAGTTACTCTACCCTCGAGCGAAGTGCTCGTGCCGGTTTCCTATTTTCCTTGGACAGTTTCCTGTTCCGGACCACCCGGCGGCGTTTTCGAGCCTAAGAGTTGGAAAATCCCATGGTTTCGCCTCGTAATTCTCTAACCCGGAAGTTCTATTTTGCGAACCGTCAGTTCCTATAGGTTACTCTACCGTCTAGCGAAGCGCTCATGCCGGTTTCCTATTTTTCCTTGGAGCATTTCCCATTCCAGAGCCCCGGCTGGCCGTATTCGAGCCTAAGTGTTTGAAAATCCCATGTTTCACTCGTAATTCTCTTATCGAGAGTCCTATTTGCGAACCGTCAGTTCCTACAGGTTACTCTATCCTCGTGCAAAGTGTTCCATGGTTTCCGAATTTTCAGGCAGCCGTTTCCCATTCTGGGCCCCCTGCGGTCTGTTTTCGAGCCTAAGTGTTGGAAAATCCCATGTTTTGCTTGAAATTCTCTAACCGGAAGTCCTATTTGTGAACAGTCAGTTCCTAAAGGTTACTCTACCCTCGAGCGAAGTGCCCGTGCCGGTTTTCGAGTTTTCCTTGGACCGTTTCCCATTCCAGACCCCCAGCAGGCCGTTTTCGAGCCTAAGTGTTAGAAAATCCCATGTTTCGGAGTCCTATTTGCGAACCGTCAGTTCCTATAGGTTACGCAACCCTCGAGCGAAGTGCTCGTGCCGGTTTCCAAATTTTCCAGCGGGATGTTTTCGAGCCCAAGTGTTGGAAAATCCAAAATTTTGCTCGAAATTCTCTAACCGGGAGTCCTATTTGCAAACCATCCGTTCCTACAGCTTACTATACCCTCAAGCGAAGTGCTCGTGCCGGTTTTCGAATAATCCCATGGCAGTCTCCCGTTCCGGGCCCCGGCGGGCCGTTTTCGAGCCTAAGTGTTGGAAAATACCATATTTCGCTCGAAATTCTCTAACAGCGAGTCCTATTTGTGAAACGTCAGTTCCTTCAAGTTACTCTACCCTCGAGCGAAGTGCTCATGCCGGTTTCCAATTTTTCTCAAGGTCGTTTCCTGTTTCGGGACCCGGCGGGCCATTTTTCGAGTTTTAGTGTTGGAAAATCCCTTATTTCGATCGTAATTCTCTAACAGGGAGTCCTATTTGTGAACCGTCAGTTCCTAAAGGTTACTCTACCCTCGAGCGAATTGCTCGTGCCGGTTTTCGAGTTTTTCGGAAATGTTTCCCCGTTTCGGACAACCGGAGGGCTGTTTTCGCGACTACGTGTTGGAAAATCTTATGTTTCGGTCGTAATTCTCTAACCAGGTGTCCTCTTCGCGAACCATCAGTTCCTACAAGTTACTCTACCCTCGAGCGAAGTGCTCGTGCTGGTTTCCTATTTTTCCTTGGACCGTTTCCTGTTCCGGACCCCCAGCCGGCTGTTTTCGAGCCTAAGTGTTGGAAAATCTCATGTTTCGCTCGTAATTCTCTAACCGGAAACCCTATTTGCGAACCGTCAGTTCCAACAGGTTACTCTACCCTCGAGCAAAGCGCTCATGCCGGTTTTCGATTTTTCTCAAAGCCTTTTCCCGTTCCTGGACCCGGCGGGCCATTTTTCGAGCCTAAGTGTTGGAAAATCCGATATTTCGCTCGTAATTCTCTAATAGGGAGTCCTATTTGCGAACCGTCAGCTCCTAAAGGTTACTCTACCCTCGAGCAAACTGCTCGTGCTGGGTTTTCGAGTTTTCCGGAAACGTTTCCCCATTTCGAACAACCGGAGGGCCGTTTTCGAGCCTACATGTTGGAAAATCTTATGTTTAGGTCGTAATTCTCTAACAGGAGTCCTATTTGCGAACCGTCAGTTCCTACAAGTTACTCTACGCTCGAGCGAAGTGCTCGTGCTGGTTTCCTATTTTTACTTGGACCGTTTCCTGTTCCGGACCCCCGGCCGGCCGTTTTCGAGCCTAAGAGTTGGAAAATCCCATGTTTCGCTCGTAATTCTCTAACCGGAATTCTATTTGCGAACCTTTAGTTCCTACAGGTTACTCTACCCTCGAGCGAAGCGCTCATGCCGGTTTCCTATTTTTCCTTGGAGCATATCCCATTCCAAACCCCCGGCTGGCCGTATTCGAGCCTAAGTGTTGGAAAATCCCATGTTTCGCTCGTAATTCTCTAACCGGGAGTCCTATTTGCGAACCGTCAGTTTCTACAGGTTACTCTACCCTCGGGCAAAGTGCTCCATGGTTTCCGAATTTCCAGGCAGCCGTTTCCCATTCCGGGCCCCCGGCGGTCCGTTTTCGAGCCTAAGTGTTGGAAAATACCATATTTCGCTCGAAATTCTCTAACAGCGAGTCCAATTTGCGAACTGTCAGTTCCTTCAGGTTACTCTACCCTCGAGCGAAGTGCTCATGCTGGTTTCCAATTTTTCTCAAGGTCGTTTCCTGTTTCGGAACCCGGCGGGCCATTTTTCGAGTTTTAGTGTTGGAAAAACCCTTATTTTGATCATAATTGTCTAACAGGGAGTCCTATTTGCGAACCATCAGTTCCAAAAGGTTACTCTACCCTCGAGCGAACTGCTCGTGCCGGTTTTTGAGTTTTTCGGAAACGTTTCCCCGTTTCAGACAACCGGAGGGCTATTTTCGAGACTACGTGTTGGAAAATCTTATGTTTCGGTCGTAATTCTCTAACCAGGTGTCCTCTTTGTGAACCGTCAGTTCCTACAAGTTACTCTACCCTCGAACGAAGTGCTCGAGCCCGTTTCCTATTTTTCCTTGGACCGTTTCCTGTTCCGGACCACCAGCCGGCTGTTTTCGGGCCAAAGTGTTGGAAAATCCCATGTTTCGCTCGTAATTCTCTAAGCAGAAATCCTATTTGCGAACCGTCAGTTCCAACAGGTTACTCTACCCTCGAGCGAAGTGCTCATGCCGGTTTTCAATTTTTCTCAAAGCCGTTCCCCATTCTTGGACCCGGCGGGCCATTTTTCGAGCCTAAGTGTTGGAAAATCCGATATTTCGATCGTAATTATCTAACAATGAGTCTTATTTGCGAACCGTTAGTTCCTAAAGGTTACTCTACCCTCGAGCGAACTGCTCGTGCCGGTTTTTGAGTTTTCTGGATATGTTTCCCCGTTTCGAACAACCGGAGGGCCGTTTTCGAGCCTACGCGTTGGAAAATCTTATGTTTCGGTCGTAATTCTCTAACCAGGAGTCCTATTTGCGAACCGTCAGTTCCTACAGTTTACTCTACCCTCGAGCGAAGCGCTCGTGCCGGTTTCCAATTTTTCCTAGGAGCATTTCCCATTCCAGACTCCCGGCGGGCCGTATTCGAGCCTAAGTGTTGGAAAATCCATGTTTCGCTCGTAATTCTCTAACCGGGAGTCCTATTTGCGAACCGTCAGTTCCTACAGGTTACTCTACCCTCGTGCAATGTGCTCCATGGTTTCCGAATTTCCAGGCAGGCGTTTCCCATTCCGGGCCCCCGGCGGGCCGTTTTCGAGCCTAAGTGTTGGAAAATCCCATGTTTCGCTCGTGATTCTCTAACCGAATGTCCTATTTGCGAAACGTCAGTTCTACAGGTTAGTCTACCCTCAAGCGAAGTGGTCGTGCCGGTTTCCTATTTTTCTTTGGACCGTTTCCCGTTCAAGACACCCGGCGGGCCGTTTTCGAGCCTAAGTGTTGGAAAATCCCATATTTCGGAGTCCTATTTGCGAACCGTCAGTTCCTACAGGCTACTCTACCCTCGAGCGAAGAGCTCATGCCGGTTTCCTATTTTTCCTTGGAGCATTTCCCATTCCAGACCCCCGGCTGGCCATATTCGAGCTTGAGTATTAGAAAATCCCATGTTTCGCTCGTAATTCTCTAACCGGGAGTCCTATTTGCGAACCGTCAGTTCCTACAGGTTAGTCTACCCTCGTGCAAAGTGCTCCATGGTTTCCAAATTTCCAGGCAGCCGTTTCCCATTCCGGGCCCCCGGCGGGCCGTTTTCGAGCCTAAGTGTTGGAAAATCCCATGTTTCGCTCGTGATTCTCTAACCAAATGTCCTATTTGCGAAACGTCAGTTCTACAGGTTACTCTACCCTCAAGCGAAGTGGTCGTGCCGGTTTCCTATTTTTCTTTGGACCGTTTCCCGTTCCAGACACCCGGCGGGCCGTTTTCGAGCCTAAGTGTTGGAAAATCAAATATTTTGGAGTCCTATTTGCGAACCGTCAGTTCCTATAGGTTACTCTACCCTCGAGCGAAGCGCTCATGCTGGTTTCCTATTTTTCCTTGGAGCATTTCCCATTCCAGACCCCCGGCTGGCTGTATTCGAGCCTGAGTATTGGAAAATCCCATGTTTCGCTCGTAATTCTCTAACCGGGAGTCCTATTTGCGAACCGTCAGTTCCTACAGGTTACTCTACCCTCGTGCAAAGTGCTCCATGGTTTCCGAATTCCAGGCAGCCGTTTCCCATTCTGGGCCCCCGGCGGGCCGTTTTCGAGCCTAAGTGTTGGAAAATCCCATGTTTCGCTCGTAATTCTCTAACCGGAAGTCCTATTTGCGAACCGTCAGTTCTACAGGTTACTCTACCCTCAAGCGAAGTGCTCGTGCCGGTTTCCTATTTTTCCTTGGACCGTTTCCCGTTCCAGACCCCCGGCGGGCCGTTTTCGAAACTATTCTCTAACAGCGAGTCCTATTTGCGAACCGTTAGTTCCTTCAGGTTACCCTACCGTCGAGCGAAGTGCTCATGCCGGTTTCCAATTTTTCTCAAGGCCGTTTCATGTTTCGGGACCCGGCGGGCCATTTTTCGAGTCTAAGTGTTAGAAAATCCAATATTTCGATCGTAATTCTCTAACAGGGAGTCCTATTTGCGAACCATCAGTTCCTAAAAGTTACTCTACCCTCGAGCGAAATGTTCGTGCCAATTTTCGAGTTTTTCGGAAACGTTTCCCCGTTTCGGACAACCGGAGGGCTGTTTTCGAGACTAGGTGTTCGAAAATCTTATGTTTCGGTCGTAATTCTCTAACCAGGTGTCCTCTTTGCGAACCGTCAGTTCCTACAAGTTACTCTACCCTCGAGCGAGGTGCTCGTGCCGGTTTCCTATTTTTCCTTGGACCGTTTCCTGTTCCGGACCCCCAGCCGGCTGTTTTCGAGCCTAAGTGTTGGAAAATCCCATGTTTCACTCGTAATTCTCTAACCGGAAATCCTATTTGCGAACCGTCAGTTCCTACAGGTTACTCTACCCTCGAGCGAAGTGCTCATGCCAGTTTACAATTTTTCTCAAACCCGTTTCCCGTTCCTGGACCCGGCGGGCCATTTTTCGAGCCTAAGTGTTGGAAAATCCGATATTTCGATCGTAATTCTCTAACAGGGAGTCCTATTTGCAAACCGTCAGTTCCTAAAGGTTACTCTACCCTCGAGCGAATTGCTCGTGCCGGTTTTCGAGTTTTCCGAAAACGTTTCCCCGTTTCGAACAACCGGAGGGCCGTTTTCGAGCCTACGAGTTGGAAAATCTTATGTTTCGGTCGTAATTCTCTAACCAGGAGTCCTATTTGCGAACCGTCAGTTCCTACAGTTTACTCTACCCTCGAGCGAAACGCTCTTGCCGGTTTCCTATTTTTCCATGGAGCATTTCCCATTCCAGACCCCCGGCGGGCCGTATTCGAGCCTAAGTGTTGGAAAATCTCATGTTTCGCTCGTAATTCATTAACCGGGAGTCCTATTTGAGAACCGTCAGTTCCTACAGGTTACTCTACCCTCGTGCAAAGTGCTCCATGGTTTCCGAATTTCGAGGCAGCCGTTTCCCATTCCGGGCCCCCGGCGGGCCGTTTTCGAGCCTAAGTGTTGGAAAACCCATGTTTCGCTCGTAATTCTCTAACCGGAAGTCCTATTTGCGAACCGTCAGTTCTACAGGTTACTCTACCCTCGAGCGAAGTGCTCGTGCCGGTTTCCTATTTTTCCTTGGACCGTTTCCCGTTCCAGACCCCCGGCATTCAGTTTTCGAGCCTAAGTGTTGAAAATTCCCATGTTTCGGAGTCCTATTTGCGAATCATCAGTTCCTACAGGTTACGCAACCCTCGAACGAAGTGCTCGTGCCGGTTTCAAAATTATCCACCGGTTGTTTTCGAGCCCAAGTACTGGAAAATCCAATATTTTGCTCGGAATTCTCTAACCGGGAGTCCTATTTGCGAACCGTCCCTTCCTACAGCTTACTATACCCTCGAACGAAGTGCTCGTGCCGGTTTCCGAATTTTCCCACAGCGGTTTCCCGTTCTGGGCCCAAGTGTTGGAAAATACCATATTTCGCTCGGAATTCTCTAACAGCGAGTCCTATTTGCGAACCGTCAGTTCCTTCAGGTAACTTAACCATCGAGCGAAGTGCTCATGCCGGTTTCCAATTTTTCTTAAGGCCGTTTCACGTTTCGGGACCCGGCGGGCCATTTTTCGAGTCTAAAAGTGTTAGAAAATCCAATATTTCGATCGTAATTCTCTAACAGGGAGTCCTATTTGCGAACTATCAGTTCCTAAAAGTTACTCTACCCTCGAGCGAACTTCTCATGCCGGTTTCCAATTTTTCTCAAGGCCGTTTCACGTTTCGGGACCCGGCGGACCATTTTTCGAGTCTAAGTGTTAGAAAATCTAATATTTCGATCGTTATTCTCTAACAGGGAGTCCTATTTGCGAACCATCAGTTCCTAAAAGTTAATCTACCCTCGAGCGAACTCCTCATGCCAGTTTTCTAGTTTTTCGGAAACGTTTCCCCATTTCGGACAACCGGAGGGCTGTTTTCTAGACTACGTGTTGGAAAATCTTATGTTTCGGTCGTAATTCTCTAACCAGGTGTCCTCTTTGAGAACCGTCAGTTCCTACAAGTTACTCTACCCTCGAGCGAAGTACTCGTGCCGGTTTCCTATTCTTCCTTGGACCGTTTCCAGTTCCGGACCCCCAGCCGACTGTTTTCGAGCCTAAGTATTGGAAAATCCCATGTTTCGCTCGTAATTCTCTAACCGGGAGTCCTATTTGCGAACCGTCAGTTCCTACAGGTTACTCTACCCTCGAGCGAAGTGATCATGCCGGTTTTCAATTTTTCTCAAGGCCGTTTCCCGTTCCTGGACCCGGCGGGCCATTTTTCGAGCCTAAGTGTTGGAAAATCCGATATTTCGATCGTAATTCTCTAACAGGTAGTCCTATTTGCGAACCGTCAGTTCTAAAAGGTTACTCTACCCTCGAGCGAACTGCTCGTGCCGGTTTTCGAGTTTTCCGCAAACGTTTCCCCATTTCGAACAACCGGAGGGCCGTTTTCGAGCCTACGTGTTGGAAAATCTTATGTTTCGGTCGTAATTCTCTAACCAGGAGTCCTATTTACGAACCGTCAGTTCCTACAAGTTACTCTACCCTCGAGCGAAGTGCTCGTGCCGGTTTCCTATTTTTCCTTGGACAGTTTCCTGTTCCGGACCCCCGGCCGGCCGTTTTAGAGCCTAAGAGTTGGAAAATCCCATGTTTCGCTCGTAATTCTCTAAACGGAAGTTCTATTTGCGAACCGTCAGTTCCTATAGGTTACTCTACCGTCGAGCGAAGCGCTCATGCCGGTTTCCAATTTTTCCTTGGAGCATTTCCTATTCCAGACCCCCGGCTGGCCGTATTCGAGCCTAAGTGTTTGAAAATCCCATGTTTCACTCGTAATTCTCTAACCGAGAGTCCTATTTGCGAACCGTCAGTTCCTACAGGTTACTCTATCCTCGTGCAAAGTGTTCCATGGTTTCCGAATTTTCAGGCAGCCGTTTCCCATTCTGGGCCCCCTGCGGTCTGTTTTCAAGCCTAAGTGTTGGAAAATCCCAAGTTTCGCTTGAAATTCTCTAACCGAAAGTCCTATTTGTGAACAGTCAGTTCCTAAAGGTTACTCTACCCTCGAGCGAAGTGCCCGTGCCGGTTTTCGAGTTTTCCTTGGACAGTTTCCCATTCCAGACCCCCAGCGGGCCGTTTTCGAGCCTAAGTGTTAGAAAATCCCATTTTTCGGAGTCCTATTTGCGAACCGTCAGTTCCTATAGGTTACGCAACCCTCGAGCGAAGTGCTCGTGCCGGTTTCCAAATTTTCCAGCGGGATGTTTTCGAGCCCAAGTGTTGGAAAATCCAAAATTTTGCCCGAAATTCTCTAACCGGGAGTCCTATTTGCAAGCCATCCGTTCCTACAGCTTACTATACCCTCAAGCGAAGTGCTCGTGCCAGTTTTCGAATTTTCCCATGGCTGTCTCCCGTTCCGGGCCCCGGCGGGCCGTTTTCGAGCCTAAGTGTTGGAAAATACCATATTTCGCTCGAAATTCTCTAACAGCCAGTCCTATTTGTCAAACGTCAGTTCCTTCAAGTTACTCTACCCTCGCGCGAAGTGCTCATGCCGGTTTCCAATTTTTCTCAAGGTCGTTTCCTGTTTCGGGACCCGGCGGGCCATTTTTCGAGTTTTAGTGTTGGAAAATCCCTTATTTCGATCGTAATTCTCTAACAGGGAGTCCTATTTGTGAACCGTCAGTTCCTAAAGGTTACTCTACCCTCGACCGAACTGCTCGTGCCGGTTTTCGAGTTTTTAGGAAACGTTTCCCCGTTTCGGACAACCGGAGGGCTGTTTTCGCGACTACGTGTTGGAAAATCTTATGTTTCGGTCGTAATTCTCTAACCAGGTGTCCTCTTTGCGAACCGTCAGTTCTTACAAGTTACTCTACCCTCGAGCGAAGTGCTCGTGCTGGTTTCCTATTTTTCCTTGGACCGTTTCCTGTTCCGGACCCCCAGCCGGCTGTTTTCGAGCCTAAGTGTTTGAAAATCTCATGTTTCGCTCGTAATTCTCTAACCGGAAACCCTATTTGCGAACCGTCAGTTCCAACAGGTTTCTCTACCCTCGAGCAAAGCGCTCATGCCGGTTTTCGATTTTTCTCAAAGCCTTTTCCCGTTCCTGGACCCGGCGAGCCATTTTTCGAGCCTAAGTGTTGGAAAATCCGATATTTCGATCGTAATTCTCTAATAGGGAGTCCTATTTGCGAACCGTCAGCTCCTAAAGGTTACTCTACCCTCGAGCAAACTGCTCGTGCTGGTTTTCGAGTTTTCCGGAAACGTTTCCCCATTTCGAACAACCGGAGGGCCGTTTTCGAGCCTACATGTTGGAAAATCTTATGTTTAGGTCGTAATTCTCTAACCAGGAGTCCTATTTGCGAACCGTCAGTTCCTACAAGTTACTTTACGCTCGAGCGAAGTGCTCGTGCTGGTTTCCTATTTTTACTTGGACCGTTTCCTGTTCCGGACCCCCGGCCGGCCGTTTTCGAGCCTAAGAGTTGGAAAATCCCATGTTTCGCTCGTAATTCTCTAACCGGAATTCTATTTGCGAACCTTTAGTTCCTACAGGTTACTCTACCCTCGAGCGAAGCGCTCATGCCGGTTTCCTATTTTTCCTTGGAGCATATCCCATTCCAAACCCCCGGCTGGCCGTATTTGAGCCTAAGTGTTGGAAAATCCCATGTTTCGCTCGTAATTCTCTAACCGGGAGTCCTATTTGCGAACCGTCAGTTGCTACAGGTTACTCTACCCTCGGGCAAAGTGCTCCATGGTTTCCGAATTTCCAGGCAGCCGTTTCCCATTCCGGGCCCCCGGCGGTCCGTTTTCGAGCCTAAGTGTTGGAAAATACCATATTTCGCTCGAAATTCTCTAACAGCGAGTCCAATTTGCGAACCGTCAGTTCCTTCAGGTTACTCTACCCTCGAGCGAAGTGCTCATGCCGGTTTCAAATTTTTCTCAAGGTCGTTTCCTGTTTCGGGACCCGGCGGGCCATTTTTCGAGTTTTAGTGTTGGAAAAACCCTTATTTTGATCATAATTGTCTAACAGGGAGTCCTATTTGCGAACCATCAGTTCCAAAAGGTTACTCTACCCTCGAGCGAACTGCTCGTGCCGGTTTTCGAGTTTTCGGAAACGTTTCCCCGTTTCAGACAACCGGAGGGCTATTTTCGAGACTACGTGTTGGAAAATCTTATGTTTCGGTCGTAATTCTCTAACCAGGTGTCCTCTTTGTGAACCGTCAGTTCCTACAAGTTACTCTACCCTCGAACGAAGTGCTCGAGCCCGTTTCCTATTTTTCCTTGGACCGTTTCCTGTTCCGGACCACCAGCCGGCTGTTTTCGGGCCAAAGTGTTGGAAAATCCCATGTTTCGCTCGTAATTCTCTAAGCAGAAATCCTATTTGCGAACCGTCAGTTCCAACAGGTTACTCTACCCTCGAGCGAAGTGCTCATGCCGGTTTTCAATTTTTCTCAAAGCCGTTCCCCATTCTTGGACCCGGCGGGCCATTTTTCGAGCCTAAGTGTTGGAAAATCCGATATTTCGATCGTAATTCTCTAACAATGAGTCTTATTTGCGAACCGTTAGTTCCTAAAGGTTACTCTACCCTCGAGCGAACTGCTCGTGCCGGTTTTTGAGTTTTCCGGAAATGTTTCCCCGTTTCGAACAACCGGAGGGCCGTTTTCGAGCCTACGCGTTGGAAAATCTTATGTTTCGGTCGTAATTCTCTAACCAGGAGTCCTATTTGCGAACCGTCTGTTCCTACAGTTTACTCTACCCTCGAGCGAAGCGCTCGTGCCGGTTTCCAATTTTTCCTTGGAGCATTTCCCATTCCCGACTCCCGGCGGGCCGTATTCGAGCCTAAGTGTTGGAAAATCCCATGTTTCGCTCGTAATTCTCTAACCGAATGTCCTATTTGCGAAACGTCAGTTCTACACGTTACTCTACCCTCAAGCGAAGTGGTCGAGCCGGTTTCCTATTTTTCTTTGGACCGTTTCCCGTTACAGACACCCGGCGGGCCGTTTTCGAGCCTAAGTGTTGGAAAATCCAATATTTTGGAGTCCTATTTGCGAACCGTCAGTTCCTATAGGTTACTCTACCCTCGAGCGAAGCGCTCATGCCGGTTTCCTATTTTTCCTTGGAGCATTTCCCATTCCAGACCCCCGGTTGGCTGTATTCGAGCCTGAGTATTGGAAAATCCCATGTTTCGCTCGTAATTCTCTAACCGGGAGTCCTATTTGCGAACCGTCAGTTCCTACAGGTTACTCTACCCTCGTGCAAAGTGCTCCATGGTTTCCGAATTCCAGGCAGCCGTTTCCCATTCTGGGCCCCCGGCGGGCCGTTTTCGAGCCTAAGTGTTGGAAAATCCCATGTTTCGCTCGTAATTCTCTAACCGGAAGTCCTATTTGCAAACCGTCAGTTCTACAGGTTACTCTACCCTCAAGCGAAGTGCTCGTGCCGGTTTCCTATTTTTCCTTGGACCGTTTCCCGTTCAAGACCCCCGGCGGGCCGTTTTCGAAACTATTCTCTAACAGCGAGTCCTATTTGCGAACCGTTAGTTCCTTCAGGTTACCCTACCGTCGAGCGAAGTGCTCATGCCGGTTTCCAATTTTTCTCAAGGCCGTTTCATGTTTCGGGACCCGGCGGGCCATTTTTCGAGTCTAAGTGTTAGAAAATCCAATATTTCGATCGTAATTCTCTAACAGGGAGTCCTATTTGCGAACCATCAGTTCCTAAAAGTTACTCTACCCTCGAGCGAAATGTTCGTGCCAATTTCCGAGTTTTTCGGAAACGTTTCCCCGTTTCGGACAACCGGAGGGCTGTTTTCGAGACTAGGTGTTCGAAAATCTTATGTTTCGGTCGTAATTCTCTAACCAGGTGTCCTCTTTGTGAACCGTCAGTTCCTACAAGTTACTCTACCCTCGAACGAAGTGCTCGAGCCCGTTTCCTATTTTTCCTTGGACCGTTTCCTGTTCCGGACCACCAGCCGGCTGTTTTCGGGCCAAAGTGTTGGAAAATCCCATGTTTCGCTCGTAATTCTCTAAGCAGAAATCCTATTTGCGAACCGTCAGTTCCAACAGGTTACTCTACCCTCGAGCGAAGTGCTCATGCCGGTTTTCAATTTTTCTCAAAGCCGTTCCCCATTCTTGGACCCGGCGGGCCATTTTTCGAGCCTAAGTGTTGGAAAATCCGATATTTCGATCGTAATTCTCTAACAATGAGTCTTATTTGCGAACCGTTAGTTCCTAAAGGTTACTCTACCCTCGAGCGAACTGCTCGTGCCGGTTTTTGAGTTTTCCGGAAATGTTTCCCCGTTTCGAACAACCGGAGGGCCGTTTTCGAGCCTACGCGTTGGAAAATCTTATGTTTCGGTCGTAATTCTCTAACCAGGAGTCCTATTTGCGAACCGTCAGTTCCTACAGTTTACTCTACCCTCGAGCGAAGCGCTCGTGCCGGTTTCCTATTTTTCCATGGAGCATTTCCCATTCCAGACCCCCGGCGGGCCGTATTCGAGCCTAAGTGTTGGAAAATCTCATGTTTCGCTCGTAATTCATTAACCGGGAGTCTTATTTGAGAACCGTCAGTTCCTACAGGTTACTCTACCCTCGTGCAAAGTGCTCCATGGTTTCCGAATTTCGAGGCAGCCGTTTCCCATTCCGGGCCCCCGGCGGGCCGTTTTCGAGCCCTAAGTGTTGGAAAACCCATGTTTCGCTCGTAATTCTCTAACCGGAAGTCCTATTTGCGAACCGTCAGTTCTAGAGGTTACTCTACCCTCGAGCGAAGTGCTCGTGCCGGTTTCCTATTTTTCCTTGGACCATTTCCCGTTCCAGACCCCCGGCATTCCGTTTTCAATCCTAAGTGTTGAAAAATCCCATGTTTTGGAGTCCTATTTGCGAATCGTCAGTTCCTACAGGTTACGCAACCCTCGAACGAAGTGCTCGTGCCGGTTTCAGAATTATCCAGCGGGTTGTTTTCGAGTCCAAGTGTTGGAAAATCCAATATTTTGCTCGGAATTCTCTAACCGGGAGTCCTATTTGCGAACCGTCCATTCCTACAGCTTACTATACCCTCGAGCGAAGTGCTCGTGCCGGTTTCCGAATTTTCCCACAGCGGTTTCCCGTTCTGGGCCCAAGTGTTGGAAAATACCATATTTCGCTCGGAATTCTCTAACAGCGAGTCCTATTTGCGAACCGTCAGTTCCTTCAGGTAACTTAACCATCGAGCGAAGTGCTCATGCCGGTTTCCAATTTTTCTTAAGGCCGTTTCACGTTTCGGGACCCGGCGGGCCATTTTTCGAGTCTAAAAGTGTTAGAAAATCCAATATTTCGATCGTAATTCTCTAACAGGGAGTCCTATTTGCGAACTATCAGTTCCTAAAAGTTACTCTACCCTCGAGCGAACTGCTCGTGCCGGTTTTCGAGTTTTTCGGAAACGTTTCCCCGTTTCGGACAATAGGAGGGCTGTTTTCGAGACTACGTGTTAGAAAATCTTATGTTTCGGTCGTAATTCCCTAGCCAGGTTTCCTCTTTGCGAACCGTCAGTTCCTACAAGTTACTCTACGCTCGAGCGAAGTGCTCGTGCCGGTTTCCTATTTTTCCTTTGACCGTTTCCTGTTCCGGACCCCCAGCCGGCTGTTTTCGAGCCTATGTGTTGGAAAATCCCATGTTTCGCTCGTAATTCTCTAACCGGAAATCCTATTTGCGAACCGTCAGTTCCTACAGGTTACTCTACCCTCGAGCGAAGTGCTCATGCCGGTTTTCAATTTTTCTCAAAGCCGTTTCCCGTTCCTGGACCCGGCGGCCCATTTTTCGAGCCTAAGTGTTGGAAATCCGATATTTCGATCGTAATTCTCTAATAGGGAGTCCAATTTGCGAACCGTCAGTTCCTAATGGTTACTCTACCCTCGAGCAAACTGGTCGTGCCGGTTTTCGAGTTTTCCAGAAATGTTTCCCCGTTTCGAACAACCGGAGGGCCATTTTCGAGCCTACGAGTTGGAAAATCTTATGTTTCGGTCATAATTCTCTAACCAGGGGTCCTATTTGCGAACCGTCAGTTCCTACAGCTTACTCTACCCTCGAGCGAAGCGCTCGTGCCGGTTTCCTATTTTTCCTCAGAGCATTTCCCATTCCAGACCCCCGGCGGGCCGTATTCGAGCCTAAGTGTTGGAAAATCCCATGTTTCGCTCGTAATTCTCTAACCGGGAGTCCTATTTGCGAACCATCAGTTCCTATAGGTTACTCTACCCTCGTGCAATCTGCTCCATGGTTTCCGAATTTCCAGGCAGTCGTTTCCCATCCCGGGCCCCCGGCGGGCCGTTTTCGAGCCTAAGTGTTGGAAAATCCCATGTTTCGCTTGTAATTCTCTAACCGAATGTGCTATTTGCGAAACGTCAGTTCTACAGGTTACTCTACCCTCAGGCGAAGTGCTCGTGCTGGTTTCCTATTTTTCTTTGGACCGTTTCCCATTCCAGACACCTGGCGGGCCGTTTTCGAGCCTAAGTGTTGGAAAATCCCATATTTCGGAGTCCTACTTGCGAACCGTCAGTTCCTACAGGTTACTCTACCCTCGAGCGAAGCGCTCGTGCCGGTTTCCTATTTTTCCTTGGAGCACTTCCCATTCCAGACCCCCGGCTGGCCATATTCGAGCCTGAGTGTTGGAAAATCCCATGTTTCGCTCGTAATTCTCTAACCGGGAGTCCTATTTGCGAACCGACAGTTCCAACAGGTTAGTCTACCCTCGTGCAAAGTGCTCCATGGTTTCCGAATTTCCAGGCAGCCGTTTTCCATTCTGGGCCCCCGGTGGGCCGTTTTCGAGCCTAAGTGTTGGAAAATCCCATGTTTCGCTCGTAATTCTCTAACCGGAAGTCCTATTTGCGAACCGTCAGTTCTACAGGTTACTCTACCCTCGAGTGAAGTGCTCGTGCTGGTTTCCTATTTTTCCTTGGACCGTTTCCCATTCCAGACCCCCGACGGGCCATTTTCGAGCCTAAGTGTTGAAAAATCCCATGTTTTGGAGTCCTATTTGCGAATCGTCAGTTCCTACAGGTTACGCAACCCTCGAACGAAGTGCTCGTGCCGGTTTCCGAATTTTCCAGCGGGTTGTTTTCGAGCCCAAGTGTTGGAAAATCCAATATTTTGCTCGAAATTCTCTAACCGGGAGTCCTATTTGCAAACTGTCCATTCCTACAGCTTACTATACCCTCGAGCGAAGTGCTCGTACCGGTTTCCGAATTTTCCCATGGCAGTTTGCCGCTCCGGGCCCCGGCGGGCCGTTTTCGAGCCTAAGTGTTGGAAAATACCATATTTCACTCGGAATTCTCTAACAGCGAGTCCTATTTGCGAACCATCAGTTCCTTCAGGTTACTCAACCGTCGAGCGAAGTGCTCATGCCGGTTTCTAATTTTTCTCAAGGCAGTTTCACTTTTCGGGACCCGGCGGGCCATTTTTCGACTCTAAGTGCTCGAAAATCCAATATTTCGATCGTAATTCTCTAATAGGGAGTCCTATTTGCGAACAATCAGTTCCTAAAAGTTACTCTACCCTCGAGCGAACTGCTCGTGCCGGTTTTCGAGTTTTTCGAAAACGTTTCCCCGTTTCGGACAATTGGAGGGCTATTTTCGAGACTACGTGTTGGAAAATCTTATGTTTCGGTCGTAATTCCCTAACCAGGTGTTCTCTTTGCGAGCCGTCAGTTACTATAAGTTACTTTACCCTCGAGCGAAGTGCTCATGCCGGTTTCCTATTTTTCCTTTGACAGTTTCCTGTTCCGGACCCCCAGCCGACTGTTTTCGAGCATAAGTATTGGAAAATCCCATGTTTCGCTCGTAATTCTCTAACCGGAAGTCCTATTTACGAACCGTCAGTTCCTACAGGTTACTCTACCCTCGAGCGAAGTGCTCATGCCAGTTTTCGATTTTTCTCAAGGCCGTTTCCTGTTCCTGGACCCGGCGGGCCATTTTTCGAGCCTAAGTGTTGGAAAATCCGATATTTCGATCGTAATTCTCTAACAGGGAGTCCTATTTGCGAACCTTCAGATCCTAAAGGTTACTCTACCCTCGAGCGAACTGCTAATGCCGGTTTTCAAATTTCCGGAAACGTTTCCCCGTTTCAAACAACCGGAGGGCCGTTTTCGAGCCTACGTGTTGGAAAATCTTATGTTTCGGTCGTAATTCTCAAACCAGGAGTCCTATTTGCGAACCGTCAGTTCCTACAAGTTACTCTACCCTCGAGCGAAGTGCTCGTGCCGGTTTCCTATTTTTCTTTGCACCATTTCCTGTTCCGGTCCCCCGGCCGGCCGTTTTCGAGCCTAAGAGTTGGAAAATCCCATGTCTCGCTCGTAATTTTGTAACCGGAAGTTCTATTTGCGAACCGTCAGTTCCTACAGGTTACTCTACCCTCGAGCGAAGCGCTCGTGCCGGTTTCCTATTTTTCCTTGGAGCATTTCCCATTCCAGACCCCCGGCTAGCCGTATTCGAGCCTAAGTGTTGGAAAAACCCATGTTTCGCTCGTAATTCTCTAACCGGGAGTCCTATTTGCGAACCGTCAGTTCGTACAGGTTAATCTACCCTCGTGCAAAGTGCTCCATGGTTTCCGAATTTCCAGGCAGCCGTTTCCCATTCCGAGCCCCCGGCGGTCCGTTTTCGAGCCTAAGTGTTGGAAAATCCCATGTTTCACTCGAAATTCTCTAATCGGAAGTCCTATTTGTTAACCGTCAGTTCCTAAAGGTTACTCTACCCTCGAGCGAAGTGCTCGTGCCAGTTTTCGAGTTTTCCTTGGACTGTTTCCCATTCCAGACCCCCAGCGGGCCGTTTTCGAGCCTAAGTGTTGGAAAATCCCATGTTTCCGAGTCCTATTTGCGAACCGTCAGTTCCTATAGGTTGCGTAACCCTCGAGTGAAGTGCTCGTGCCGGTTTCCAGATTTTCCTGCGGGATGTTTTCGAGCCCAAGTGTTGGAAAATCCAATATTTTGCTCGAAATTCTCTAACCGGGAGTCCTATTTGCGAACCATCCATTCCTACAGCTTACTATACCCTCGAGCGAATTGCTCGTGCCGGTTTCCGAATTTTCCCACGACTGTCTCCCTTTTGCGCCCCGGTGGGCCGTTTTCGAGCCTAAGTATTGGAAAATACCATATTTCGCTCGAAATTCTGTAACAGCGAGTCCTATTTGCGAACCGACAGTTCCTTCAGGTTACTCTACCCTCGTGCAAAGTGCTCCATGGTTTCCGAATTTCCAGGCAGCCGTTTCCCATTCCGAGCCCCCGGCGGTCCGTTTTCGAGCCTAAGTGTTGGAAAATCCCATGTTTCACTCGAAATTCTCTAATCGGAAGTCCTATTTGTTAACCGTCAGTTCCTAAAGGTTACTCTACCCTCGAGCGAAGTGCTCGTGCCAGTTTTCGAGTTTTCCTTGGACTGTTTCCCATTTCAGACCCCCAGCGGGCCGTTTTCGAGCCTAAGTGTTGGAAAATCCCATGTTTCCGAGTCCTATTTGCGAACCGTCAGTTCCTATAGGTTGCGTAACCCTCGAGTGAAGTGCTCGTGCCGGTTTCCAGATTTTCCTGCGGGATGTTTTCGAGCCCAAGTGTTGGAAAATCCAATATTTTGCTTGAAATTCTCTAACCGGGAGTCCTATTTGCGAACCATCCATTCCTACAGCTTACTATACCCTCGAGCGAATTGCTCGTGCCGGTTTCCGAATTTTCCCACGGCTGTCTCCCTTTTGCGCCCCGGTGGGCCGTTTTCGAGCCTAAGTGTTGGAAAATACCATATTTCGCTCGAAATTCTGTAACAGCGAGTCCTATTTGCGAACCGACAGTTCCTTCAGGTTACTCTACCCTCGAGCGAAGTGCTCATGCCGGTTTCCAATTTTTCTCAAGGTCATTTCCTGTTTCGGGACTCGGCAGGGCCATTTTTCGAGTTTTAGTGTTGGAAAATCCCATATTTCGATCGTAATTCTCTAACCGGGAGTCCTATTTACGAACCGTCAGTTCCTAAAGGTTACTCTACCCTCGAGCGAACTGCTCGTGCTGGTTTTCCAGTTTTTCGAAAATGTTTCCCCGTTTCGGACAACCGGAGGGCTGTTTTCGAGACTACGTGTTGGAAAATCTTATGTTTCGGTCGTAATTCTCTAACCAGGTATCCTCTTTGCAAACCGTCAGTTCCTACAAGTTACTCTACCGTCGAGCGAAGTGCTCGCGCTGGTTTCCTATTTTTCCTTGGACCGTTTCCTGTTCCGGATCCCTAGCCGGCTGTTTTCGAGCCTAGGTGTTGGAAAATCCCATGTTTCGCTCGTAATTCTCTAACCGGAAATCCTACTTGCGAACCGTCAGTTCCTACAGGTTACTCTACCCTCGAGCGAAGTGCTCATGCCGGTTTTCAATTTTTCTCAAAGCCGTTTCCCGTTCCTGGACCCGGCGGGCCATTTTTCGAGCCTAAGTGTTGGAAAATCCGATATTTCGATCGTAATTCTCTATTAGGGAGTCCTATTTGCGAACCGTCAGTTCCTAAAGGTTACTCTACCCTCGAGCGAACTGCTCGTGCCGGTTTTCGAGTTTTCCGGAAACGTTTCCCCGTTTCGAACAACCGGAGGGCCGTTTTCGAGCCTACGTGTTGGAAAATCTTATGTTTCGGTCGTAATTCTCTAACCAGGAGTCCTATTTGCGAACCGTCAGTTCCTACAGTTTACTCTACCCTCGAGCGAAGCGCTCGTGCCGATTTCCTATTTTTCCTTGAAGCATTTCCCTTTCCAGACCCCCGGCGGGCCGTATTCGAGCCTAAGTGTTGGAAAATCCCATGTTTCGCTCGTAATTCTCTAACCGGGAGTCCAATTTGCGAACCGTCAGTTCCTACAGGTTACTCTACCCTCATGCAATGTACTCCATGGTGTCCGAATTTCCAGGCAGCCGTTTCCCATTCCGGGCCCCCGGCGGGCCGTTTTCGTGCCTAAGTGTTGGAAAATCCCATGTTTCGCTCGTAATTCTCTAACCGAATGTCCTATTTGCGAAACGTCAGTTCTACATGTTACTCTACCCTCAAGCGAAGTGGTCGTGCCGGTTTCCTATTTTTCTTTCGACCGTTTCCCGTTCCAGACACCCGGCGGGCCGTTTTCGAGCCTAAGTGTTGGAAAATCCCATATTTCGGAGTCCTATTTGCGAACCGTCAGTTCCTACAGGTTACGCAACCCTCGAACGAAGTGCTCGTGCCGGTTTCCGAATTTTCCAGCGGGATGTTTTCGAGCCCAAGTGTTGAAAATCCAATATTTTGTTCGAAATTCCCTAATCGGGAGTCCTATTTGCGAACCGTCCGTTCCTACAGCTTATTATACCCTCGAGCGAAGTGCTCGTGCCGGCTTCCAAATTTTCCCACGGCTATTTCCCGTTCCTGGCCCCGGCGGGCCGTTTTCGAGCCTAAGTGTTGGAAAATACCATATTTCGCTCGGAATTCTCTAACAGCGAGTCCTATTTGCGAACCTTCAGTTCCTTCAGGTTACTCTACCCTCGAGCGAAGTGCTCATGCCGGTTTCCAATTTTTCTCAAGGCCGTTTCCTGTTTCGGGACCCGGCGGGCCATTTTTCGAGCCTAAGTGTTGGAAAATCCCATATTTCGATCGAAATTCTCTAACTGGGAGTCCTATTTGCGAACTGTCAGTTCCTAAAGGTTACTCTACCCTCGAGCGAACTGCTCGTGCCGGTTTTCGTGATTTTCGGAAACGTTTCCCCGTTTCGGACAACCGGAGGGTTGTTTTCGAGACTACGTGTTGGAAAATCTTACGTTTCGGACGTAATTCTCTAACCAGGTGTCCTCTTTGCGAACCGTCAATTCTTACAAGTTACTCTACCCTCGAGCGAAGTGCTCGCGCCGGTTTCCTATGTTTCCTTGGACCGTTTCCTGTTCCGGACCCCCAGCCGGCTGTTTTCGAGCCTAAGTGTTGGAAAATCCCATGTTTCGCTCGTAATTCTCTAACCGGAAGTCCTATTTGCGAACCGTCAGTTCCTATAGGTTATTCTACCCTCAAGCGAAGTGCTCATGCTGGTTTTCGATTTTTCTCATGGCCGTTTCACATTCCTGGACCCGGCAGGCCATTTTTCGAGTTTAAGTGTTGGAAAATCCGATATTTCGATCGTAATTCTCTAACAGGGAGTCCTATTTACGAACCGTCAGTTCCTAAAGGTTACTCTACCCTCGAGCGAACTGCTCGTGCCGGTTTTTGAGTTTTCCGGAGACGTTTCCCCATTTCGAACAACCGGAGGGCGTTTTCGAGCCTACGCGTTGGAAAATCTTATGTTTCGGTCGTAATTCTCTAACCAGGAGTCCTATTTGCGAACCGTCAGTTCCTACAAGTTACTCTACCCTCGAGCAAAGTGCTCGTGTCGGTTTCCTATTTTTCCTGGGACCGTTTCCTGTTTCGGACCCCCGGCCGGCTGTTTTCGAGCCTAAGTGTTGGAAAATACCATGTTTCGCTCGTAATTCGCTAACCGGAAGTCCTATTTGCGAACCGTCAGTTCCTACAGGTTACTCTACCCTCGAGCAAAGCGCTCGTGCCGGTTTCCTATTTTTCCTTGGAGCATTTCCCATTCCAGACCCCCGGCTAGCCGTATTCGAGCCTAAGTGTTGGAAAATCCCATGTTTCGCTCGTAATTCTCTTCCCGGGAGTCGTATTTGCGAACCGTCAGTTCCTACAGGTTACTCTACCCTCGTGCAAAGTGCTCCACGGTTTCCGAATTTTCAGGCAGCCGTTTCCCATTCCGGGCCCCCGGCGGGCCATTTTCGAGCCTAAGTGTTGGAAAATCACATCTTTCGCTCGTAATTCTCTAACCGGAAGTCCTATTTGTGAACCGTCAGTTCTACAGCTTACTCTACCCTCGAGCGAAGTGCTCATGCCGAATTCCGATAATTCTCAAGGCCGTTTCCCGTTTCGGGACCCGGCCGTCCGTTTTTCGTGCCTAAGTGTTGGAAAATCCCATATTTCGAACGTAATTCTCTAACATGGAGTCCTATTTGCGAACCGTCAGTTCCTAAAGGTTACTCTACCCTCGATCGAACTGCTCGTGCCGGTTTTTGAGTTTTTTCGGAAATGTTTCCCCATTTCGGACAACCGGAGGGCTGTTTTCGAGACTACGTGTTGGAAAATCTTATGTTTCGGTCGTAATACTCTAACCAGGTGTCTTCTTTGCGAACCGTCAGTTCCTACAAGTTACTCTACAATCGAGCGAAGTGCTCATGCCGGTTTCCTACTTTTCCTTGGACCGTTTCCTGTTCCGGACCCCCGGCCGGCTGTTTTCGAGCCTAGGTGTTGGAAAATCCCATGTTTCGCTCGTAATTCTCTAACCGGAAGTCATATTTGCGAACCGTCAGTTCCTACAGGTTACTCTACCCTCGAGCGAAGTGCTCATGCCGGTTTTTGATTTTTCTCAAGGCCGTTTCCCATTCCTGGACCCGGCGGTCCATTTTTCGAGCCTAAGTGTTGGAAAATCCGATATTTCGATCGTAATTCTCTAACAGGGAGTCCTATTTGCGAACCTTCAGTTCCTAAAGGTTACTCTACCCTCGAGCGAACTGCTCGTGCCGGTTTTCGAGTTTTCCGGAAACGTTTCCCCGTTTCGAACAACCGGAGGGCCGTTTTCGAGCCTACGTGTTGGAAAATCTTATGTTTCGGTCGTAATTCTCTAACCAAGAGTCCTATTTGCGAACCGTCTGTTCCTACAAGTTACTCTACCCTCGAACGAAGTTCTCGTGCCGGTTTCCTATTTTTCCTTGGACCGTTTCCAGTTCCGGTCCCCCGGCCGGTCCTTTTCGAGCCTAAGTGTTTGAAAATCCCATGTTTCGCTCATAATTTTCTAACCGGAAGTCCTATTTGCGAACCGTCAGTTCCTACAGGTTACTCTACCCTCGAGCGAAGCCTCGTGCGGTTTCCTATTTTTCCTTGGAGCATTTCCCATTCCAGACCCCCGGCTGGCTGTATTCGAGCCTAAGTGTTAGAAAATCCCTTGTTTCGCTCGTAATTCTCTAACCGGGAGTCCTATTTGCGAACCGTCAGTTCCTACAGGTTACACTACCCTCGTGCAAAGTGCTCCATGGTTTCTGAATTTCCAGGCAGCCGTTTCCCATTACGGGCCCCCGGCGGGCCGTTTTCGAGCCTAAGTGTTGGAAAATCCCATGTTTCGCTCGTAATTCTCTAATCGGAAGTCATATTTGAGAACCGTCAGTTCTACTGATTACTCTACCCTCGAGCGAAGTGCTCGTGCCGGTTTCCTATTTTTCCTTGGACCGTTTCCCATTCCAGGCCCACGGCGGGCCATTTTCGAGCCTAAGTGTTGGAAAATCCCATGTTTCGGAGTCCTATTTGCGAATCGTCGTTCCTACAGGTTACGCAACCCTCGAACGAAGTGCTCGTGCCGGTTTTCGAATTCTCCAGCGGGTTGTTTTCGAGCCCAAGTGTTGGAAAATCGAATATTTTGCTCGAAATTCTCTAACTGGGAGTCCTATTTGCGAACCGTCCCTTCCTACAGCTTACTATAGCCTCGAGCGAAGTGCTCGTGCCGGTTTCCGAATTTTCCCACGGTTGTTTCCCATTCCGGGCCCCGGCGGGCCGTTTTCGAGCCTAAGTGTTGGAAAATACCATATTTCGCTCGGAATTCTCTAACAGCGAGTCCTATTTGCGAACCGTCAGTTCCTTCAAGTTACTCTACCCTCGAGCGAAGTGCTCAAGCCGGTTTCCATTTTTTCTCAAGGCCGTTTCCCGTTTCGGGACCCGGCGGGCCATTTTTCAAGCCTAAGTGTTGGAAAATCCCATATTTCGATCGTAATTCTCTAATAGGGAGCCCTATTTGCGAACCGTCAATTCCTAAAGGTTACTCTACCCTCGAGCGAACTGCTCGTGCCAGTTTTCGAGTTTTTCGGAAACGTTTCCCCGTTTCGGACAACCGGAGGGCTGTTTTCGAGACTACGTGTTGGAAAATCTTATGTTTCGGTCGTAATTCTCTAACCAGGTGTCCTCTTTGCGAACCGTCAGTTTCTAAAAGTTACTCTACCCTCGAGCGAAGTGCTCGTGCCGGTTTCTTATTTTTCCTTGGACCGTTTCCTGTTTCGGACCTCCAGCCGGCCGTTTTCGAGCCTAAGTGTTAGAAAATCCCATGTTTCGCTCGTAATTCTCTAATCGGAAGTCCTATTTACGTACCGTCAGTTCCTACAGGTTACTCTACCCTCGAGCGAAGTGCTCATGCCGGTTTTCAAATTTTCACAAGGCCGTTTCCCGTTCCTGGACCCGGCGGGCCATTTTTCGAGCTTAAGTGTTGGAAAATCCGATATTTCGATCGTAATTCTCTAACAGGGAGTCCTATTTGCGAACCGTGAGTTCCTAAAGGTTACTTTACCCTCGAGCGAACTGCTTGTGACGGTTTTCGAGTTTTCCAGAAACGTTTCCCCGTTTTGAACAACCGGAGGGCCGTCTTCCAGCCTACGTGTTGGAAAATCTTATGTTTCGATCGTAATTCTCTAACCAGGGGTCCTATTTGCGAACCGTCTGTTCCTAGAAGTTACTTTACCCTCGAGCGAAGTTCTCGTGCCGGTTTCTTATTTTTCCTTGGAACGTTTCCTGTTCCGGACCCCCGACCGGCCGTTTTCGAGTCTAAGTGTTGGAAAATCCAATGATTCGCTCGTAATTCTCTAAACGGAAGTCCTATTTGCGAACCATCAGTTCCTACTGGTTACGCAACCCTCGAGCGAAGTGCTCGTCCCGGTTTCCGAATTTTCCAATGGGTTGTTTTCGAGCCCAAGTGTTGGTAAATCCAATATTTTGCTCGAAATTCTCTAACCGGGAGTCCTATTTGTGAACCGTCCCTTCCTACAGCTTACTATACCCTCGAGCGAGGTGCTCGTGCCGGTTTCCGAATTTTCCCACGATTGTTTCCCGTTCCGGGCCCCGGCGGGCCATTTTCGAGCCTAAGTGTTGGAAAATACCATATTTCGCTCGGAATTCTCTAATAGCGAGTCCTATTTGTGAACCCTCAGTTCCTTCAGGTTACTCTACACTCGAGCGAAGTGCTCATGCCGGTTTCCAATTTTTCTCAAGGCCGTTTCCCGTTTCGGGACCCGGTGGGCCATTTTTCGAGCCTAAGTGTTGGAAAATCCCATATTTCAATCGTAATTCTCTAACAGGGAGTCCTATTTGCGAACCGTCAGTTCCTAAAGGTTACTCTACCCTCGAGCGAACTGCTTGTGCCGGTTTTCGAGTTTTTTGGAAACGTTTCCCCGTTTCGGACAACCGAAGGGCTGTTTTCGAGACTACGTGTTGGAAAATCTTATGTTTCGGTCGTAATTCTCTAACCAGGTGTCCTCTTTGCGAACCGTCAGTTCCTACAAGTTACTCTACCCTCGTGCGAAGTGCTCGTGCCGGTTTCCTATTTTTCCTTGGACCGTTTCCTGTTCCGAACCCCCATCCGGCTGTTTTCGAGCCTAAGTGTTGGAAAATCCCATGTTTCGCTCGTAATTCTTTAACCGGATGTCCTATTTGCGAACCATCAGTTGCTACAGGTTACTCTACCCTCAAGCGAAGTGCGCGTGCCGGTTTCCTATTCTTCCTTGGAGCGTTTTCAATTCCAGACCCCCGATGGGCCATTTTCGAGCATAAGTGTTGGAAAATCCCATGTTTCGGAGTCCTATTTGTGAACCGTCAGTTCCTACAGGTTACGTAACCCTCGAGCGAAGCGCTCGTGCCGGTTTCCTATTTTTCCTTGGAGCATTTCCCATTCCAGACCCCCGGCTGGCCGTATTCGAGCCTAAGTGTTGGAAAATCCCATGTTTCGCTCGTCATTCTCTAACCGGGAGTCCTTTTCGCGAACCGTCAGTTTCTACAAGTTACACTCCCCTCGTGCAAAGTGCTCCATGGTTTCCGAATTTCCAGGCAGCCATTTCCCATTCCGGGCCCTCGGCGGGCCGTTTTCGAGCCTAAGTGTTGGAAAGTCCCAAGTTTTGCTCGTAATTCTCTAACCGGAAGTCCTATTTGTGAACCGTCAGTTCTACAGGTTACTCTACCCTCGCGAAGTTCTCGTGCCGGTTTCCTATTTTTCCTTGGACCGTTTCCCGTTCCAGACCCCCGGTCGGCCATTTTCGAGCCTAAGTGTTGGAAAATCCCATGTTTCGGAGTCCTATTTGCGAACCGTCAGTTCCTACAGGTTACGCAACCCTCGAGCGAAGTGCTCGTGCCGGTTTCCGAATTTTCCAGCGGGACGTTTTCGAGCCCAAGTGTTGGAAAATCCCATATTTTGCTCGAAATTCTCTAACCAGGAGTCCTATTTGCGAACCGTCAGTTCCTACAACTTACTATACCCTCGAGCGAAGTGCTCATGCCGGTTTCCGGTTTTTCTCAAGGCTGTTTCCAGTTTCGGGACTCGGCGGGCCGTTTTTCGAGCCTAAGTGTTGGGAAATCCCATATTTCGCTCGTAATTCTCTAACAGGGAGTCCGATTTGCGGACTGCCAGTTACTACAGGTTACTCTACCCTCGAGCGAAGTGCTCGTGCCAGTTTCCGATTTTTTCAAAAATGTTTCCCTGTTCCGGACAACCGGAGGGCCGTTTTCGAGTCTAGGTGTTGGAAAATCCTATGTTTCGGTGGTATTTTTCTAACCGGGAGTTCTATTTGTGAACCGTCAGTTCGTACAAGTTACTCCACCCTCGAGAGAAGTGCTCATGCCAGTTTCCTATTTTTCCATGGACCGTTTCCGGTTCCGGACCCTCAGCCGGCCGTTTTCGAGCCTCTGTGTTGGAAAATCCCATATTTCGCTCGTAATTCTCAAATCGGAAGTCCTATTTGCGAACCGTCAATTCCATTTGTGAACCGTCAGTTCTTATAGGATACTGTACCCTCGAGCCAAGCCCTAGTGCTGGTTTCCAATTTTTCCTTGGACTGTTTCCCATTCCGGACCCCCGGCAACCCGTTTTCAAGCCTAAGTGTTGGAAAATCCAATGTTTCGCTCGTAATTCTCTTACCGGGAGTCCCATTTGCGAACCGTCAGTTCTTACAGGTTACTCTACCCTCGAGCGAAGTGCTCGTGCCAGTCTCCTATTTTTCCTTGGAGCGTTTCCCATTCCAGACCCCCGGTGGGCCGTTTTATAGCCTAAGTGTTGGTGATGGACCGCGCTCCTGCTCGGTTCCTACCGAGGTCGGCGGACGTGGGAGTCCGTTTGGTTCCGAACCTTTCGTAACCGGGGGGCAGGGGCGTGCATCAACATTTCTTTTTTTTTTGTGGGTGTGCCAGATTTTCTATTTTTACTTGGAATTGCAAGTGGTGATCCGGAGATCAACCTTCGCAAGTAAAAAGGAAATCAACTTCTTTCAAGTTTTCCATTGCACATATATTTAAGAAAAGAGACATTTTCTTGATTTGCCGTGAAAGGCGATTTTTTTGGCATTTATAGCCGATTTTGGCGTTTATAGCCGATTTTTGGCGTTTATAGCCGATTTTGGCGTTTATAGCCGATTTACAATCCTTATCAATAATGAAAGACAAGAATTGTGATTTTTGTCTCTTTTAAAAAAATACAAACTACAATGAAAAGCAAGAAAAGGAGGATCTAACTTCTCAGGAGATTGTGGGGGACTCGTTTAGATTGACGGTCGCAAGCCATATGTGGGCTTCGCCATCATCCATGCAAATGAGAACAGAGGATGCTATTGATTCGCTTGGCTTGGCTATAACCTCGGGTTTTTAGAAGACAAAGACCAAAGGAAGGTCCTATGTCCAATAAAAAGCCGAGTAGACGGGCTGAAAAGCCACATCTAAGCCATTGGAGGCAGGAGGAGAAGGCAAGGACCTTGGGGGGGGGGGGTACCCCCAAGGGACTTTTGTCACCTTGTTGCAGGTGGCCGGTGTAGAACTTCCGCAAAGTTTTCTCTCTTTTTCTTTTCTCTGGATTTCTGACTGCTGTCTGATGTTTGTTGTGTGTTTTTTTCCGATCTGGATTCCTTTGGAGTGCTCTCCTATTTATAGGCTCTTGGTAGCCATTTAGGAGAGTTTATGGGCTTTTAATGTCATTAAGCCGCATAATGGGAGGAGTTACAAAATTGAATTGTTTATTTTGTAACTCCTTTTTCTTGGCTTCTGATTGGCCGGAGGAGATTGAGGGCATTTAATCGCCTTTAATCGCCATGATGGGAGGAGTTTCATGGGTTAAATGCCATGAATCTCTTGACTTGTAACTCCCGAATGCTTGCTTCTGATTGGGCCGTCCAAAGAAATGGATTAATGACTGTAATAAAGCTAGTCAATTAATCGCATTAAGTGGTCGCCGAGCAGCTGAAGAGTCGCGGGCCGTGCCACGTCTTTTGGAATTCTTCTGTCGATGATCATTGATGGATCTTCATGTAGATCGACATCAGATGACCATGTAATTTCAGGTGTTTGTTGCCAACAGCGGGTCGGTGCCATCTGTCCTGTCGATTTCTCGATCGGTCGGGTGGAAAGCACACTTTTTTTGGTTGACCGGGTGGCGATCAATACTGTCTTCGATACTCTTGATGATTTACCCGTGTTTTGGACGGATGTCAGAGGACTTGGTGTCTCAAAAGCATGAATTTTGGAAAGTACCTGAGGCTGGGCCCTTCGAATCGCGAAAAAAACGGCGAAAACCGGGGTTTCCGGGGCTTTCCCGGCGACCCCGGGGTCCATGGTCGCCGGCGACCTGCCCAGGGTCGCAGGGTCTGCGACCCTGGGGGGGTTGTCCCCCTTTCTGGTCCCGTTTTGCGTCCGTTTTTGCTTTTTTCTGATTCTTTTTTCTTCTGTACTTTTCCTTGACATTTTGACCATTTATTGGCCTGATTTCTTTGTAGGAAACCTGATGAGAATCCTTGCATTTTATTTTGCAAAGTTTCCAATTTCCTGAGAAAGCCGAAGACTTTGTCGCGCAGAGCTGCCGATTTTCCGTCAGAAGCTGAAACTGGGTCAAACGATGTCGGAATGACCTGAAATTTGGTGTGAAGCCTCCTGAGCAATAAATAAGACCAACCATAGGCTTTTGTTTGAGTTTTGAAGCCGTTTGGGGTCCCATCACCTGTAGACTTGCTTTTTGTCGCGATGAAGATGTCGCGGTTTGATGTGTGGTCAACCGATGTCCGATTGACTTGAAATTTGACAGGGAACCTATTGGAGTCATTTTAAGATGATCCATAGGTTCTGTCTTGGAAACCATGGTCCTAGAGAGCTTTACCACCGAGAGGCTTGATTTGGCTGTCGGAGAAGCGAAGTTAGGCCAAATGATCTTGAAATGGCTTGAAACTTCTTGTGTACTCCTCTTTTGGCTGTCTGGATGAATCTTGCAGTTTTTGTTTGATTCTGACAAGATTTGATTTTTGGAAGCAGCATTGCCTATTTATGGCAGGTTGCGACTTCATGTAGCTCTTTTGATCTTGAGAAGGCAAAGTGACATTTTTGGTGTCAACAAATGCCCCCTCGAGGTACAGCGGCGAGTTGCTTAACTTTTGTAGTCGATGTGCCTCGAAGAGATTTTTTTGAAGGAGAGCCTGTGACTTGACCAAGAGTCTTTGAGCAGTCTTTCTTTTTGGTATTTGTAGCCTTTTGAGCTTCCAGGGGAATTTTATGGTAGTGAAAGGGATCACGTACCATCTCGAGGCAAAGTTTTGAAGATGACATCAGGGATGTGAGTTTGGGTTTTGACCTTGTGACCTAACAGGCTATATATGGCAGGTTAGGGGGTCGGGTTTGGTTTTGATCGTGTGACCCAACAAGCTGTATGTGGAATGTTGGGGGATCAATTTTGGTTTTGATCTTGTGACCTAACAGGCTATATGTGGCAAGTTAGGGGATCAGGTTTTGGTTTTTGGTTTTGGTCTTGTGACCTAACAGGCTGTATGTGGCAAGTTAGGGGACCAGGATTTGGTTTGATTTTTGTGGAATGTCAATTTCAAGAATTTGGCTCAATTTGGTAAATGAAGCTGGATGGTTTGATTTTTGGAAGCTCATGGGGCTTGGAATTTTCTTTTGTATGGTCCAATCAACTCAAAAGAGGCATGGAACCATTTTTTGTATGCTCTTGGTAAGAGGGATTTCTCTTTGACTAAAAGCCCAAAATTTATTTATTTATTTATTTTTTTTGTGCCTAGGTGGTCAAACCTGGCTCATATGGGCTAACCCATGGGACCTTAAGCTTTTGAAATAGCTTAGATCTCATATGGTGTCATTTTTGTAAAGAATATCCAAAAATATCTCATTTGGATAGAGAATATCCAAGAATATCTTTACTTGGAGAGAATCTCTCATGATCCCTTCATTTTGGGATAGAATATCTCAAGATATCTTTCTTTTGGGAAAGAATCCGTCATAGATTGATTTTAGGAGAAAATCTCTCAAGATCCCTTTATTTTGGGATAGGATATCTCAAGATATCTTTCTTTTGGGAAAGAATCCGTCATAGATTGATTTTTGGGAGAAAATCTCTCAAGATATCTTTCTTTTGGGAAAGAATCTTTCTAATCTCTTTCTTTTGGTAAGGTTACTAATTAGTAACACTTACCTTTTTCTTCTTTCCTTCTTTGGTTTGCTCTCCTCCTATAAAAGCAAAGAGAAGGTGGGATCTCTTGCTCTTATTACTTTCTTTTGCAATAATCTCAAGAGGGCTTCAAGACCAAGAGCTTTTCTTCTTCAAGATCTTCAAGAGTTTTCTTCTTCTTCTCCATCAATGGCTTCAAGTAAGTTCTTCTTTTTCAAGAAAACTCCATTGTAGGAAAAAAAAAGTTCTTTCTTCTCTTTTTTTTTTTGTTTCTTTCTTTTCTTTTCTTCTTTTTTTTTCTTTTCTTTTCTTTTTTTTCCACGTGTTTTTCCCCTTTTTTTTTTACACGTGTTTTTTTTTTCTTTCTTTTTTTTTTTTCATGTTTGTTTTTTTTTTTTGTGTGGGCCGTACGGACAGATCCGTACGGATCTGGCCGTACGGCCACGTGGCCTGTGGGCCACGCCTGTGGGCCAGCCCTCTTTTTTTTCTTCCTTCTTTTTTTTTTTTCTTTCCCTCCCTCTTTTTTTTTTTTTGAGAGAGTTTCCTTTTTTGTTTTCTTTTTCCTCCCCTTTTTTTTTTTTAGAGAAAGTTTCTTTTCTTTCCTTTTTTTTTTTTTTGCTCCTCATGATAATGCATTTTTTTTCGCAAATCTAGATGTTCATGCATGTCTTTAATTTGTAGCATGATGTGATAGCATACCTTAAAGTTTTTGCAAATTTGGGAACTTGGAGCTTGCAGTGATGTTGAGCCCTTCCTGATTTTGCGGAGACTTTTAGGTTTCGAAAGTTTGGAGTTTCGGAGCTCGCAGCGATGTTGAGCCCATCTTCAAGCTTTCTATTTCTTTCGGGATAGTTCCTTTTCTTCGGAATTGTCCCGTTATCATGTCAAAATTTCGCCAGATTTTTTTTTTTAGCGAGATTCTGTCATTTTGATGTTTGATCTTTTTCTTTTCCATCCTTTTCAGGTGGTTCCTCCAGAGCGAACAAGGGTAAAGAGCCTGCTACAAGCGTACCTCGTCGATCTTCTAGATCCTCTAATCCGGCCGTTCAGCAGGCTTTCGAGAAGGTCCAGTATGTTGAGAGAAACCTGGAAGAGTGCGACTCTCTCAACAGAGATGAGATGAGGCAGCGACTGATCACTCTCAAGGGAGAGGAATTCTATAAGATCATGGTAAGCAGTCGTCCATGGCTGATGGAAGATCAGAGCGTTTTGCCCAAGCCTACCTTCTTCTTTGGTGATGCAGTCCCTGACGACATTACATACCAGAGGAGATCTTTTCAGTTTTCCTTCACAGCAGATGGTGAGAAGAAGACTGTTACTACCCGGTCGATGTTTGATCGCACCGTCTCGATTCTGAGCCTTGCCCCCACGTGCCCTAAGAGGGAAGATCCTCCAAGTTGGGTGAGAAGGACAAATGTAATCAAGACCGGGGTTTTTGTCGGCGGTTCTCCTGGATATACGGAGAGGTCGCCTGTTGACATGGACTTGTTGATGCCATCCAGCGGCTACCAGGGCTCTGATTATCCGTCGGTCGATTTGAGACCGGTGGGCCTTGGTATTTTCAGTGGTGACGGCAGCAATTGGATCAAGCCTTTTCGACTTCGAGGCCGTTTCAATGCTGACTCCGAGTGGAAGTCGTGGACTGATCGCGTCCTGCTGATTGGTGGCGCCGTTTTGAAGGAAGCCGGGATTTTTGATGCGGTCCGCGCCTTTAGGGAGACCGTGATCTTTTCCGACGAGGCCTTCATGGCTATGCTGGAGTCATTCCTCCCACAAACCAATACCTTCGTTGTGACGAATGGTGAGATTGGTTTTTCTTTGAAGGAGCTGAGCGCCATTACTGGATTGCCCATCCTCGGCAAAACTCTATGAGGAGTTTAAGCCGATTGACAGCGTCCTCGAGGGGCAGTCTGAGGAGTTCAGGCTTCTATACTTTCAGCTCGTCGCCTTCTATGATTTTTTGAAGGAGAAGGGGGGTTCGAAAGTTAGATCCAGCAGCTGGAAGAGTTTTAGCTCTTCATTCCCCAACTTTTTTGATAGTAGGGAGTCTTCTGATAGCATGACCCAGGAAGCTGGAGCTCAGGATCCAAGTTCAAAGAAGATCTTGGCCATGCAAGAAGAGTTGAGAGATTTCTGTGCAAGCACAAACGCCATATGTCCTGACATTGCACTGCGGAGAGATCTCGCTGTTTACCTCACTTATTGGCTTGGTGAGGCTGTATTTGCTGGAGGAGATGGAACGCACATCAGGCCGCATTGTATTTTTCCGGCTTGTCAGATGGCGTTTGGAGAGCAGCTTGCTTTGGTGCCAGCTCTTTACTCCTACCTGTGTACCGAACTGCAGGCTGCTGCTTTTCTGGTTCGGCTTGGGCTTCCCATGAATAGGGTATTTTCAGCCCATATCTTTTATTCATGGTATGTATACCACTGTCCTGGCTTCCATCGGCTGGGTGCTGCACAGGATGATGATCCTCTGATGATTCGACTGGCTAAGGGCAAAGCCGTGTCTGAATCACTTTTGTTTGCCCGTATGAGGATCCGACGGTTCAGGGACGTCGAGATGGGGCAATCGTCAGTAAAGCTTTCTCCGGAGTTGCGGAAGAAGGCTTTTGATTTTGGTGCCTCCCGAGACTCTACCAGGGCGGGGTCGGGAAGGCATTATTCTTTGACAAATGCAGAGAGAGAGTGGCTTTTCAGCATACGTGTCGGCACGATGGTGTACCGTAGACATCTTTTCGTCGACATCCAGCCGTATGTACCCTCTCGCTTTGCTTTGCAGCTTGGCTTTTCTCAAGGCGTTGTTGGAGCGCCTTCAAGCATGGTGAAGCGCTTTGGAGGCTTACAGGATGGGAGAAATGCATGGGCTTTCTATAGTGCTGAAGACACTACAGCCATGATTTCTTATCCTGTGTTGCTGACTTCCCGGACTGCCGGCTTTGCGAAGTGGTTCGCGGAGAGCTTTTCGGCATATCGGGGGCTTTCCAAGAAGGAGCTTGATGTGAAGCTGGTATCTGGAAAGGGCCTTGGAAAGTCAGATGGCATCCGGCGAGAGGAAGTTTGGGCCTTCCTTTCTGGAGAGAAGCACAAGATAGGCTTTCTCGGTGACCAGGGCGTCATCGGTTCTGAGGCTGTTCGAGAAATACCTTATGAGGCTTTGGAGCAGCTAGAACAGGAGGAAGCCGAACTTGGCGCTTGGATGCAAGCGGCACAGAGGCAAGCTTCCGTGGAGTCTACTGGCAAGAGCAGACCATCCAGTGATGAGTCAAGTGGGAAACCTGACTCTGACAGCGGGGTAGGTTCTTCTAAGAAGCGAGCCCGCAGAAGTAAGAGGAGGAGGAGTCATCATCGCAGCACGGGGCAGCATGAGGACTCTCCTAACTTGGAAGTTCCTCTTACTATCAATGAGGATGTGCCAGTGGATGCTGACGAGCCTCCGGAGAAGAGAAGCCGAGAAGAAGAGACCGTCGGTGAAGGTATGATTCTTCCTTTTTCTCTTTCCATTTCTTTTCATGGGATTTTTCCATGTTATGATTTGCTTCTTGTTTCTGCTTTTTTCTTTTTTTTTTTAGCAGAGGAAGACTTGGTGATGCCTGAGGTCCCAACCGATGACGTGGTGATGGATCCTGTTGAGGCACCTGAAGAAGAACTGAGGGACTCTGGAGTAAATCCAGAATCTCCAATTGGTACGACTTCTTTTGCTCCTTTTTTTTTGTTTGTGACTCGGTTTGCTAACACACTTTTTTTTTGTCAGCTGACTTGCCACAGGGTTCTGATGACTTTGAACCATCGATGGACGCAAATGTTGATGATGCTTCCGATGAGTTCATGGAGGAAGAAAGTGTTCCGCCAGTCATTGAAGAAGGTATTTTGTAATTATAACCCTGATATTGATTTTCAAACAGGATCATATTCATACCTTTTTGTGTTTCCTTTGCAGGTTTTGAAGTGGCAGAGGAGGGTCCGTCGCTTCCAGAGCAAGAGATGCCAGAGGTTGATCCAGAGGTAGAGATTCCTGGGACCAGCTCTGACAATATTGAGGAGATTCCTCGCACTGAGATTCCTTCCCGAGCAGGAGCAGCTTCAGCTGGAAAGAGTTCTTTTGTTACTCTTTCAACAGATGATGACATGAGTAGCCGACCAACGGAGTTGGGCGAATCTTCAGCTGGGCCATCTCTTCTTTTTGCGAAGAAGGTGGTGGTGCGAGTTGTGAGCTCTTGGATTGAGACTCTCTTTTCTGGGCACTTGGAAGTCGGATTTGGCATGATCCAGCATGTGCAGGAGATTCTCAGTGATGCTGAAGAGGCTGGTCTGGATGTCACAGGTGCCAGGGCGATCGTTGATAGGATCATTGCACTGGGTGACAAGTGGTTTGAGACCGTGAGTTTGGCTGATGACCAGTTCTTCAAGGAGATGTTCCTGGATCCTGCTGATAAGGCTAAGTCTGACCTGGATGAGGCTACAGAAAGCAGGAAGGTGGCAGTCCGAAAGAGGAATAAAGAAGAGCTAACCATCATCGGGCTGACACATGACCTTAACATCCTTGATAGGGAGGTCGATGAGGCCAGGAAACGTCTTGAGCATTTGCAGGCACAAGTCGCTGCCAAGTGGACTGCCATAGTAGAAGCTCGTGACAGGGAGAGTGCCCTGATTCACCTAGGTTGCAGTTGCTGAACGGGTTCTCAAAAGGAAGTCTGATGAGGATGACCAATGGCAAACTGCTCGAGGTAAGCTTCCTGGTGTGAAAGAAGGGGTACAGCCCACTCCAGCATCTCATGGCAGGTTCCTGAAGAAGCGTGCCTTGGAATCCTTGACGGCTGAAGCTAAAAGTTTGCTTGGGGAGCTGAACTCTTGGCTGGAGACCATTTTTGATTGAGCTCCTGTATATTTTTTTTTTTTACAGAAACCATCCTTCTTTCTCTTTTTTTTTGGTACCACTTGTATTTTTTTGGTACTTTATTTTTTGTAGTGCTTGTGAACACTCTCTTTTTTTTTGGTACCACATGTATTTTTTTTGGTACTCTCTTCTCTCTTTTTTTTTTTGTTATCCCTATGCTCACTTGAATCTTTTTGTGATAAAAGTAATTGCTAAATGGGATGCTCTTCCTTTTTTTTTTTGTTATCCCTACGCTCACTTGAATCTTTTTTGTGATAAAAGTAATTGCTAAATGGGATGTGATCAAAAGGTCGTCATTTTGTGAAAATCTTTTGTCAAGTGATTGTTTTGGCATAAAAGCCAGGTTTTTGTTTGTGGCATGGAAGCCAATTTTGGCATGAGAGCCAGCTTTTCTTGTGGCATTGATAGCCGAGTTTTTTTTTTTTTATTTGTGGCATCTATAGCCAATTTTGGTGGCATTGATAGCCGGTTTGTTTTGTGGCATCTATAGCCGGTTTTTGGTGGCATTGATAGCCTGTTTTGTGGCATTTATAGCCTGTTTTGATGGCATTTATAGCCGGTTTGGTTTTCAAAAAAATGCAAGTATCGACTAAAAGTCGCCTCCCTGCTGAATGTTCTTGCAAGTATCGATGGAATGTCGCATCCTTGCTCATTCGGTTGCGAGTATCGATGGAATGTCGCATCCTCGCGGATTTGGGTGCAAGTATCGATGGAATGTCGCATCCTTGCTTTTCAAAAATTTTGGTTTTGCGGGTACTGACTTGATGTCGTTTCCCCACGATTTTTGAAATTTGTGGTTTTCTCGAACCTTTGAAATTTGGGTTGTGGATATCAACTGAAATGTTGCGTTTCCACGGTTTTGGATTTTGCAAGTATCGACGAAATGTCGCTTCCCTGCGATTTTGGAAGTGTCGAACGTGGTTCGCTTGCTTCCGATTTGTGCGAGTATCGACTAAGCGTCGCTTCCTCGCGGTTTTTGAAAAACCATTTTTTTTTTGTTTAAAGACACGAGGGTCATAAGTTTTGACCTAAAACCATTTTGGTGGTAAAAGGCAGGGTGGACTAGGGTGGAAATCCCTGAATCCGGATTTTGTTTCAAACCATGAATTTTGGGTTCAAGGGTTGAAAATTTTGGTCAAGTTAGGGAAAGGTTCCTAAACTTGGATATATATATTTTTTTTTGAACAATGAAACGATGAAAGTAAGCATTGTTTTAGATTCCTAGAAATTTCAACATTTGACATGAAAAATCTAAAAAAGGGTGGGTTTAGCGAGCGTGTACCTGGAAACCGGTTTTGGCCATACAGGCATTGCTCTTACCCAGTTGGGTAAGTCTTCAAGGGTAGTACCGCTTTAAGAACTTGCCGTTGATGGGCAGCATACATCTGTCACCTTCCATGTTTAGGAGTGCGTATGCGCCGTTGGAGAAAACTTTGTCGATGACGTAGGGTCCCTCCCATTTTGGCTCAAATTTGCCTTTGGACTTGTGAGCGAAGACCATTGGTCTTTTTACCGCAAGAACCAAGTCATTCTTTTTATAGGCGCGTTGCCTGACCTTTTTATCGAAAGATCCTGCCATACGTGCTTGGTAAAGTTCAATGCTTTGTTGAGCTTCGAGCCGTCTCTCATCGAGATTGTCCAGCTCATGGAGTCGCAATTTGACATTGCTTTCTTGAGTCATGTCATTTTGCAAGGATACCCTCAAGGAAGGAATTTGTACTTCCAAGGGCACGACAGCTTCGCATCCATAGACCAAGGAGAATGGTGTGCTATGGGTTGGTCCTCGAACGGTGGTTCGATAGGCCCACAAAGCTTCAGACATTTTGTCGCTCCAGTCTCTTTTGTGATTAGAGACCATTTTTTTGAGGATTTTGCAGAGTGTCTTGTTGAAAGCTTCTGCTAACCCGTTTGCTGCCGGATTGTATGGAGTCGAAGGACAGCTTTGGATTTTGTATTTGTCGCAGAACCTGTAGAATCGATGATCCCGGAACTGTGGTCCGTTATCATGGACGAATCTTTTGGGTATGCCGAAACGACAAATGATGTTGGTGCGTAGGAACTGAAGGACTGATGAGGTCTTCATTTCGTTAAACGCAAATGCTTCTGACCACTTGGAGAAGTAATCCGTAGCGGCGAAGATAAAGCGATGACCTTTGCTTGAAGGGGGAGAAATAGGACCTATGATGTCCATACCCCAGGCTTCGAAAGGCCATGAGATCGCTGTAGGATGTAGCCATTCTGGAGGCATGTGAATGTAATCTCCATGAACTTGGCATTGTTGGCAGCGCTTAGCAAATTGCATTGCGTCAGCTACCATGGTAGGCCAGTAATATCCTAACCTTTTTATCTGATCATAGAGCTTAGGTCCAGCCTGATGAGCTCCGCAAAGACCAGCATGAACTTCTTTGAGTGTTTCTTCAGCCTCTTGTTGTGACAAGCAGCGTAGAAGTACTCCGTTGAAGGATTTCCTGTAAAGGATTTTTGAAGGAATATCCAAATGGAAGCTTGGGGTTCGCCTTTGGATGCTTACCCGTTCTTTTGGATCTTCAGGTAGGATTCCGAACATAATGTAATCAATGAACGGATCCCTCCAGTCGCCAATTGAAGTTTGAAGGATTGAAATCCGACTTCCGACCACTTGGTGGCATTCAGCAACTGCTTGGTGTGTGTTAAGAGGAGGAAGGATTCTCCTTTCACATACTGTGATTTGCATGTTTTCCCCTTCCTGGATTGCCATGGATGCGGCAAGTCCGGCTAGGGCATCTGCACGTATGTTTTCACCTCTACGAATGTGGGTGATGTGACAGATGTCAAACTTTTGCAGAAGTGATTGTGCCTTGTTGTAGTAGGGCAGCAAATCTGGCTTCCTGACTTCAAATTTCTGATTCATCTGGTTGACGATCAGTTGAGAGTCTCCAAAGACTTCCAGCATGGTGATACCGGATTCGACTGGCGAGTTCCAATCCTAAGATCAGAGCTTGATATTCAGCTGCATTGTTTGTGCATGGTTCCAGTAGCGAGAAAGCGTGTGGAATCATGTATTTGTCGGGGCTAACAAAGAGGATGCCAACTCCCGAGATCAGCTGTCTTTTTTCATTTGTCCTGGTTGCACCGTCAAAGTACATGTCCCAGGAGGCACTTTGTGAGAAAGTCTCCACATTGTAGACTGGTTCGTCTGGGAGATCATCTCTGAGTGGAGAATCTTTAGGCAATGGATGCTCTGCGAGGAAGTCTGCTAGAGCTTGCCCTTTGATTGCTTTTTGTGGTACATACCTAATATCAAATTGTGACAGAAGGATGGACCATTTTGCCAGTCGAGCATTGAGAGAACCTGCCTTTGTGACAAGGACCTTCAAGAGGTTGACCCTCGAGACCAGGTAGACTGTGTTGGAAAGCAAGTAGTGACGCAGCTTTTGTACGGCGAACATCACTGCAAGACATTCTTTTTCGACTGGAGAGTAGCGATGCTCTGCACCTACTAGCATGCGGCTGAGGTAATATAGAGCAGCTTCTTTTCTTTGATCGTTTTCTTGCGCAAGCAGAGCTCCCAGAGAGTGATCAAGGGCTCTTGTGTACAAGATGAATGGTTTTCCAGTGGTAGGAGCAGCTAACACTGGAGGTTTTGTCAGGTATGACTTGATGTCTTGGAAAGCAGCTTCACAGTCAGCATCCCAGACAAAGTTTACACCTTTTTTCATCAACCGGGAGAATGGACGGCATTTCCCCGAAAGATTGGAGATGAACCGTCTGATGTAGGCCAATCTCCCTTGAAGCCCTTTGAGTTCTCTCAAGGTTCTGGGAGAGGGCATTTCTAGAATGGCTTTGACTTTTATGGGGTCAAGCTCTATTCCAGCTTTCCGAACTAAGAATCCGAGGAACTTACCCGACGAGACGCCGAAGAAGCATTTCAATGGATTCATTCGCAGTTTGTGTTTGCGAAGCCGGAGGAAGACTTCTCGAAGGTTTTCGAGATGATCTTCTTTTCTTTTGCTTTTGACGGCGAGGTCATCAACGTAACATTCAACCGTCTTGTGCTGCATATCTTGGAATATTTTCATCATAGCCCTCTGATATGTGGCACCAGCATTCTTCAAACCAAATGGCATGACAGTGTAACAATACACGCCAAATGGGGTTCGAAAGGATGTATGTTTTTCATCCTCTGGATGCATCTTTATCTGATTGTAGCCAGAGAATCCATCCATGAATGTCATTCGCTCGAATCCACAGGTATTATCAATCATTACCTCTGGTATGGGGAGCGGAAATTCATCTTTTGGGCATGCGCCATTCAGGTCTCTATAGTCAATACAGACCCTGATCTGCCCATTTTTCTTTGTCACGGGGACAATGTTGGCCAACCATTCAGGATGTTGTTCCTCACGGATGAAGCCGACGCTTTTGAGTTTTTGAACTTCTTGTTCAATTTTATCCATCACATCTGGACGGAATCTTCTTTGGCCTTGCTTGACAGGCTTGATGTCTTCTTGAAGATTGAGTTTGTGAACTGCTATTTTGGGGTCTAAGCCTGGCATTTCAGCATAAGACCATGCAAAGCAATCAACGAACTCACGAAGAAAAGCGATATACTCGGGTAACTCATCATCCTTTATATTCTTGCTTATGAATACAGGACGTGGGTTATCTGGTGTTCCCAAGTCTATCTTTTGAACAGGATCTTCTGTTGGAAGGTTCGAAGGTGGTTCCTCCACAATATTTTCGGAGGCTTCCAGCTCAACGAAACCTTCTGGGGTTTCAAGGGCATTTCCAGACCAAGGTTTTGTTCCTTTCCACGGGTCTTCTTGATCGGTAATTTTCCCAAGGCTTGCTATGAGATGATCCCAATCGCCTGTTGAAACCGAGTCGAAGTAGGCTACTTCTTTTGGAGATGAGGGTTCTTCTGGGTCAGAAGTCCACACGTCTGTGCCATCGGACAACTCCTCTTCATTTTCGGAGAAATCGTACCAATTGGATGAGCTTCCTGGATCTTTGTCAGGTGACTCATCAAAGAGATATCCAGGGAGATCGATGTCTTCATGGACTCGAGATGTTGAGGCTTGGTCAGTATATTGACTTTTAAGCCTTTGTGTCAACTGTCTCAAGGGAGTGTCAGGATCATACCCTAACCCGTGTGAAGACTTTTCTACATAGCCGTAGAGTCTCCAATCTTCCAGCTGGCTTTTGGTCAAGACGGGCCCCAATGACGTGAGAATACCGCGTCCTTCTCCCAAACCGACTGGGTTTTGAGCGTCGTAGCCCATTTTCTTCATAATAGCTTGTGCCACAGAACTGTATAAGGATAGTTGAGGCGTACCTTTATTTTGGAAAGGTTCAAGCATGGAGTTTGATGAAGAAGCATCCGATCTATGAAAGAAGATCGGTCTTTCCTTTGCTGAAGTTGCTGGAACAACGAAGGAAGCTGACGTAGGATCTTCTATGTCAGAAGTTGTCTCCATTGGAGTGAGAGCAGGCTGAACTTGCTGAGTGTCAGCTTGGCTTGACGATGTGTCGTCTTCTGGCTCTGAATCCGAGTCCGTGTCTTGCAGGATAGACACGAAAGAGACAACAAATTTGCCCCCAGGCTTTTGTTTTGCCTTCTTCACTTTAGTTGTGATGACCAAAGGTTTTGAAGTTTTGAGGGAGATGATGAAGGGAGTTTGCATGCTCTCTTCAGATTTACCGGATGGTTTGTTTTCTTTCGGTGATTGTTGAGGAGCTTTGCCTTTATCTTTCTGGAGATTTTCGGCAAAGGGTGCTGTGTGCTTCTCCTCTTCTTCTTTTTCACCTTCATACATTTGTGAGTCTGCGAAGTGGATTTCTTTACCTTTGAAGGGTTTTCTGTCCGCAAAGACTCGATGTATCATGCCGTCGTCGCCAACAAACTTGATGCATTGATGTAGAGTTGAAGGGACAACACCATTCTCATGGATCCAAGGGCGTCCGAGAAGGATGTTGTAGCATGAAGGGGTCTTTATTGCATACACCGTGACCTCAGAGATAAGATCACCTATCTGCAATTTGAACCTGATTTTGCCGATAGGCCTTTGAGTACTCCCATCGTATCCAAAGATAGATACAGATGTGTGGCTCAGTTTGCTGGGTGGGATGCCCAACTCTTCAAGAGCCGATGTGGAGATGAGGTTGAGTGCAGAACCTGGGTCGATCTGAACTCTATGCATAGGCATTTCCTTGATATACCCTGTGAAGTACAGGGGTCGGTTATGCCTGGTTTCGCCAAGTAGGAGGTCATCCTTTGTGAAGGCGATGGTTGCACTGGCTGCTTTTTTAACCGAGAGGCATTCAATGCATGATCCCTCAGTTTTCTTCTTTTCTCCCTTTGAGGAGGCTTCTGAGTTTTTGACCCGGTAATCCATTTCAATTTGGAGGACTTGCGGGGCATGTTTGTCGACATCCTCATTCAGCTTTTGTAATTCTGAAATGAGATTATCACGAGTGTGCGGAGACATTCGCAACAAATCTAGGATGTGCAGACGTGCAGGTATGTGCTTGAAGTGTTCAATCAAGTCATACTTGAAAGCCTCCTTAGGGCCTGCATGTTCATCATTGTTGCCACTAGGGGCGCTTACAACATCTTTTCCCGAAGGATTTACATATGTAAAGGAAGATTGGTTGTAATTTTTGTGGTAGTCCCGGCCAGAGCGGGTGCCTCTACCAACTTCGAGAGCTTCTTGAGAAGGGTCTTCGTTTGGAAGATTGTCTTCAGGATCAAGAGGCTGTCGTTTTTCATTTGCTGAGGATGTATCAGCAGCAGAGTTACCATCCTCAGTGATTGTGTTGCATGGAGCATTTTCCGGGAACAAGTCCTGAACAGCATCCAGCAATCTTTCTTCTTCGTTGACTAATTCATCGTCCCAAGCATCAATAGCTGGGAATTCTTCAGTCAGGAAGGGTGTGAACTTTGAAGTCACAGTCTCAGGAGAAGAAACCTGAGAGGGTGTCATCTCAGTGAAAGTCACGTGAGACGAGGTGGCTCCAGAAGATATATTGCTAGGCGTCGCCGGAGTGTAAGTGTCCTCATCAGACGATGCTTCGGAAGAGCTATAATCCCGAATTATCACATTACAGGAAGCTCTGACGGGAGACGTTGCCTGATCGGAGTCAGACTCATCCTCGGATGTGAGAGGATCGTCTACCCAGCAATTTTCTCCATTTTCAGGAGTTAAGGGAGGATGTACCTGGTGGTCTTCAGGGACTTCAGGCTCTGGATTGCGAGGAGGCTCGTTGACGCGTTCTTGCTCTTGTTCTAGAGCGAGTCGCTGCAAGATCCTTGCATATTCTTCAAGATCAGGCATGGGAGCCGGATCTTCTTCTTCATCATCTCTTTGTGGCTCAACATTGTTGATTTCCACTGGAGTAATGAGAGGTGCTGGGTCAGCAGCATTTTCTTGTACAGCCTCTTGGTCTTCTTCATCATCAGACCAGGATCCTTGTGGCTGTAGGGGGTTATACCAGATTACTGGCATAAGATGAGACTCAGGAACCCATTCTTCATCGGAGAGATATTCTCCTGTTTCAAGGGATTCCTCCCACTCATCTGTGTAGTTGGATTCGAATCCATCATCGGTGTCGCTGGATTCGTATCCATCAATGGAGAATCCAACTACTGAATTGCAAGAGTATGACGCCTCCTGCATGGCTTCTTTGAATTGAGGTGGCATGAAATCACTGAGAGTGAATTTCCTTACCCCCTTTGAAGTCTCTGGAAGGGATGTTTTGTTACCTCCAGTGAAGCGGTAGAGGAAGCCTCTGCCTTTTCTTTGACCTCTAGTTTTGGCTGGGTCTTCTCTTGCCGTTTGAGCTTGAGGAGATGTTTCCTAGCCTGCCTTCGCTGTTGAGCTGTAGGCTTTGTTTTCACGACCTCCCAATTTTCATCAGGAGATCGGGATGTACCCATATCGGTTGTCCGTCTGGTGTCGGGTAAGGAACCAGTTCCTCGGACGCTTCGATTGAGTTTATCACCTTGAAGGAAGTAATGATCTTCTTCTTCGGTGATTTTGATGTTTGTCCACATGTCACCATGTTGACGGAGGCAGACCCATAGTTTTTGTCAAAGGTGATGACTCCGTTTTTCCACATCTCATTTATTTTCTCTCTCACAACGAAGCATTGATTGAGAGGATGCGAGATCATCTGGTGGTATGGACAGTACCGAGGATCGTTGGTTTTGCCAACATCACCCGGTCTTTTTGGTTCAGGCAAGGTGAGCTTGCCGTTTGCCACAAGAGCCCCGAAGATTTCATCAACATCTTCATCAAACGGGTATTTCTTCTCTACTCGTTCTTTGAAGGCGTCTGAGAGTTCAGGTCTCTTACCAGCAGCTTTGTTTTCAGCTTTCTTTGGTGGCTGAGAAGCTGGCTTGGTCTGCACATTGAGGACCTCTTTCTTCTTTGGTTTAGAGGTTGCAATGGCGGTTGGCTCTTTTCTTGATGATTTCTGACTGTTGAGGTCTTTAATCACCGTTTCAGCTTCCATGGAAGCTTCTAGGAGTTCTCCCAGGTTTTTTGATTTGTTGCCGATGATCATGGAGCGGATTCTGGCTCTCATGTTGTTTCGGCAGATGTCGACTAGCGACGCTTGTGGCAATACATCAGAGCATTTGTATGCCATTGCTTTCCACTTGTGAATGAAGTCATATGTTGACTCATTCTCCCCCTGTTTTAGGCTGCACAGCTGAGCCATAGTAGCGGGGTGATCCTCACCTTTGAAGTGAGTCAGGAAGCGTGTCTCTAGCATGGCCCAGTTTTGGATTGAGTCCTCCGGCAAAGTGGAGTACCAATCGAAGGCCGTACCTTTTAGGGTACTTGCAAAGAGGCGGATCTTGAGTGCATCTTGATCCGCGATAGCTCCCGTCAGGATCTTGAAGTGGATGACGTGCTGTCTGGCTGATCCTTTCCCCGTATATGTTTGGAGAGTAGGATGCTTGAATTTGGTGGGGAACGGGACCGAGTCCATCCATAAGGGATATGGTGGCTTGATCCCATGCTCTTTGAGTATATCCTCTTCTTTTGCTTTGGCGAGGATACCGTCTACGTCCTTTTTTGTAAGGGCGCGTGACTCATTTTCTTCTCTATTAACCTCGTCGTCTTGATGATTCGGAGGAGGTTCATTGTTCGCCTGATTTTGGAAGGCGAGGAGAAGGTTTTCCATCAGAGTTTCAATCCTCTGCTGGCCCTGTTCCAACTGCTGGATGCGGGTGATCGCATCTTCTGGAGGTGGATTGCGGGGTGGTGGCTCAGAATTTGTAGCCAAGACATTCATCCTTCGTGATTCGAACGAAGAAACTGTCCTGGTGACTGAGCTGGGGCTCATTCTTTTCGAAGAAGAGCTTGAGGAAGGATCACTCTGCTGTCCTTTGCTTGAAGGAGCAGGGGATTCTTCTGAATGTCTTCTTGTCCTGGAGACGCTGCGGTCATTGGACGTCGGACATGGATTTTTGTTGCTGATTTTTGGCGCCTTCTGGTTTTTCCAACCATATGGACGGCAGCAACTTGGTTGGGTCTTTCTTTTCGACCCATTTAGGAGAGACTTGAAGTGTAGGAGGCTGGGTCCTTTGCTTCTGTAGTCTCTTTTTGTCGGTACGACGCGCGGCGGCGTATACGACGAGCAATTTGAGCTTCGGTCAGCTCTGGCTGGGCTTTGACGACGAAGGATGTGCTCCCTCGGGCGCAGCAGCCGAGCCTGTCTTCTCTGTAGCTGGGCAAGGACAGGATGCGAACCCTGTCCTTCGCCTGTTGCAGCGAAGCTTTGAATTTGTGAAGTTCGGCCCCTGTAGATATGAAGGGTCGAACTGCAGATTTGTAGGCCTTAGCAGGTGCTTGTGGAGGCCTTGTGATGCATGACTTGATTTTGGGCTTGTAGGAACAAGCCGGCTCATGCTGGGTTGACTTTGAAGTCGGGTTGGAGATGGGTCTCTCCTCTTTCATGTAGGCAAGAGGATAGAACTGGTTCTCCTTGAGTGGGGCCAGGTATGCTGGCTTAGTGGATGTCTGGGACCTTCTCTGTTTTGGTGAAGGTCTTGGGGACCAAGTCTTGGGGTAGACCTGGTTGTTTGCAGGTTGAGGCTTCGTGGGGCTGCCACGGGCTTCAGGCCTTCTGGTGCTCGCCTTTGGTGTCACGGTAGTGACACGTTGAGAGGCGAGTTTCTGCTTCTTGGAGGGAGCAGTTTGTTCCTCGGAAGTGGGAATGGTCCCAGTGTCCCGAAGATGATAGTCCGGGGAGTCGAGGTCGACCCGGAGTTCAGAGAGTTGCCGAGGGAGCTGACGCTTCGGCAGCTGATGGGGCGCTTGTAGGTGCGCGTGGTTTGCTTCTGTTGAAGCATGAGTTGGTGCTTGCTCTCGTCGAAAGTAATGGTTAGTGAAGCTGCCATTGTTAGTTTTTCGAAAATTTCTGAAACAAGACCACATCCATTAGTAATCACAAGAATATAATGATCATAAATGGGATTTTCTATGGTTTCGCTTTTCAAATTGCTCGAGGTAGATGACCCAAGCAATATGAGAAAGGCAAAATGCCATAGAAGGGTACAATTGTTCTGATCGCAGGTATGGTAAGCCCGGAATGGGCATCCCAGTGACTGCTAGAAGCAATTGTGAACTTAAATTCGACTTATCGAGAAGTAGAGCTTGCTCGAGGTAAGAAGAATATAAAGTTGGAGTTACAAATGTGCCGGTCGCAATACAGTAGACCCTGAAAGGGCGTACTAGTACCGCTAGACACAAATGTTTTGAGACCGCATCTATGAGATGAGATTCTCTGTTTTGAAAGGTCAAAGATTGGATTCATCAAAGAGAGCAGATGGTATTCCAATCTGAACACCGGGCTCAGCGATTTCCGCGAGCGCCAGTGCTCAGAAAGAAATGAACCATGATTTCTCGGATCTGAATCTAAAAATGACGAGTTTTTTTTTGAAAGGCCAATATCGGGTTCATCAAAGAGAGCAAAAGGCACTCTAATCTGAACACGGGCTCAGCGATTTCCGCGAGCGCCAGTGCTCAGAAAGGAGAAGACCAAGATTTCTCTAATCTAAACCCAAAATGACGGAAGTTTTTTTTTTTTTTGAAGATTTTGAAGATTTTTTTTTTTTTTTTTTTTAAAAAAATCTTTTTTTTATTTTTATTTTTTTATTTATTTTTATTATTTTTTTTTTAAGATTTTTTTTTTTGAAAACTTTTTTATTTTTATTTTTTATTTAAAATTTTTATTTTAAAAATTTTATTTTTGAAAAAAATTTATTTAAAAGACGAGAGAGTACACATAGGCCTCCTAACCCGGTCTTATGAAATCTTGATTGATAGAATTGCCCCCAGGTAAGGGTAGGATTACTTAATGAACCCGTTTGGAGGACCCTTGCCTAGAACAGTCAAGCTGTCTCCACACTCTGGACAAGGCTTTTCTTTGAATCAACCATGATCAAAGAACACAGTTGGTTTAACCTTAGTGGTCTATGTCTTTTTGTTTTTATATTTTATATTTTATTTTTATTTTATGAATTCATCGAAGAGAAACCATGGCCCAAAACCTTAGTCGAACAGGCTCAACATTTCTGCAAGCGCGATGAAACGATAGGAACGGATCAAGGTTTCTCAATTTTGAACCCAAATTGAGAAATCTAAATTTTTTTTTTATATATATATATATATTTTTTTTTTTTATTTTAATGAACCTCATCGAAGAGAAACCATGGCCCCAAAACCTTAGTCGAACAGGCTCAACATTTCTGCAAGCGCGATGAACGATAGGAACGGATCAAGGTTTCTCAATTTTGAACCCAATTGAGAAATCTAAATTTTTTTTATATATATATATATATATTTTTTTTGATTTTTAATTGAACTCATCGAAGAGAAACCATGGCCCAAAACCTTAGTCGAACAGGCTCACATTTCTGCAAGCGCGATGAACGATAGGAAACAGATCAAGGTTTCTCAATTTTGAATCCAAATTGAGAAATCTGATTTTTTTATTTTTTTTTTTGAAAAGAGAAAGAGTGGAAATAAATTCAAAGAATTAGAAATTTCCAAACAAAAAATCTCATCTCATTTTTTTTAGATGCGGAATTCAACATAGGCCACCAATTATAAAGTAGCCAAGGAATTGAGAAAAGAAATATAAGCATAGAGCAAAATATATGATATGCAAATATTTCATTTCTGGCATCGTGTTCTCAAATAAACGAGTCCCACCGGGTGATGCCAGCTTGATGGACCGCGCTCCTGCTCGGTTCCTACCGAGGTCGGCGGACGTGGGAGTCCGTTTGGTTCCGACCCTTTCGTAACCGGGGGGCAGGGGCGTGCATCAACATTTCTTTTTTTTTTGTGGGTGTGCCAGATTTTCTATTTTTACTTGGAATTGGCAAGTGGTGATCCGGAGATCAACCTTCGCAAGTAAAAAGGAAATCAACTTCTTTCAAGTTTTCCATTGCACATATATTTAAGAAAAGAGACATTTTCTTGATTTGCCGTGAAAGGCGATTTTTTTTGCATTTATAGCCGATTTTGCGTTTATAGCCGATTTTTGGCGTTATAGCCGATTTTGGCGTTTTATAGCCGATTTACAATCCTTATCAATAATGAAAGACAAGATTGTGATTTTTGTCTCTTTTAAAAAAAATACAAACTACAATGAAAAGCAGAAAAGGAGGATCTAACTTCTCAGGAGATTGTGGGGGACTCGTTTAGATTGACGGTCGCAAGCCATATGTGGGCTTCGCCATCATCCATGCAGATGAGAACAGAGGATGCTATTGATTCGCTTGGCTTGGCTAATAACCTCAGGGTTTTTAGAAGACAAAGACCAAAGGAAGGTCCTATGTCCAATAAAAAGCCGAGTAGACGGGCTGAAAAGCACATCTAAGCCATTGGAGGCAGGAGGAGAAGGCAAGGACCTTGGGGGGGGGTACCCCCCAAGGGACTTTTGTCACCCTTGTTGCGGGTGGCCCGGTGTAGAACTTCCGCAGAGTTTTCTCTCTTTTTCTTTTCTCTGGATTTCTGACTGCTGTCTGATGTTGTTGTGTGTGTTTTTTTCCGATCTGGATTCCTTTGGAGTGCTCTCCTAATTTATAGGCTCTTTGGTAGCCATTTTAGGAGAGTTTATGGGGCTTTTAATGTCATTAAGCCGCATAATGGGAGGAGTTACAAAATTGAATTGTTTATTTTGTAACTCCTTTTTTCTTGCTTCTGATTGGCCGGAGGAGATTGAGGGCATTAATCGCCTTTAATCGCCATGATGGGAGGAGTTTCATGGGTTAAATGCCATGAATCTCTTGACTTGTAAACTCCCGAATGCTTGCTTCTGATTGGGGCCGTCCAAAGAAATGGATTAATGACTGTAATAAAGCTAGTCAATTAATCGCATTAAGTGGTCGCCGAGCAGCTGAAGAGTCGCGGGGCCGTGCCACAGTCTTTTGGAATTCTTCTGTCGATGATCATTGATGGATCTTCATGTAGATCGACATCAGATGACCATGTAATTTCAGGTGTTGTTGCCAAGAGCGGGTCGGTGCCATCTGTCCTGTCGATTTCCTCGATCGGTCGGGTGGAAAGCACACTTTTTTTGGTTGACCGGGGTGGCGATCAATACTGTCTTCGATACTCTTGATGATTTACCCGTGTTGTTGGACGGATGTCAGAGGACTTGGTGTCTCAAAAGCATGAATTTTGGAAAGTACCAGAGGCTGGGCCCTCGAATCGCGAAAAAACGGCGAAAACCGGGGTTTCCGGGGCTTTCCCGGCGACCCCGGGGTCCATGGTCGCCGGCGACCCTGGCCCAGGGTCGCAGGGGTCTGCGACCCTGGGGGGGTTTTCCCCCCTTTCTGGTCCCGTTTTGCGTCCGTTTTTGCTTTTTTTTTGATTCTTTTTTCTTCTGTACTTTTCCTTGACATTTTGACCATTTATTGGCCTGATTTCTTTGTAGGAAACCTGATGAGAATCCTTGCATTTTATTTTGCAAAGTTTCCAATTTCCTGAGAAAGCCGAAGACTTTGTCGCGCAGAGCTGCCGATTTTCCGTCAGAAGCTGAAACTGGGTCAAACGATGTCGGAATGACCTGAAATTTGGTGTGAAGCCTCCTGAGCAATAAATAAGACCAACCATAGGCTTTTGTTGAGTTTTGAAGCCGTTTGGGGTCCCATCACCTGTAGACTTGCTTTTTGTCGCGATGAAGATGTCGCGGTTTGATGTGTGGTCAACCGATGTCCGATTGACTTGAAATTTGACAGGGAACCTATTGGAGTCATTTTAAGATGATCCATAGGTTCTGTCTTGGAAACCATGGTCCCGGAGAGCTTTACCACCGAGAGGCTTGATTTGGCTGTCGGAGAAGCGAAGTTAGGCCAAATGATCTTGAAATGGCTTGAAACTTCTTGTGTACTCCTCTTTGGCTGTCTGGATGAATCTTGCAGTTTTTGTTTGATTCTGACAAGATTTGATTTTTGGAAGCAGCATTGCCTATTTATGGCAGGTTGCGACTTCATGTAGCTCTTTTGATCTTGAAAAGGCAAAGTGACATTTTTGGTGTCAACAATGAACGATAGGAAAGGATCAAGGTTTCTCAATTTTGAATCCAAACTGAAAAATATGATTTTTCTTTTTTAGATCTTTAATGAACTCATCGAAGAGAAACGATGGCCCAAACCTTAGTCGAACAGGCTCAACATTTCTTCAAGCACGATGAACGATAGGAAAGGATCACGGTTTCTCAATTTTGAATCCAAACTGAGAAATCAGTTTTTTTTTTAGGATCTTTAATGAACTCATCAAAGAGAAACGATAGCGCAAAACATTGCTCGAACTGGCTCCACATTTCTGCAAGCACGATGCACGATAGGAAAGGATCAAGGTTTCTCAATTTTGAATCCAAACTGGAAAAATCTGATTTTTTGTTTTATTGTTTTCTTTTTAGATCTTTATAGAACTCAATGAAGAGAAAAGATTGCCCAAAGCCTTAGTCGAACAGGCTCAACATTTCTGCAAGCACGATGAACGATAGGAAAGGATCAAGGTTTCTCAATTTTGAATCCAAACTGAAAAATGTGATTTTTTTTAGTTCTTTAATGAACTCATCGAAGAGAAACGATGGCCCAAAGCCTTAGTCGAACAGGCTCAACATTTCTGCAAGCATGATGAACGATAGCTAGGAAAGGATCAAGGTTTCACAATTTTGAATCCAAACTGAAAAATCTGATTTTTTGTTTATTTTTTTTTTTTAAGATCTTTAATGAACTCATCGAAGAGAAACGATGGCCCAAAACCTTAGTCGAACAGGCTCAACATTTCTGCAAGTTTGATGAACGATTGGTAGGAAAGGATCAAGGTTTCTCAATTTTGAATCCAAACTGCAAAATATGGTTTTTTATTTTTTATTTTTAGATCATTAATGAACTCGTCGAAGAGAAACGATGGCCCAAAACCTTAGTCGAACAGGCTCAACATTTCTGCAACCATGATGAACGATAGCTAGGAAAGGATCAAGGTTTCTCAATTTTGAATCCAAACTGAAAAATCTGATTTTTTTTTTAGATCTTTAATGAACTCATCGAAGAGAAACGATGGCCCAAAACCTTAGTTGAACAGGCTCAACATTTCTGCAAGCACAATGAACGATAGGAAAGGATCACGGTTTCTCAATTTTGAATCCAAACTGAAAAATTGATTTTTGTTTTTTAGATCTTTGATGAGCTCATCGAACAGAAACGATGGCCCAAAACCTTAGTCGAAAAGGCTCAACATTTCAACAAGCACGATGAACGATAGGAAAGGATCAAGGTTTCTCAATTTTAATCCAAACTGAAAAATCTGATTTTTCTTTTTTAGATCTTTAATGAACTCATCGAAGAGAAACGATGGCCCAAACCTTAGTCGAACAGGCTCAACATTTCTTCAAGCACGATGAACGATAGGAAAGGATCACGGTTTCTCAATTTTGAATCCAAACTGAGAAATCAGTTTTTTTTAGGATCTTTAATGAACTCATCAAAGAGAAACGATGGCCCAAAACATTGCTCGAACTGGCTCCACATTTCTGCAAGCACGATGCACGATAGGAAAGGAAAAAGGTTTCTCAAGTTTGAATCCAAACTGGAAAAATCTGATTTTTTGTTTTATTGTTTTCTTTTTAGATCTTTATTGAACTCAATGAAGAGAAAAGATTGACCAAAACCTTAGTCGAACAGGCTCAACATTTCTGCAAGCACGATGAACGATAGGAAAGGATCAAGGTTTCTCAATTTTGAATCCAAACTGAAAAATGTGATTTTTTTTAGTTCTTTAATGAACTCATCGAAGAGAAACGATGGCCCAAAGCCTTAGTCGAACAGGCTCAACATTTCTGCAAGCATGATGAACGATAGCTAGGAAAGGATCAAGGTTTCTCATTTTTTAATCCAAACTGAAAAATCTGATTTTTGTTTTTTTGTTTTTTTTTTAAGATCTTTAATGAACTCATCGAAGAGAAACGATGGCCCAAAACCTTAGTCGAACAGGCTCAACATTTCTGCAAGTTTGATGAACGATTGGTAGGAAAGGATCAAGGTTTCTCAATTTTGAATCCAAACTGCAAAATATGGTTTTTTGTTTTTTTTTTTTAGATCATTAATGAACTCGTCGAAGAGAAACGATGGCCCAAAACCTTAGTCGAACAGGCTCAACATTACTGCAAGCACGATGAACGATGGGAAAGGATAAAGGTTCGTCAGTTTTGAATCCAAACTGAAAAATCTGATTTTTCATTTTTTCTTTAGATCTTTAATGTACTCATTGAAGAGAAACGTGGACCAAAACCTTAGTCGAACAGGCTCAACATTTCTGCAAGCACGATGAACGATAGGAAAGGATCAAGGTTTCTCAATTTTGAATCCAAACTGAAAATTTTGATTTTTTTTAGATCTTTAATGAACTTATCGAAGAGAAACCATGGCCCAAAACCTTGGTCGAACAGGCTCAACATTTCTGCAAGCACAATGATCGATAGGAAACGATCAAAGTTTCTTAATTTTGAATCCAAACTGGAAAATCAGAATTTTTGTTTTTTTGTTTTTTCAGATCTTTAATGAACTTATCGAAGAGAAACGATGGCCCAAAACCTTAGTCGAATAGGATCAACATTTCTGCAAGCACGATGAACGAAAGGAAAGGATCAAGGTTTCTCAATTTTGAATCCACACAGAAAAATCTGATTTTTTTGTTTTTTTTAAGATCTTTAATTAACTCATCGAAGAGAAACGATGGCCCAAAACCTTAGTCGAACAGGCTCAACATTTCTGCAAGCACGATGAACGATAGGAAAGGAACAAGGTTTCTCAATTTTGAATCCAAACTGAAAAATCTGATTTTTTGTTTATTTTTTTAGATCATTAATGAACTCATCGAAGAGAAACGATGCCCCAAAACCTTAGTCGAACAGGCACAACATTTCTGCAAGCACGATGAACAATAGGAAAGGATCAAGGTTTCTCAATTTTGAATCCAAACTGAAAAATCTAATTTTTTTTTTAAGATCTTTAATGAACTGATCGAAGAGAAACGATGGCCCAAAACATTGCTCGAACAGGCTCAATATTTCTGCAAGCACGATGAACGATAGGGAAGGATAAAGGTTTCTCAATTTTGAATCCAAACTTAAAAAAATTGGATTTTTTGTTTTATTGCTTTTTTTAGATCTTTAATGTACTCATCGAAGAGAAACGATGGCCCAAAACCTTAGTCGAACAGGCTCAACATTTCTGCAAGCATAATGAATGATAGGAAAGGCTCACGGTTTCTCAATTTTGAATCCAAACTAAGAGATCAGATTTTTTTTTTAAGATCTTTAATGAACTCATCGAAGAGAAACGATGGCCCAAAACATTGCTCGAACATGCTCAACATTTCTGCAAGCACGATGAACGATAGGAAAGGATCAAGGATTCTCAATTTTGAATCCAAACTGAAAAATCTGATTTCTTGTTTGATTGTTTTTTTTTTTTAGATCTTTATTGAACTCATCGAAGAGAAACGATGGCCCAAAACCTTAGTCGAACAGGCTCAACATTTCTGCAAGCACAATGAACGATAGGAAAGGATCAAGGTTTCTCAATTTTGAATCCAAACTGAAAAATATGATTTTTCTTTTTTAGATCTTTAATGAACTCATCGAAGAGAAACGATGGCCCAAACCTTAGTCGAACAGGCTCAACATTTCTTCAAGCACGATGAACGATAGGAAAGGATCACGGTTTCTCAATTTTGAATCCAAACTGAGAAATCAGTTTTTTTTTTAGGATCTTTAATGAACTCATCAAAGAGAAACGATAGCGCAAAACATTGC